>CM043112.1:3842049-4109407 GCA_023701765.1 Hylyphantes graminicola | reverse complement strand
AAAAGAGAACGCTTTGCAAAGCAATGCAGATTTTTTTACTTACGATTAAATGTACCATACTTCCGGAATCTACTGTTTTTTTCTCAATTGAATTGGTCGAAAACCCGACAAGCCATAAACCCGACAGGCCTTAAACCCGACAGGGACAAATTGATTATGTAAAGTGTTAAATTTCAATTCAATATATTCTGAATGGTCATAATTCCAACCGGCTGTAATCCATCGAAGATAATTTCAGACAGGGTCGAAAACCCGACACTAAGAATACATATTTTTTTTGTTTATTTCACGACAGGGACATTGATTTTGTAAAGTGTTAAATTTCAGCTATCCAATATTTCCCGGTCATAAACCCGACAGGGATGAAATGCCGGCAGGGACGTAAACCCGACAGTTACGAAATCCCAGCAAATCAATACCGTTGTGCTTAATTAAGGGAATTTAAGGATTCATTTTTGTATCAATATTTCATTTGGGCAGAAGGATTTTTCATTTATTGATAAGTAAACATAAAATACTTTTGTTTCGAAAAAGGTGTGTTCCATTCGAAATGCATTTTATGCGGAAATCACATACACAAATATTCAGAGTATTTTAAAAAGTCTATTGTATATGTTAGGTTTTTTTTCTCGTTTTATAATTTTGACTTGTTTATTATGTGGTCTGGTCCCGATGGACGTAAATTTCTTCTTATGAAGGTAATGTAGAAAATAAATGGCGTTTTTCTCGCTGAGTTCAAATATTTAATAACAAACAACAATTTTTAAGAACATCCTACTTAAAACAAATATTCTAAATTTGAAAACTAAACAACAAATACTGTATTTCGAGTGTCGGCTTATCTATTTTTATCAATCAATATCTATTTTTTTTACTATTGACGATTTTCATTATTACATAAAACAATTTTTGAGAGAGAGAAAACCGATCCACAATTTCATAATCTCGAGTTTAATCGCTTCTCTTATGTGAACATTTGTAACAGCATAAAATGTCAACCTTCTCATTCCAAAGAACGGACATGACTTATGGGATTGTAGATAACTTATTAGAATTCCAACTTATTTCCTTAATGTGTTTTGATCGTGCGGACAGCGATTCGAACATACTTTGCGGTCGAAACTGCAGAGACTATTGTTTCTGCAGTAATAACCATTTCCACGGAGAATTTGGAGGCGAGCGGGAGGATACCCAAATGCATATTTACATGAAGACAAAAGAAACACGAAGTTTCCTTTACTTCCGCCATTTAAGGGGGAATGAGCACGCTGGACAGGGGGTCTCCAAAGAAAAGTGCATCAGTGTTAATCCTATGGAGAAAAAAATATTTTCTATGACACATTTCTCTTACTGTATTGGATATTTTTGCAAGCGGATTAATAAATGTAGCTGACTCGACCCTCCTACTTTTTGAAATTAGTTTGAATATTTTTTTTTAATTTTTCAATAAATAATTTAACACAAAATATTCGAAGCAATTTTAAAAAGTTGGAAGTTATCTTTCTTACCTGTAAGTTATCTACATTTATTATTTAAAAAAAAGTTTGTAAAAATATTCAATACATCCGGAGAAATGTGACAGAGAATTCTTTTTCAATATAAACAAAGTTTATAATGATATCTCATATAGTTCCTGAGAAAAATGGTTCTAAAGTTAGGTAAATTAACATGGGCGAGATGGAACCATCCGACCCCCCTTAAATAAGTCTAATCAATATTTAAAATATATTAAAGTAGATATTATCAATGCAGTATTCCTTTTTAGCATTATTTATAATCTATTTTTTAAAGAAAAACTTTATTTAAACAAATCATGAAAGTAAATATTATATATATTTTTTTGCTAAATACGAATGTTTAAAAAATTAAAATTCAAGCGCATATATAATTTTAAACATTATTTATTATACAACAAAAGTTACTCACAGTTACAGAATATAAACCATAGGGGTAAATAAAACTAAAAATAAGTTCCTTTTAATATTTTAAAACTTTTTTTAAAGCTATGATTATTAATTTTTTATTTAAATATTTTTCAAGCATTGAATTTGAAATTGTTTATCTTTTGAAGCGTTAAATTTATTTTATGTTTCATGTATCGAACGTAAGATTTTTAATTTAATGGTTAATGTTTAAAAATTCGCCCTTATTTACTCAAATGAAAACTATTTAGAAAAGTAATGCAGTTCTCTAAATAAATATTGAGATCCGTCTTTGTACTTAGTGTTTGAGGGGGAAAAAACACTAAAGATTATTTTATTTCTATCTTTCAAAATTTCATTTTTCGATATGGTTAAGCCGCTCCAAAACTAAATATTATCCAACATTGGAGAAAAGAGTACATATATAGATTTCTGGAGGCCATTTTATATCCTCTACAATAAAAATAATTTAGTAGCGATATTTTTAACAGTACATTTATTTGCTGTGTCCACACTGACGTAAGTTTTAGTGGTTAAGTAAGAAATTTTTGTGGGAGATTAAACACGTTTAAAAGCTTTAACTGTTGCAAAAAATATGGCATATTCTAGTATATATTGGTTGTTTGAACTGAATTTTTCATAGTTCTTTTGTATTTGAACTTGTTTCAAAATATACAAAATTAATTTTCTATTCATTACAATTTAAAAACATTTTCAAATTAAAGAGGGATAAATAAATACAATAATAATTCGATAAATAAATATACTCACACTTATTTATGTGTGAACTGTAAGCAAAATGCAGGGTGGCAACTTTAAATGTGGTCACAAACCAAATAAAGGATTGTCTATTCCTCTTAAATTGCTACCCTGTACAATGACACAAGTTAAAATAATAAATCTTAAACTAATATGGTTTTAACTCAAATAAAGTAATTTATTAAAAATCTATATTTAAAATATGGTACAAAAGCTAAATGAATAATTAATAATATGACTCTAAAGGTTTTATTACATCAAAGATAAATTAAAGGGGATTAGAAAAAAAAATAAAGCATATTTTCTATTTCTTTTGAAGAAAAATCTTATTACTCTGAGAGATCTTTTAGATTTCCAGTTTCCTTCGTTATGAAACACTTAACCACATCTAAATAACATAGGTAATTCAAATCAACTTAAATTAATACTGCTAATTATAATTAAAATCTTTAAAAGTGAATCGGAACAAATGACAATCAAATATAAAAAAACTAAATGAATTAAATTTTCAGATTAAATAGATGTTCTTTTTGTATCTCTAAACGCTTTGGTTTCATAAATTATGCATTAACCAAAATTAACTTGTTATTAACATCATTCGGAAATCAAATCAAAAATGAGTAACCGAGAAAAAAGTTTTAAATATATATATTACGATCTAATTAGTTAATAATATGATTTTGTCACAACATATAAATATTTTATCGTCTTTAAATTTATGGTAAAGCTGTTTTAAATAAGAACTTGAAAATTAATGTGTCAGCCAAATGGTTATTTACTAATTTAAAAAAATGCCATTAGATAAACAAATAATTTAATGACATGAATTTGTTTTGTTACTTATACTAATACGTATTAAAGAACAATAACATTTTTCAATCAATAAGCAAAGCTTGAAAAATATAAAAGTTGAGGAAAAAGGGACTATACAATTATTATAAAACATCTATGTATTATGCTTTGAACTATTGGGGCTTAAGATAAAGGGGGGGGGGAATTCTCTAATTATCAATAGTAACGTTACGTAATTTATAACAATTTAGCAATGACATACTTTGATTATAAATTTAATCTGTATTTTAAATTTTGAGTTTGATAGATTTTTATATAGATTCGATTTTAAATATAATTTTAAATACTTTTTTATGCGAATCTGTTTTAAATAATAACTATTATTTTGAAACCATAAATTTCCTCTCACCTCATCTTACCTTTCATCTTACTCTCTTCTTAATTATCGATTACTTTTAAGTAATTCTTAAATTAATTTAATTCCAATTGTATTATTTTGCGTCTCTATCTTATTTACTTTCTAAGATTAACATTGAATTCAAACATTTAATCAAATGATTAGACTTATTTTGTTTTGAACAAAAAAATTGTTTATTTCATTAGCACTTCTACAAAAACGCGTCTGTAATAAGTAGTTTTGGGGTTTTAATTTTGGCGTTATTTAACTATTAAACTTAAACTATTGTAACATTGTTTGAATTATCTGTAATAAGATTAAATGCAAGTCGTAATTAGTTTTTAAACTCATTTCTTAAAGAATCTTTAAATCATCAAATTTTTGTGTAAAGTTTGATGTGTATTTTTATTATTATTATTATTATATGAAATAAAGTTTAGGATTCGAAGAAAAATAGCATCGGTATTAAAATTTGTTTTAAAAAAATTATCGCACAAAGCATTTGACTATTCAAATGAATATAACATGTTATTATGAATTACGACTTAATAATCTTTCTAAAAATCTACAAAATAAAATAAAAGAAAGGGTAAAAAAGTGTGGCATTACTTTGCAAATTAAATACTGAATTTTTTTTATATATTAACTTTGTCAATATATTAAAAAAAACTTGCGACTGTGTATTGCAGTGTTCAATAACATAGCAAATAACTGATGTACAGCTTCGGGAAGTTTATTTCATTCTTCGCTGGGAAAACAACCACGAAACTCTGTTAGGCAAGACAACTATCCCATTATTTGGTCAAGTTATTCGCTGTCATTTAGAAAGGTAACAGGAAATTATTTTGACAAAAGAAAGACTATCAGGATATTCGTTGAGTCGCACACTATTAGTATTTATGTCTTGGATGAGAAGAATCTTATCGTGTTCACACTCTTAATCGAACAAACTCATTAGGGCTCCTGAAGAGCATTTGGGCTCACAAGATTCTGTGGAATTAAATGTGCAAGAAGCGGGAGTTTTCAGTAAACATAGCAATTATTTAAGAAAAAAAATAACATACTATTAAGTACAAAAAAAGTCTTGTCAGTTAAGTAGTTAAGTTAGGATAAGAACAGATTTGTGTTATACATATGGTGCTGCCAGTCTAAGAAATGAAAAGTTTAAACAAAATATTACCAGATTGATTTCATTTTTCAGTACGGTTTACTTTTGTACTCAACTATCCATCCATAAAAATTGTGTAAAAAGTCTATTTTATTGTTTTAAATTTTTATTCGAAATAAAAAAGCGTTACAAAAATTATTTATGAAAATTTCCTGATGATTTTCATAGTCGGAAAGTTAATCACTGTAACAAATCTAGACAGTCAAAATAAACATTGCAAAGCTAACTTAAGCTAATACTGATAATGGGAAGCATAGCGGTAGATATTACGGTCAGTATGTCGGACTGATGGGAAAACCCTATTGTTCAGTTCGTTATCTACATTGATTCCTATTTTATCCACGTATTAAAAATATGAAAGCCTTGAGCGAGTCTTTCAAAATAATTCGGATTAGAACCGTATATTTTTAAATGGGCCAAAGAAAGTAATTGACAAAAAAAATAAAGTGAGAATGATAGGCTTAATTATAAGAAGTCCTTTTCATGAAAAAAACAAACTAAAACGTACAATCAAAATGACACTGCGAATAATAATACAATCAAAAAAAAAATTTTTTTGAAGCATCCGAGAAGTTTTTTCCCTAAATAAAAAAAATTATCCCTTTTCTACAATTTTGAAGCCTATTATGATGCCTAAAAGGTTTTTCTCGCCCTGAAAAACGATAAGAAAAGAGGAACCTCGAAAGACTGAATAAAAAAATATGAAAAGAAAAAAACATCTCGTCGCCTGAACTCTCCAACAAAGTGACAAGTCGCATTTCTCCCCGTTCATTTCCACTGGTAGGGGAAAGTTCTTTTAAAATAATGTTTCACCTCAAACTACGACCGTATGTAATGTTTTTTTTCTCCTCACACCAAAAGTACTTAGAAAAGATTACCGAATCGCTCCGAGTTATACATAAACAAAATATTTCAAAAAAAAGTCCCGCGCTGCTCTTCTGCCAATAGCCCAAGGGAGCAGCACAGCCAATTGCTGATTGTAGCCGGCCTTTGTTGCGGCGCCCATTAAAAGACACCCAAACGCCACGGGAGCAGGCTGCGCAGAGAAAAACAATGCAAAAACACATGGACCAAGTGAAGCAGGGGTTCGTTCGGTTATGCTCCCAATCATGCTACTTGGTTGGGTTAGGTTTTGAATGATCGTCGCACCACTCTTAAAACAAACACTCCCAATTTAACTCAGCCTGAGTGGATTTCACTCTTCCAGACTGAAAAATGCACTTCTCCTTTTGGAGTGGATCTTTTGTGTGTTAAACCTCCGACAGGATCACTCCAAACGAGTGATTTTAACTCAGTCTGAGTAAATATGCATGCCTTTACGGTGTCGAAAATGCACTTCTCCAACTGGAGTGGATTTCACTCTTTTGTTTTAAGAGTGTAGAGCTACACGAGGACCATTGGCGACGGGCGTCGTATTTTAGAACCACAGTCAAGTGACGAGCCGACGCCTGAATAGGCACCCAACGCAACCGTGAAGGGCGACATCGTACGCAGCGTTAGGACTTTGAAGGATATTTAACGTGAACTCCCTTACACGGGGTGTAATTCGTCGGACATTTTTGGCTGCACTGGCCGTTTATAGGTCGGCGGCTATTTTGGCGATGCCCGGACCCGAACCTGGGTCCTACCGCATGCTAAACGAGTGCTTAATCTTCTAGGCTCCCCAGCTCCTCATCCTACTTGGAGAATAATTTGGTGATATACTATTGAAGCGGAGGGCACAGTGGCTTAAGTGGTAGCACTGCCACCCCAGCAAAAAAAGTCAGCAAAAAAACTTCAAAAAAATCTTGAAAATGCTGATTTTTTGCTGACGAATGAAGTTTTTTTGCTGACGAGATAATCAATGAAGGTTTCATGCTGATAGTTTGAAGTTTTTGTAAAGAATTATTGCTGACGAAATCATCATATTAAATTTCGAAGGAAATATGCTGCTTATTTAAAGGTTTACTGCAGCTTAAGTTTTTGAAAGGATATAACTTGTATAAACCAACGATCTATGAAGGTTTTATGCTGATATTTTGCAGTTACTGTAAAGGTTTTTTAAAGATTGAATTATCATATGAAATTTGAAGAATAACTGCTGCTTATGTAAAGGTTTATTGCAGCTTAGATTTAAAAAAATATAACCTGCATAAATCAACGATCAAAATGAAGGTTTTATGCTGATATTTTGCAGTTACTGTAAAGGTTTTTTGAAGATTAAATCATCAATTGAAATTTTGCAGAATAACAGCTGCTTATGTAAATGTTTATTACAGCTTAGCTTTAGAGTGACATAACTTGCATAAATTAACGATCTATAAAGGTTTTATACTGATGTTTTGCAGTTTTTGTAAAGGTTTTTTGGAGATTAAATATCATTATATTAAATGTTGAAGAATAACTGCTGCTTATGTAATGGTTTATTGGAGCTTAGTTTTAAAAAGATTTAACGTGCATAAATCAACGATCTATGAGGGTTTTATGCTGATATTTTGCAGTTTCTGTAAAGGTTTTTTAAAGATTGAATTATCACATGAAATTTGCAGAATAACTGCTGCTTATGTAAAGGTTTATTGCAGCTTAGATTTAGAAAAATATAACCTGCATAAATCAACGATCTATGAAGGTTTTATGCTGATGTTTTGCAGTTATTGTAAAGATTTTTTGGAGATTAAATATCATTATATTAAATGTTGAAGAATAACTGCTGCTTATGTAATGGTTTATTGGAGCTTAGTTTTAGAAAGATTGAACTTGCATAAATCAACGATCAAAATGAAGGTTTTATGCTGATATTTTGCAGTTACTGTAAAGGTTTTTTGAAGATTAAATCATCAATTGAAATTTTGCAGAATAACTGCTGCTTATGTAAATGTTTATTACAGCTTAGCTTTAGAGAGACATAACTTGCATAAATTAATGATCTATAAAGATTTTATGCTGATGTTTTGCAGTTATTGTAAAGGTTTTTTGGAGATTAAATAACATTATATTAAATGTTGAAGAATAACTGCTGCATATGTAATGGTTTATTGGAGCTTAGTTTTAGAAAGATTGAACCTGCATAAATTAACGATCTATGAAGGTTTTATGCTGAAATTTTGCAGTTTTTGTAAAGATTTTTTTAAAGATTGAATTATCATATAAAATTTGCAGAATAACTGCTGCTTATGTAAAGGTTTATTGTAGCTTAGTTTTAGAAAGATACGACCTGCATGAATCAACGATCAAAATGAAGGTTTTATGCTGAAATTTTGCAGTTTTTGTAAAGATTTTTTGGAGATTAAATCTTTATATTTAATTTTGCAGAATAACTGCTGCTTTTGTAAAGGTTTATTGCATCTTAGTTTTAGAAAGATATAACTACCATAAATCAATTATCAATATAGATTTTATGCTAATAATTTGCAGTTTTTGTAAAGCAAAGGAATTGAAGAATTTTGAAAAGCAAAGGTTTTATAAATTCAAAGAATTTCTTTTTTGAAAGCGTTATTTGATTTTGTTTTTGTCTAATTATTTGCAAGTTTGAAAGAATTGTCTGATGGAACATTTAATTTTAACACAAATATCCCCAACTCATAAAATGAAAAATTCTCAAATTTTAGTGTTGACATATTTTCGTGTAATAGGACCCATTTTTTCCCCTAGCATTAGAATGCAAGAGAAGACATCCATATACTTCATTTGCTATTAGAAATAAGTGGATTAATTTAAACTTCTGATCAATAATGAAAATATTTATATGGTTTTGTGAATAAAAAAGCTAATTTCAATAAGAAACGTTAAAAAAAATTGGTTATGTTCAAATATAAATCTTCAAATACTTAAATTGCATTCCAGAACAGTATTACGGTTTCTTATGTTTATTGCATTTAAAATTTATACAATTTTTTGAAGATAAATAGGAATTTCAGTTATTGCTCCGAAACAATTACTATGGGAACAAGGTATACTAAATTATTTTTATCTTTCAACTCGGCAGTAGCATACTTTTGAACTACATTTTTTGGTTCGAAGACAATATCACTTACTCCGAGTTGATCATCATCATCATTATCTAATATTAAAATGTAATCACACAATTGACCAATGTCTTTATTTTTTTTCTTAAAACTGGTAACTCTTAACTGCCTACCAATGAGGAATACCTTCTCGCCCACAAGAACAATATCATGGATTTCTGAATACAGAATTAAATTGTTGTCTAAAAAGGAAACTACAAAATTAGAACGCTTAAATTTTTCTGAATATGCTTTCGATGTGTAAATGCATTTCGAATGTGACATTCTTTTATAAGAAAGTGCCCTTGTATCAGTGATGACATTTCTACCCATGGCATCTTTCAGCAAGTTTCCCACAATACGTGTTAACTTCTTAGGTTTACCATTTCCAAACAATGTACATCCATTGACATTTATAGCCTTTTGTGTAAGTCTTTTACCACGTTCCATAGTTTCAACAAAGGAGATTAGTCTATCATGTTTTAAATCTGTTTGAATAATTTTTATAATCGACTTATTACAGTAAGAATTTAATATCTGTGTCGGAATTCCCTTAGTACCATGGTGCAGAGCTTTCAATTTTCCTAGGGAATCTTCGAATATAAAGCAAGAATGAGACCATAAAGGACCCCAATTTCTCACAGCATCGGGTAAATGCAATAACAAATGTACATTATATGAAAGTTCTTCCTGACCATAAATTGATGCAAGATCATAAACGAACTTTTTTAGAGCCAATTCCGCTGTTAATATGGCAACTGAAGATATATCTCTTCCTAAAAGTAGCGCAACACCATGGACAAAAGTTAACCAGTGTTTATAGACACCTTTCTCTAAGAGATTTAACAAGAGAATTGGGGAAGTGATTAGAAATGTGCGCCACTCAGAAGCTTTCCAAAAGGACACATCTATGGTTGTGCGCAGCATTCGAGTGGTTTCACTAGGCAGTTTTAAATCAATAATGCGTTGATTTAAAGTCTTCTTTGATTGAGAAGATAAGGAATATACATGTCCTGAAGTTTCCAACCATAAATTTGTAATCTGCCTAGCCACTCCTAAAAGAACCGAATGCATGTAATCTGGGACAAAACCAGACACCATATTAAAATGGGGAAACAGACTCATCAAAATTGATGGTCCTTTAACACCCATACAAGGAACTTTGGGGGTTGCTGTTTCAGCATATTCTACAGTAGATTCAAATGTGCGCAATGGTGGTAAGGGATAACTTACATCATATATCCTACAGAAGCCATTTCCCTTGGGAATTGAGGTTCCTTCACTCTCACAAAAACCACACCCATATTTCCCATTATACTGAAGGAAATTTTGCATAATAGCACGAGCTGGGGCATCCGATGAGCATAAAACAGGAACAACTCTAGTTGTAATGGGTGCACCCTCTTTACACCACTGAAGCCCCACTGTGCTCATTTCATTTAGTTCTTCAGTAAATGGTTTTAAAAACTCATTCATCACTGGCTTTTCTGTCCCAAACCATATACCACACATCAACACATGTTTTTTTCGAAGAGATGGAGGCAGCTCATTTATAGCACACTGTACTGGCCATATGTCAGTACGTGACTTTCGGTATAAGGGCAAACCATCAATGTTAAACTGAAGAGATACATCAGTTTCGTTCAAATCCCTAACAGCCAACTTATATAAAGCACCATCAACCACGTCAGAAATATTTTGATTTAAGTTATCAGATTTAGATTTCTCCCTATATTTTGATATTTCACTTAGTATGTCACATGCTTCAAATTTTACTTTTAACTGTGGTTTTAAAGGCATATATAAAAAGAAATTCCCTTGCTTTAAACTAATACTGCGGTCAAAAACTTCAGAGCAATGGTAGCATGTGCTAGGTGCAACAGAATCGGACAATTTACACAAATGAGATTTGCAATTTGTACAGTACATGTGAACTTCACATGAATTATCTAATTCTGAAGTTAGTTTCTGAAAGAATGTGTGTCTAGTCCCAGGTAAATTACTCGGAGGCAATAAGAGTTCCAAGAGTTGAAGCAACTCTTGCAAACAAGTTTGCGACAAATTAAATCTGAGGGAGAACGAGAGGATGCTTGCAAAGGCTTCCAAGACATTTATTTCAGAGGACGGATACAACAACTCTGTTCCATTTTTTATGAAAGCTCCAGACTCAGAATTAGGGGCACTATTGCAATGGTCAAGGGATAAAGTAGGGATATCTTCTCCCATCGATACATGGTTTGCCAAAGTAGCCTGACAATTTTCGGTAATGCGTGCTGCAACACTGCCAGCACTTGGATCTGAATTAACTCTAAGAGTTCGTGGGACTTTGCGACGCCAAGCTGTTGTTCGAGGTATTACTTCCTCTGAACAAATGTACCTATTGTACTTTCTTTTTTTGGGTTCAATAGAGTCAGACATAGCGAAATATCAAAATTATGATTAAAAAATCAGAGCTCAAAAAGCAAACACACACAGAAGTACACCACCTCTAAGAACAAGTAGTAGCCCAAGTAGACCCAAGGAGAACAAAGTAATAATATCGAAAGCAATGCTCCTGTAACAACACGAAGTCAGAGCTCAAATCAATAGGAAAATTTTAATAATTAGAAAAATCGCCCGACAATTGGCTATGGAAATTAAATAGTAAACCACCTTTTACCAACTGCACAAATCTTGTAAAACTATTGGCTCCTTAGACAACACGAAGTCAGAGCTCAAATCAACACTAGGAAAATTTTAAAAATTAGAAAAATCGCAAGACAATGGAAATGAGATAGTAAACCACTTTTTACCAACTGCACAAATCCTTTAAAAAATATTGGCTCCTTAGACAACACGAAGTCAGAGCTCAAATCAACACGAGGTAAAAATTAGAAAAATCGCCCGACAGTAGGCTATGGAAATATCAAATGATAAACCACCCTTTACCAACTGCCGACAAAATTTAATTCAAATTTTAAAAAAATTAAGATATTAGAGAGCACTGAAAATACACGCGTTCGCCAAAATATTTTTCAGAAATAATAGAAGTGATGTTGCCAGGTTCACAAGAAATACCAGGTTGCCAGGTTAAAGATAGTGTAAAAAACCTAAAACTAAAATATAATAAATTTTTAATTTTTCCTTTCTATTAAAAAAATACAATTAGCTTATGATAAAAATATAAGTAGAAAATATATATAAAAGATCCATGTAAATGCACTTGAATCAAAAGCGAAATCTCTTTGATTAGGATCGCGTGAGAGTTTATAAAGTGGATGGCTCTGAATAATCGGGTTTGAAAATTGTAAAATCATATATGACGAAAATAAATAGCCTATCTAAAGTTTTGAAGTTTATGTTCCTTAGAGTTTGAATTTAAAAACAATACATATATTAGGATGCTTTACATAATTTCAAGACCGATGAGAAAATTCTAAAATTAGTTAAGTCAATGTGCGTTTGTGTGGATAAACTGGAACATATGCACATCGTCGCAATGATTTGGAAAGTAATATTTTCTCTACAATATACTTTTTTGTGTCTGATTTGGAAAAAAATTCTGTTATTAAATGTCTGAAGTTTAATAAAACAAAGGAATTTTAATACTGGGCTGTAGTTTTATAAATATTAATTCTAAACATCTGAGAACATTTGGTAAAAATCACAAATAAAAAAAGGTTATTAACTACATATTTAACCAGAAAAATTAATCTACTAACAATATTATAAATCTATTTTCTGATTAAAATTAATTTGAATCTAAAATATTCGAAAGAAATTCTAAAAAAAAACATATAAACCACCTGAAAAACGATCAAACCAGATAATTTCAATACCTTATTCAGGACCTCCGCATCATTTTGTCAGTTGCATTGATACAAATAAAATAAATTTAAATATAGCAATTACAAATATTTATTAAGCTTTTATTAAAAAAAAAAAACAAGTTACTAAATCATTAAATATTTGAGGGCAAGAAATATTATTATCGCTAGGGTTTACAAGAGCCCACTGTGCATGTTTTTTTTTATACAAAAAAAATTTATCGACAGTAACATCTCCAGTATTTCCCTGTCAACATAAAAAAAAATATTTTCAAATGTAACGCTAGTAAAAATAATAATGAAGTATTTTTTTATTATAAATATATGTTTTATTATGCTTGATGTACCTGGTACGTAACTCAAAGAAGTCGGTACGAATAGGAGCTTCAGAGAGCTTAAGTGGTCTAGTAAATTTGATCGCAACCCAATACACCAACAGTCAATGCACTACACCGGATGCAGGCTCAATTGTTGCTTGTGCGCTAGATGTACTTTTTCTCCCTGTCTTTTAAGCGAGTCTCGGATCGAGAATACATGTACCAACCTAATTATCAGGAAGTTGCCTCAACGTTACACGTGTGGTTTTTTTATATTGCCTGATTAATTATTTACTTTTCTGTTTTAATTTAAAATGGTTGTAGGAGAAAAATATGTTGGATATTATGTCCTTGTTCATTTTCAAGAGGAAAAAAAATTCTCTGTTCTTCGTCTCAAAGAGGCTGTACCAAACTGTCTTAACATATCAGATTCATACGATTTAAACAAGTGGGTTCGTTCAACTGAAGTAGAAACAAAGTGGGGGAATGAAACTTTCCCAGCTTCTTTCATACAATTCGGCGGTAAGTACTAGATTCCTTATTTTTTTTTTTAAATGTTAATGTACATAATGTGATTCAATAATTCGTCTTGCGTCACGAGGGTTAAAGATGGGAACGCAAAGCTTCTCTTTGTTGTCGCCTTTTTGTATTGTCATCATCATTGCTTCACAGTCATGAATCCTTAATTTGATGCTTAGAAACAGTACCTGATAAAATAAGTTTCTACCAAGTATTCAAAATTCCCAATCAAGTATAAAAGCATTAGTTGTATCTTATACTTCGATGCCGTGTGTACCTAAATTCTTCAACTCATTAGGAGAATCCTTAATGTGTACTATATTATATAGAAAATAATTCAAGCGATACTAGAATCCAGTAGAAATTTCGTTAATATATTGATGCTAGTGTTTTGTTTCTTATAATTCTAAACCTAGTAATTCTAAATAAAAATTTTGCAAAAAAGGCCTTATTTATGTGCACAAGTATCCTATTGTCTTGCCTCTAATCCAAAAAATGATGAATAAGACCATTGATGAAATAGCTGCTAGTGGCGATGCAAGTGATGTACCACTTCTGCAGACAGAAAGTGGGAAAAGAACCAAAAAGAGAAAATAGTAGAAACGACTGGATACAAAATGTAAGTATACTTTTAATTTTTGGAGTGGCAACGTGCACGGGCACCATACAAGTATTGCTCATGCAGGTAATAACTACGCAGGAGCTAGTCTTATTAGCAGTTTTATCTTATTCTCGTAGCTGAGTAGAAGAGTAAGTGGTTCGTAATCAAAAGGTCTGGTTCAAACCCGCTCCGGCTGAATTACTAAAATAATTTATAAGCTTTTTCATTTCACCATGGAAAATCATTGCTTTTAACTTGTCCTGAAATGTCCTACTTGCATTTTTTTAAAATTCCATGAATTATCTAAATTTATATTTTCTTGAACTGTCATTAATGTCTAGATCTGATTTTTTTTTCGAGAAAACAAAAGTTTCGGGGCCAAAAACAATTGTTTAGTTGAATGTGCCCTACAATACTGCCCCATGTTCGATACTAACGTTTTTTTTTTTTAGAAAAAAATAAGAAAAAGAGTAATTTCAATTTTCAAATATATAAATCATGATCATGCACACGTTGTATATACGGTTCCAGTAAACCCCTGCCTTGAGCATGCTCAGTAAATACATGTACACCTAATGTGTGAACGATGGACAGGCGCGTAGCCTCTGCCTCTAATTTTTAAGCCAGGGATGCATCAGGCCTTAAACTGCATTATCTTCTCCTTATCCTTGCAACCTTTCATAACCATATCAGGGGCTGGGGAGCCCAGTCGGTTAAGCACTCGCTTAGCATGCGGAAGGTCCCAGGTTCGGGTCCGGGCATCGCCAAAATAGCTGCCGACCCATAAACGGTCCGTGCAGCCAAAAATGTCCGACGAATAATACTCCGTGTAAGGGAGTGCACGTTAAATATCCTTCAAAGTCCTAACGCTGCGTACGATGTCGCCCTTAACGGTTGCGTTGGGTGCCTATTCAGGTGTTGGCTCGTCATCCGACTGTGGTTCTAAAATACGACGCCCGTCGCCAATAGCCCTCGTGTAGCTCTAGTGCGACGATAATTCAAACCCATTCATAACCATATCAAGGTACATTTAACTGCATAATTTTGATATTAATGAAATAAATATTTTAAGATGTATATTTTTTGTGCATGATTGTTTTTGAGAAATTTTTAACCTGTGTTTGTTAGAATTTGGTAACTCCTTAGTTATGAGCAGCATGTGTGGTTTGGAAGTAGTACGTTTTGCCCCCATTGGTTAAATGGTCATGAAGCAATCGACCCTACTTCCAAGAGAGCCCTCTATTCTGCTCATTGATAGAATAAATATTACTTATAAAATAACCCTGATAGTCTAATATCTGCCAGTGGTGCTTGGTGCCCTTTCAAAATCTTTGCTAAGGGCCAAAATCGTTTGTTTTTTGGTTATTGGAATTAATAAAGGATTTAAGGTAAATCTTTAGAATCTGGTGCTGCTTGTCGCTTGTCCAAAAACAACAAATAATTGGCGAAACTCGCGTGCTTTATCATTGCCAGATTCATTCAAGCCAATGCAACCCTAGTTTCTTTCACTGATTTCTAAGGTTGATGGATCGTAGACTACGGAAGAGTTGGAAGTCATTTTTTCTCCCAGGTCAACCCCAAATATCCAGTCTAGTTGGAATAAACGTCGCATTAGAGCTGCACGATTGGCAATCCACTTTGGTTTGAATTAACGCCGTACTAGAGCTACACGAGGGGCTATCCAGTACGCAGTTTCGTTTCGTTTTAATTTTCGTCGCTTTAGAGCTACACGAGTGGCAATCCAGTACGCACTCGTTTGGGCCCCGGGTAATTTTTTTTTCTCTAAAAAAACATCAGTATCCAACATCGGGCTGTATTGTAGGGCCCAATGAAAGCCGAAATACCCGTTTGGGGCCCGGGCAATTTTTTTTCTGTAAAAAAACATCAGTATCCATCATCAGGCAGTATTGAAGGGTCTATTGAAAGCATTAAAATTTCGTTTGGGGCCCCCGGCAGCTAGCAGACCGGCCCTCTTCAAATCGACAAAATATTCAGAATAAATAATAACCGGAATATAATAACCAAAACCAGATATTCAGAGTTAACCGTAACCGCAATTCCGATGCGCGGGCAACTTTACTCACAATTCATCGCTCGCATGTATCAACAGCGTCGTCAATTGGACGAAAAAATAAATTAACAAAGAATTCCATTGCGCGCGCACATCATCCGGGCTTCTTACGCGCAAGTATTACCAGCGCCGACAATTGGACGAAAAGATCTTTCGTCGTATCACCAAATAAAATTGTTTATCGCTTCCTACAAAAAACGTCAAATCCCTTGGCGACAGAAGCACAGGATTCTAAAGATTAACCGGATTTAAGATTTTACTGCACATTTCCCTAATTCTTTTGAGAAGTGAACTTCTGTGCTTTCCTCTTGATATGGTTGCTATATACCCGACTTAGGATATTTTTTTAACGTTATTTTGTTTAGGCCACATATCTCGGGAGGTATTGAATAATTTTACAAATGGGTTTTTTAGTTGATAAATGTAGCTGACAGACAGGTCATGATAATCCCACTTCTCTATATTGTTTCGAATATATTTTTAAATTTTTTTTCTATAAATTTGAAAAGTTAAACAATTTTAATTTCTCATGGTTTTTTACAATATCCAACATGTACTTGATCTATTTTGTGTATATAATTTAATGTGTATGATTATATCACAGACATAATTATGCATATATGTTTAAGTAGCTGTAAAATATCAGTGAAGAGATTACTTTGATATATTTCACTGAAATAAAAATACTGACACTTATTAACTGTTTAATAATGTTAAAATCAGTTGTAACAGCTTTACTCTCATACAACTGGTACAACATTTCTTGGAAATATACTAGAAAATGTTTCGAATTTTGTAATTGAACGTTGATCATATGTAAATTAAATGAACAAATAAATTTTCTTTTATTCACCATTTTATTAGAAATGTTTCCACATATAGCCCTCATATACATACTTTAAAATTTTCAGTTTAACGAAACTTGAAAAATTAAGAAAATCTTAAATTATGATTAAAATCTAACAATACCTTTACTATTATTGTATTTTCACCTCCCCCCCACCCCCCCAAAAAAAAACCATGCACCTACATTCGAACTTAACAACACGAATCTATGTTTTAACTTTAAAACAATATCCATCGATTTTTTTCTGATATATTTTGTAGTTTGCAAAGTGACCTCCGGTTAAATATAGTTTTAAGTTTAAGTTTTAAAAAAATGTTTTAAAAAGTTATGCATGCTCATAATTACGTATTTTTTATAGGCACAAACCAAAGAAACCAAACAGCTGCTCGTCAGTCAAGCTTTTGACAGAATTAAAACAAAAGCTAGAAGCCCAGAAAGGAAGTCAACAAAAAGCAGCTGAGCAACTTGCTGCAGGGGACGACTTGGTGAAAGTCAGAGCCGAACTTTTGATGGAAAAAGAACTCTCCATGCAACTTAAGGAGAAGTATGCAGAGTTAAAAAAAAGTACAAGGCTGTGAAAAGGGAGCTCAGAAAACTTAAAACTCCCGAGCTCATAAAAATTGGAGACAACTTGAGAGTTCGCAAGGACAAACTCGCTCTGTGCAGGACTCGTCATTTTACAAAATATGTTGCGGATTTGTTAGAAATTCAATTTGGAAGTGATGTTTGGGCTAATGCGTTTTAAAAGTCCAATACGAAAACAAACATTTTGGACAAAGACATTGTGAATGATGTCATTGCCCATGTTGTGATGAAATATTCAGTCACTGTAAGCATGGTGCGGGCTGCTATCCGGCAAAAGCTGAATTCAGCTCACAAACTGAATAAAAAAAACAAGATTCGTGCATGACATCACTGACAATGTGTTAGCTTAAATTGTATTTATATTGGACTCTTTGTCCTTGTTTAATTTTATTACCTTATGCATGTTATTAATTTTTGAAAACTAACATAATTTAAATTTTGGATTTTGATATGATAGAAGTTTTCCACTTGTATATGTATTGTAAATATATAAAAAAAACTTTGTTGCAAATAAATTCTGTAATGTTTATTTTTGTGCATGTTCATTTTGTAAATTTTATTTGATGTGGTTTACCTCTAAATTCTGTGAAAATTTAGACAAATACAGAAATTGTCAGAAAATTCAGCAATTTTCCCTTTAAAAAAAATGTAGTATTCTTCTACATATGTTTTAACAGCTTCACTAAAAAATTAAATAAAATATGCAGTTTTTTTATTTTCAGATTCAGGCATTTTCCCTGCATTTAAAATGCCGTATGAAATCGGCAAAAAATCTTTAATTAAAAATGAAAGAAAAATGCAGTTTTTCTGTTCCAAATTCATGCATATTTCTTGCACAAAAACTGCATTTTTTCTTCATTTTAAACACCCATTAAAATCAGCAAAAAATCTTCATTTGAAAATAAAGGAAAAATGCAGCTTTTGTGTTTCAAATTCAGGCACATTTCATGCATAAAAACTGCATTTTCCCTTCATTTTAAACCTTATTAAAATCAGCAAAAAATCTTCATTTGAAAATGAAGGAAAAATGCAGTTTTTTTTGTTCCAAATTAAGGCATTTTTCCTGCATAAAAAATCAGCATTACAACTGCAATTTTTGTGAAATGCAGGAAACATGCTGATTTTGAATGAAGGAAACATTCCTGAATTTGGAACAAAAAAACTGAATTTTTCATTCAAGTTTTTATGCTGATTTTTTTTGCTGGGTTTCCTATCGAGAATTCTGTTTATTGATAACGGACCCCGGTTAGGTTAGTTTTGAATTATCGTCACACTAGAGCTACACGAGGGCTATTGGCGACGGGCGTCGTATTTTAGAACCACAGTCAAGTGACAATCGACACCTGAATAGGCACCCAACGAAATCGTTAAGGGCGACATCATGCACAGCGTTAGGACTTTGAAGCATATCTAACGTGCACTCCCTTTACACGGGGTATTATTCTGATTTTTTCTCTGCACGGGCCGTTTATATGGTTGGCAGTTATTTTGGCGATGCCCGGACCCGAACCTGGGACCTTTCGCATGCTAGGCGAGTGCCTAACCGACTGGGCTTCCCAGTCCCCGGTTTCGATCGAGGCAAAATATTTTCGACTAAAGTTATACAGTCAATTTGTGAAATTATTTAGCTTATTTTTCTTTTAATTCAAAAGAATTTTAAAAAATGGAATGCTGATATTGATATGCTCTAGATGGTATGTCTGCCCGTATCCTCTTCCTAAGTGGTTCCATCCATCATCTGAAATCTTTAATTAAAAATGTATATTTGAGAGTTAACCTTACTATACTTTTTGTATGTGATTGTTGCGTGGGTATTATCAGGGATTAGGGTAAAAATTTACTTGTAACAGTTATTTTAGGTAACAACGTTTTAAAAAGTACTTTTATCTGTAACAAAGTAAATTAAAAATTTCAATGCCCCGCGCCCCCCAGCTTTTCCAATACTTCTCACTCCGCTCTTTATGGATATTTTCAGCTAAGTTCGGCTGAAATTTAATAATTTACTTTTGACAGTTGAATTTTCGTTATCCTTTTCGATTTTCCCTATTTCTTTAGTCCTGGTTCTGTTTGATAAACTGTATGATGGCTAAATTTAAATGTTTCTTACAACTTAAAATTTCTAAAAGTAACTAATTACTTTTGTATTAACTTTTTAGTTTTCATATTAATGAACTCTAACGGCAAGAAAGTTATTTCTTAAAAGTAACACTTTCCAACATCTGGATATTTTAATTATCTTCGAACTTTTTTTTGCTACATAGTTTCAAATCGATCCTGCGAAGCTGGAGATGGCTAGGAAAGTAAGGGCAGGAGAACCTGGGGATTCACTCTAGATCAAAAATCTGGCCGTGGTAGTTTGAGGGAAGGAGGAGATGGCCAGTAGGTGCGTGTGCGGAATCCGCTGCAATGCAAAAAAAAAGTCAGTTGCTAGGAAAGCACCGACTCCTGAAAAGTTGAACTTTATAAAAGGTATGTAAAATGGTTTGTAATTACGAAGTGTTTTATTTTATGAGGTTTGGATTCTTGGGTAATGCTTTGTCAGCAAGAACTTTCGTTAGTAGTATCACTATTTTATGTAGTGGATAATCTTTATTGTTAAAATAGGGGCTGGGGAGCCCAGTCGGTTAAGCACTCGCTTAGCATGCGGAAAAAATCCTTCAAATATATCCTTCCTTCCTAAATATCCTTCAAAGTCCTGACGCTGCGTACGATGTCGCCCTTAACGGTTGCGTTGGGTGCGTATTCAGGTGTTGGCTCGTCACCTATCTGTGGTTCTAAATTACGACGCCCGTCGCCAATAGCCCTCGTGTAGCTCTAGTGCGACGATAATTCAAACCAAATCAAATTATTTATGTTATGGTTAAAGTCACATATAGAAAGAATGCTTAGGACAAGTTTTTTAAAAAAAAAGCTTTTAAATGTTACAAACTTAGGTTAATGTAATTAATATATGCAAGATGTGTCGCGTGGAAATTACAATAATCACAAGATACAGCGTAGGCAACAGCTTGAACTTTAATTAACCAGAAATACTAGTTTATTTGGTTTATATACAAGTGTGGCATTCTTATGAAATGCTCTAGAAACAATAGATAAATTACCATAATGATAAGAAACGGAACAACTGAAAAATCGAGAAATTTCGAGATTTGGCCGGGCCCGAACCCACAATTCTAAGATTAAGAGTCTCGTGCTCTACCAACTGAGCTATCGACCGCTGCACTTGGCTTGTGGCTTTGCTCCCCCTTACGAGACAACAGCGTCCCGCTGTTTCACCGCCCTGGTCGGGGAACGAGTCATAGGCCCTTTTTGGAATTCTTTCCTGGGTTGTTCCACGATAACCCGTTCTTCGGAAGCTTCAGCCACCACAAATGGAATTTTCCTGCAAGACTATATAATGAAACGTAAATTTGAAAAGTACCCTGAAATAATCATCGCAGTTCAAGCTTTTGAATTATGGCTTACCCATATTCTGCACTCCTATTCTCCTTCCTACTTGTACAAGACGGGAACGGACGCAGTGATATTGTTACAATGGGAATCTTCAAACATGAAGATAAAGAAACTTTAGAATGGTTCTTTAAAACATTTTCCCTGAAAAAAAAATCCGGCCAGCATGAGCGCAAAAGTGGCCATGACCGATAAGGACTTAACCTAAAGGACTGTCGTTAAGAAAATTCTACCGAATTGTAATCTCTGGTTATGTCGTTTTCATACGCTGAGAACATTTAATCGAGATTTTACTTGTGACAAGCTAGGCATTTCACCCACCGAGCGAGACCATGCTAAAACCCTATTTGAAGCTATGTCTTATTGCCAAACCGAGGAGAAATATTTAGATCTCTACAAAGAACTGAAAGAAATTACCCCTATTCAGGTACATTCATACTTCGATACAAATTGGCATTGTATTTTTGAACAATGGACAGCCATTACGAAGTACAGCGTGGGCTCTTTTGCGAACAACACAAACAAACGATTAGAGAGCTTCAATCAAAAGTTGAAATCGGTTGCTCCGTTATTTCTCAATTTGGAAGATTTTCCGAAAATTCTTTGTGCTCCTGGCTTTAAATAGAATTGAAAGAAATGCCATTGCAACAGAAGCATTAAAAAAAAACAGGTCATCGTTCTTGAATGAGGACGGTGAAAAATATTACAGAATACACACCCCATATGCCCATGCCCTTGTCCAAAAAGAATTTCTTCATGCAGAAGAATCTGAAACAGGATGCAACAAATACTGAACAAGATTAATTTTTTGTACTTTATATTTCCAAATGACAATGCCCTTGCCTTGCAGGCATATTTTCAACTCATGACCCGTATTAATACGGATATATACGAGGAAAATTTGTGTCTAGAAAGGTAGACCAGGGTTCACTTTTTCAGGGACCATCCACTGATAAAAGAGACACAAGAAAACCACCCTACCCCTAGTGTAACAATATGCACACGTCCAGTTCAAAAGAAAAAGCTCAATGCCAATGAAAAAATATAAGGAGGCAATGAAACGGGCCTAAAAATTTTTGTCAACCTATTTCATTGAGTTCGGATGAAGAATGCAAAAAGAAACTCCAACTAATTGAAGAATTATTTTTGAAATGGAACAATGAATCTGAATTTCAATTAAGTGACACTCAGGTATAAATTAATGTTTATCTTCAGAAATTTAAAATACTTTGAGATTTCTATATGACTTGAAATATCATGAAATAAATGTTAACACTCATAAGTTTTTTTTAAAGTTCCCAATCAAACAGATTTTGCATTCAATGAATCACATTTTCTAAATATAGTGCATAAAACTATTTCTTTCAAAAATATTCATTCATCCTTTACGCCTTAATAATGTAAAGTTTATAACGAGTCAAAAAGTGTTGCTAATGTAATATTATATAAATAATTACTAATATAATTACTATAATATCATTCGTATTTATTTGAAGGAAGCCCCATCTGACTTGCCCAGTCTTGCAATGGACGCTACTGTGCCTCCTCTGACTGATGACGATAATCTCGGTAAGTTAAAAGATTCACTTTCAATAACTGATTATTCATAAAAAAAGCGTAAATCAGTTCAGTAAAAAAGCGTTCATCTTGGAGAAAAATATTAATGCCAAAGAAACAGCTATTGCTGTCTTTCTTGATATTGAAGGAGCCTTTGATAAGGTTCCCACTGACTATCATTCGTGCTCTTGAGCACAGAGGAGTCGACAAAGCCATCGTCAACTGGATTTTTAATCTTCTTTCGTCAATTCTTGTTAGCGCCTCGTTACTTGGTGACAACCTACGCAAACTTCCCTTCACTTCCAGTTTCGGATGGGAATCAGCACTATATGTGGCATTTTAATGGAAGTTTGCACTCCAACCCCTTCAACAGAAGTGGAATGGAGGGAAATCAGCAGTGAGTTTTGGGAGCTGTGAAAATTCCCCCATTGTCTAGGTGCCATGGATGGAACACACATATCAAGATCTCACCTCCTCCAAACCCGGAATCCATCTTCTTCAACTACAAAGGTGATTTTAGTTTAGTTTTGCTTGCACTTGTGGATGCGAAACTGAAACTCACCTTTGTAGATGCTGGGAAACATGGCAGGATTAGTGATGGTGTTGTTTGCGATAAATGTGCCTTGAAAGCTGCCTTACGTCCCAATAACCTACAAAAATCCAATGCTACTGTACTTCGTGGCACAAGAGTAAAAGTGTCTAGGGTGATAGTGGCTGATGATGCTTTCCCTTTAACCACCACCATCATCATGAAGCCTTATCCTGGGAGAGGAATGTCCCACGAGGAGAGGATATTCAACCACAGGTTGTCCGAAAATGCCTTTGGCATTTTAGCCAATAGATTTCGTCTCTTTCAAACTACGATCTACGGAATACCAACAAAGGTCAAGGCGTTTGTTTTGGCTGCTTGCTGCCTCCATAAATTTTTGTGGATGCGCATCCTAGAGAGAGAGAAGGTATGGATGCTATTCAAGAAGAACAATTCATGACGGAGACCAAGAACTCCAAGTGGCAACAAAGAGCCATAGCTTTCGTGCCCTTGGGACGAGGGAACTGGAGAGGAAACCAGCAAGCAAAACTGGTTCGTCACAAGTTCATAGAATTTTTCAACTCGACTGGTGCTGTTGAATTTCAGGAACGACAATGCAACCTTCATTAAGGTAGTACTACCGTCTACCTGGAAACTGTTTTTATTCAATTTCAAAGATGATGTATGTTTAACAAATAAAAAATATTGCGTATTTACAATATAAATTGAAATAAATGAGTTTGTACTTGGTAAATAACTCCAAAAATTTAATCTTTAGCAGTTGTTCCTGGAACATGTAAATAATAAATTATGCATGAATATTATTATGAACTCTAATTCCCTTCCTTAATAATTTTCCCAAAATGCTTTGTATACATTACGCATTTGCTGCGCCTTATGCTTTTTTACCTTTGTTTGCAAAAGCCCGTGAAATTGTAGCTGCAGCACCTGCAGAATCAGGATTATCGAAGATCATCATAAGACTTAGTGGTTTCCATTTACTAACTTCATTTTTTGGGGTGATTGGTTACATCTTGTTAGGAAGTGGTATCAAAGAGGTGCTATCCTTATTTTACGCACCTAATTCCATAGATAAAATTCTTAATGGAAATGCCTACTCCAGAGCCACTAGAGCCCACACCTAACTTCGTCCAACTCTAGCAAAAATCCTTTCAAAAAGACTCGTTATTAATGAGGATATGAATTCAAATTTGCAACAAACTCTGTGAGAAGTAATGAACATCCTGTTTCAAACAGGGAATGAACCCTTGTTTCATACAGGGAAATTGCAGACCACGAAGAAACTAAAACATTGCTCGATCAATTCAACAATAAATTAAAACAATTGGAAGCACGTGGGTTTACAGCAAAACTGTGAATCCAATATTTTTTGTATGGTGTCCATCGCAAAAGAATTCATAAGAGCTGAACGCTTTGAAGATGGGCAATCTCATTTAAATAGTGCAAAAGAAATGCTTCCTTACTTCCATGCATCAGGGCATTTACATTATGCTAAATCCGCCAATTTATATCTTCAAGATATGCAGCAGTTAGAAACTGTCACATGTCCAACTGTTTTTAGAAGGTGTTTTGAAGGATTTTTTTACAGTTAGACATTCTCCAAAATATAGTTGTGGAACGTCAACCGATATGGTAATTGAACAATCTTTAATGAAAGCCATGAAAACAGATGGAGGCGTTTCTCGGGAAGAAGTGTTATCAGTACAAACACATAAAATTTTACTATTTAAAAACCTTTCTACTCTTTTTAAGTAACTAGAAAAACATTGAAAAACGTCACCTTTTTCCTTTACAGGATAAACAGTTACTTTCCGGGAAAAATCATCAGTTATTGTCAAAAAATAACGATATCCCCTATGGCCGTGGTTTGCATAGGCCCGCACAAATCCATGTGAACAAGCTCAAGGGGTTTGGTAGATCTAATCTGGCCAATTGGCTTAAAAGACTTTGCACGGGACTTGGCAATTTTACACGGGTCACATTTTATGTTGTCACTTTTTAATGGTGGTAAACCTCTTACACTATTATTTTGGCTAGTATTGGCAACATACTTAGGATTAATATGACAAAAACGTCTGTGCCAAACATTAACATTATTTACAGCAGTAGTAGACAAATTTAAT
Organism: Hylyphantes graminicola; assembly: GCA_023701765.1. NCBI lineage: Eukaryota > Metazoa > Arthropoda > Arachnida > Araneae > Linyphiidae > Hylyphantes > Hylyphantes graminicola. The sequence continues at coordinate 4,083,960 of CM043112.1, read as the reverse complement.
GCATTTACTTTAACATTTTTACAGTTTACAGGAACAACTTTAGACATTTTAGAATTTATACATTTGGGATATCTGGGTTTAACAATATAAAGTCCCTCATGTCTCCGGGCATAGAAGAGTTTACGGCCAGTTTTATGAAATACAGTTATAGTATTATTTTTACAGATAAAATTATGGCCAGCTTTATCAATTACGCTACCGGAAATTAAGTTTTGACGTAGTTTTGGGGAATACAAAACTTTTAAAAGCAAAATGTCCTCACACTCACCATCTGTGATGAATTGAAGTGAGACTTCCCCAGTTCCTTCCACAGGGCAGGTAACTCCACCAATGGCGACTGCGACGTTGGTGTCTTTCAGGGGCTTGAAGTTCTTCATCAGGTTCTTGTCACAGCAAAAGTGAGACGTTGCGGCTGTGTCGAACACCCAGTTCCTAGTTTCGGTCCTGGCACTTCCCGATGTGTTGGCCTCAACTATGAGGCTGGTCTCTTGTCGTCTTGATGCATTCTTCGGTCTCCTCTTCTGTGGGGCTGGGGTTCTCTTGTTACCGATTCTTTGTGGCTTGTTGCCTGACGCTTGGGGAGGAGTGGTTCGCTCCCTTCCGACTCTGTAGGCAACAACTTCCTGGTCTTTGCTGCACTGCTTCAGGCGCGCTTCTTCAGCTTGAAGTTCTCGCAGGACTTTGTCAGATTTGAATTGGTCATCAGTCCACCTGTAGATTGCCTGTACGATGTCATTGAACTCCTGGGGCAGGTACCTGATCAACTGGAAGGCCTGATACCAGTCGTCGATAGGCTTTCCGGCGTCGCTCAGTTGTATGGCTATCCTTGATCATCAGATTTGACAAAATTGTCATACCCCCTTGGTAGCTACTCAACAGTATTCCAAGCTGAAATCTTTGCTATACTTATGTGCTGCCACATTTGTCTGCATAGGGGCTATCACAATAGATCTATTTCTATTTGCTCTGATAGCCAAGCAGCTCTTTTAGCTCTGCTTAAACCCAAATTCACCTCACCTTTGGTCTGGGAATGCTACACTCTTCTCTGTAGCCTTGCAACTGCTAACAAGGTTACACTGTTCTGGGTTCCAGGTCATTCAGGAATTCCAGGCAACGAGATGGCTGACGAACTGGCCAAGTCGGGTTCCAGTACCTTATTTGTCGGTCCAGAGCCAGTTCTGGGTGTTTTCAATGACATTATCAGAGGTTCTGTCCTATCCATTTTCAGGGATCAACAGTACACCGATTGGCGTAGACTAACCAATCAAAGACAAGCCAGGGAACTTAACTCGGGTTGCCCCAGCTCCCGTCATAATGAGCTTCTCGGGCTTAGCCGTAACGGTAAACGCAGGGCGGTAGGTTTACTCACTGGTCACTGCACCCTTAAAAGGCATCTTACCCTTATGAGGGTCCTAGATGACCCCACCTGCAGGGGCTGTAGAGACAAGGACGAAACGGTCACGCACATTCTCTGTGATTGCGAAAATTATGCAGCGCACAGATTTGAGCATCTAGGGCAACATTTGCTTGAGCCCTGGGAACTCCAGGATATTCCAATCAGATCCTTGCTGAATTTCGCTTCGGCAACGGGGCTCTTCTTATAGGAGTGAGGGATTTATTTCTTGGGGACAGTACAATAGACCCCTGGTCGCAGTGCTTGGCTCTAACAGAGCCCCCCTCCAATGTCATAAGTCATGGCTATCCTTTTTAGGCGAGCTGCATAAAGACCAACTTCTTCATTCGGGTCGATCCGGCAACTGAAGAAGTCATCAGTGAGCCCAATGATTCGAGCCCTGGAGTCTGGCCTGAAGTGAAACTGAAGAATCTTGAAGGCTTCAACTGGGTCATCGGTCTCCGATATCAGCGGTCGAATTTCCTTCTCGAGGCTAAGGTTGATGGTGCTGTAGGCACGGTCTCTCCTCAAATTGTAGTCCTTCAGTTGTTTTTGATAAGCTTTGTCAAAAGCAGGGTCGGCTCCAGTGACATCATCAGCTTTGACCGGACTTGGCAGGGGCGGTTCTTCCTTACCAACTACTATCTGCCATGAACCTCTGTCCATCAACACTACTTTCACATCGTCTTTCCATGAATTATAGTTGTTAGAGTTTAGCTTTATGTGGGAGGTTTCCATCTTGAAAAGGACGGATGGCAGTTGCGGATGGCCCCGCCGTCTCCTTGATCTTCTAAATCAAACTTGGGATATGCTTACTTTAAAAAATATCTTCGGTCCATAACCTTGTTGTAGGTTAAAAAAGGGCATTGCAAAAAGTCCTCAATTAACCTTAACTGCAGAGAATTTTATATATAACTTAGAGAAACGCAGTGGGAAAAATTGTAAGCATATAATCCAAAATAATCGTGGAGACTTCTTTAAAACCAATCTAAAATTTATTCATAATTAAATTAAAATTAAAACATAACAAACGCCGTACACTACGGCAAACAAACTCAGTTTAACTCATCTGAGTAGCAAGCAAGTCAGAAGCAGAAAGTAATAGAATTACACAGTATTTATACATAAATCAAAGGGCGCGGTTACGGTGCCTGGCATGCATGAATACATAGCAAAAACAATAAATTAGCATAAAATCACAATTACTCAACCAACCAGTCAGAAAAATAACCTATAATACAATTGAGTCCGGATTTAACTTCCATGTAAAAAATGTCTTACAAGAGCTACTAGAGATGTACGTTTTTCAAGCCAACCAAAACAAATGCAACTTAGTGATGTTCACTGAATGTTGATAGAATGAAGTGAACGCATGCATTGTTTATGGAGGCGGAATTTTAAATCCATGCAGGCACTACATGAAAAACATTAGAAGTAATTGCTTAGGTGAAATATTTAAAAAGACCTAATACAAATAAATGCAGTAAGTTAAGCATTTAATTTATTTTTATAAGTGTATTTTCCTAACACTTTGTGATCACAGGCACTTTGTGTTCGTATCGTCTGAAAACAACTAATAAATAAGAAAGCATGGACACTTTCCGGCCTCCAGGTGAGATAAAGTTCTCAAAAAGTAATAACAGCTCTAGGTAAGGCATGCTAGGTTAGACTTGATGGCTGACATTATAAAATGTGTACAGTCAAATCCTGCTATAGCGGACCTTCTACAGAACCAACATTTCGTTCACTTATTCAAGTTTGCTGGAATACAATTTTATAGGATATAACGCTTTAAAAAATTATAATGGTGGATTTGCTTAACAGGAATTAATTGAATAAATAAAACCTATTAAAAATTCTAAAAATATTATTATTCAACAATTGATTAGTTTTCAAAATTATCCCATAATAATATAATTGTAGAATTTAAAAAAATTCTGTTTATTGGACAAAGGACAAATTTTACATATCTTTGATTGACTGGCTTTATCTTCAATGTTAGACTTTTCTCTATACTGAAGTTGATTATTTTTAATCTCGCCAATTCAAAATGCGTCATTTCTTTCCTAAGGAAATCAGAGTGACGGAGAGAGGTAGTTAATAATGGATAATTAGACAGAGTGACTGAGAGAGGAGTTAAATAACGGATAATTAGACAATTTCACTAATGTCCAATTTTTAAGAGTAGTTTGAGAATAGGTACAGTTTGTGCAACCGGGAGATGAGTTGCTTTACTGAAATCTGGTTAGGATATGTTTTGAATCATCATCGCACTAGAGTTACACAAACTGAAATCTGGAGAGAGGAAGTGTATTTTGCAACAGGTTTGGAAGTTGGTTGGTTGATATACATATATATTCAGGCTTGTGTGCTTGCTCAGAGAGCCGCTTATAAACCTTCGTCAAGTAAGACAGTCACAACACACACACACTCACATGCACACATATACGCGACAGATGCTGCCATCTATCACGCGCCACCTCCACAATTTAGACATGTCCCTGAAGGGGAGGGAAATTTTCTCCAGGAACCTGTACCCATGGTAAACTGCGCAATGACCGACCACAGGACTTTCGGACCCAACAGATTTACGAGCACGTACTCGGTAGGTCTTCAGTGGCGACCGGGTCTCGAACTCTCAACCTTCCGATCTCCAGTTCCGAGATCCTTGACCACTAGGCTCCCTACAGCCCTAGGTTTGGAAGTACAGTGTTGCTGAATATAATGTTGAGTTGTATGCAGCAACTCTAAAAGCATTACAAGCGAACTCTCATTTTTGAAGTAGTTCACTATGTTCATACAAATTAGCATTAGTTAAATAGGAGTTCGGAAGAGACCACTAAAAAGCTTCAGTACAAACAGGGGTATACCCAACAAACAAGAGTATACCCAACATGGTAGTTTGCCCTTATGATCAGTCTTCATTACCTTAATATTATTTTATTTGAATGCGTATGTTATAAAGATTTAATATATACACATTTATTTTATTTCAGCAAAACCTTGAAATTCAGTCAGGCAAGGGTTTGACGACAGCAAATTAAAGCTGTGTTAGCGGGCCAGCTTTTCGTTGACTAACGATTTAATGATGGTAGCTTTCACTACAGAGGAACTATCATCTTGCTCGCTAACAGGAAAAGTGTCAAATGCCCATTCTAGCAGGAATGTTCCCTCAAAGCCTGCTTTAAATGCAGAAAAAGTTCGGGGAGCAATGGGTATGGATTTTATAATTTAATTATCTTCGACCCAACTTCCTCATCTCCTTTAAAATTTGAAATTTTAGTTTTTATGATCATAGATTATTTTTTTTTAAATAATTTAATTACAATATACACAATACTATATGTTTTAAACTGTTCAGAAGCATACAGTTTGTGGCATTTAATTAAGAATTTTTTTTTTCACTTAGGGTTGATTTCTGTGTCCTACACCATGTTTTGGTTTTTAATTAAATTGTTTTAAAGAACTTCTATATAGCTTTTTCGGTTTCCAAGCATTATATTTATGTATACATTTTTTTTCTTTTAAAAACTATGTCAAAAGCTATTTTCCGGAAAAATCAGAGAAGACTGTCCGTCAGTGCATGACGTACAAGATGAAATAAGAGTCGTTAAAAAAAACATGGAAGATGTTACGTTAAAAAAGAAAATTTTGTAAAATAAATTATGAAAAAGTGTTTTGTGTACTTTTTATTTTGGATAACATATAGCTAATTTATTGTTTCGGCTTTTTATTTTTTTCTGGACAAATTGCATTACATGTTCTTAAATTCTTTTATATTTTATTACACAACAATTGCTCATTTAAACTAAATGCTATATTTTTTCATTGTCCAAATAAAAAAAAGTATATTATTTTTAATTGAATATTTATGATATTTTCAAACTTAACAGCAATTTCCTAGCTACAAATATGCTTTTATAGCAAAGTTTTCCTATAAAAAGCCCCAAGTTTAATACTAGGAAAACTGAGAAATTGTATAGGGCTAAGTAACTACGCTAAAGGTAGGGTTTGCTTCTGGTAAAAGATTAGAATAATAATGGATCCATTGGATTAAGCCAATTTCAATAACTAACCACAATATCTATGGCAAATGTTTACCATAGCTCAATGACAATATTTTACCATAGTTCTAAGGTAAACTTTTGTCAGCTCTATGGGGTTTTGTGTATGGCACAAGTTTTGCCATAGCTCTATGGCATAAGTTTACCATAGTGCTATGGTAAAAATTTGCCATAGCTCTATGGTGTTTTGGGGGGCTGGGGAGCCCAGTCGGTTAAGCACTCGCTTAGCATGCGGAAGGTCCCAGGTTCGGGTCCGGGCATCGCCAAAATAGCTGCCGACCTATAAACGGTCCGTGCAGCCAAAAATGTCCGACGAATAATACCCGGTGTAAGGGAGTGCACGTTAAATATCCTTCAAAGTCCTAACGCTGCGTACGATGTCGCCCTTAACGGTTGCGTTGGGTGCCTATTCAGGTGTGGGCTCGTCACCTGACTGTGGTTCTAAAGTACGACGCCCGTCGCCAATAGCCCTCGTGTAGCTCTAGTGCGACGATAATTCAAAACCAAACCTCTATGGGGTTTTGCCTATGGCAAAACCCCGTAGAGATTGGCTATGGTATTTTTTTATGGCAAAGCTATGGCATTTTTTCCTAAGGGGCAAAAGAGAATAAAAATTAAACTCAGTCAAAATAAACAACGCAAGAAAAATAGGTTAGGGATAAAGTCTGTAACTAAGATTCTCAAAACGGTAAAGAAAACCAAAATCAACACAAAATCGGACCTTTGCAGGAAGAAAGAAAGAAAATGCAAAGGGTCAGCTAGGGAACCTCGGGGTCGCCACTCCCGTGCTCACAAGAAGTGAGCACGCAAGCGTTTTCATTTTTGGGTTATTCCATAAATCAAATCATAAAATATTTTGGGCCTTAACTTCTTTGATTTCAATAACGTTTTGTTTTAGGTTATATATTTTGGGTTTTGGTATATTAGTCATCCTACAGCTAATCGATTAGTCATCCTACAACTACTGAAGAAATTTTTTTTTAAATTCCGGATCCTAGCCCCATGGTTAAAATACTAAGAAACTGCCTTGGAGAAAAAGGCACAATTATTGCTGCGGATAACAGTTTGATTTCTCGGAAATATATAAAGGAACTGCACAACCTTCAAGAAATGGAAGGCTTGCCTAGCTAATAAATTAAAAGCCCAGCATATTTTTTTCCAGGCAGAAAATGAAGGTAAAACTCGCAACTTAATTATTCAGCAAATCTGTTGCAGATGCCTTAGAGTTGTGTCCTAAAGCTACCTCAATTTCAATTGTCAGATGCTACAGTATCTTTTTTAAGAAATATGAATGAATTATTTGACATCTTAAATAGTCGAAACTGTCACCAATATTGATATAAATAAGCTTTGAGCTGGAAAAACTCTGTTAATATGAGACTACTTGAAATTGAAGAATATATTTCAAAATTGAAAATCAATAAGGATTCAGATTTCATCCTGAATTCCAACAGAAAAACTGGCTTTCTAGGATTTATCATCTGCTGCATTAAAAGTACAGTGCAACTATTTAAAATGTTGGTCTAACAAGCTGGTTTATTTACCTCTCAAAAAACCCTTTCAAACGTACTTTATGTTTAAAGGACTATAAATGAACTTCAGAGAACAAACAAATTTTCTATGAGAGATGTATCCCACAGTGAACTGTTGCTTGCTATATGTATGTTCAGAACTCTGGACAATCCAGACGGCAATGCTTCATTACGATAATATTATTAGGCATACCTTGTAATTATTAGATAAAACATTTAATTTTTCCTTTATGTTGGAGCAAAACCCACACATCAATGGATATGTGTTATAAATGTATTTTAATTCATTTTAATAGACAATTATTATATTTTAGTTAATTTTAAAGGATAATTAGCTCCCAATAATTAAAATGATTGAAAATAGGTCTTGGCTCCTACAAAAGCAATTTCTGGATCCGCCAATTATTAACCAAAACGAACTTCTGTGGCGGCCATGCCGGACACTTGGCAATGAACTATAACTTGCTGCAACCCTAAATATCTGTACAGAGTATAAATACTGCAGTTTGTGTTCTGTCTTTAGCTTCATCCTTTTTTTCGGGACGGTGTTGGAGTGAGAGAAGGTCGCTCTGCTGGCCGCTCTTCCCCCGTTTTCGGTGACAGGTGTCACGGTCCCCCCCACGGACTTTTCCTCCCTTGCCTCGGCTGCTGTTGTTCATGCATGAGTGAATCCGCATTGTTAGGCACCATGATTGCTATGGACTCCGTGTCCCAGCCACTGATTGATATGGCTTTAACTTCCCCTCCGAGTCCTAGATAGATATGTCGACTTTTGCACAAATGGAGTGTTGGAATTCACACATCCAAACTTATGATTGAATCCCAAAAGGATTATTTGGCATCTTTAAGCCCATCTGATCATCCTGAACATAATTCTGCGTTAGCTGAGATTCAGACAGCTGAATCCAATCTGGCACTTTTCTTGAAAAAGATTTCTAAGCAGGGCCCTTGCCCTTCGCCTGACTGCAATTCCGGACACAAGTTGGATTATAACCTTCAGGTGAGTATGGCACCAGCTGTTCAGCTCCCCCTCCCCCGCGCGAACTCTTACGATTCTTCTACCCACTCCGATGTGGATAATTCTAACAGTGGCTTCCAAGAAGCCCGACGATCTAAAAGAAATAAACGACTCTCCCATAAAAACTCGCGAATTTCCCCAAAAGGAGCCAGTTCTCCATTCGTTCATCCTAGCACCCACTCTAAAGCCCGCTCTTTAGAGAGTCCCGGAGATATTTCTCCCAGTGTTCGTCCTAGCCCCCACTCTTACGTCCGCTCTTCAGAGCATCATGGAGACAATTCGCCCACGGAGCGCACTCTCCCCCACTCTACCGCACGCTCTTCAACCCATGAAGAGACGAGTTCACCGTTCCAAACGAAAAACCCATTCGAAGCTCTTAATAATATCGACCAGGATAAGACTCCCGATCAGTCTCAATATCTCACTATTGTTGATGATAGTGTCTTGACCCCCTCCTTCATCCCCCCCATCATGCTTCGGGCAGAGGGAAACTACGACAAAATCCTTTCCGAATTGAATGATCTTATAAATCGTGAGCTCTCCCCAAAATTAGTTGGTAATCACCTCAAAATCATCCCTAAAGATCAATCTGAACATAGAGATATAACCAGATTCCTCAACCTAAAAAAAACTACGACCACTACCTCATTAAAGGTGCAAGAAATATTACTTATAAAGTCTGCCTGAAAGGCCTCCCCCGCACCACCAAAACGGAAGACGTTCAATATAATCTTGAAATGGACGGTTTCACAGTGGATAAAGTGGTCCAGCTCAGAGCGTCGCGCTCCCGCCACCCCCTCCCCATCTTCCAAATTTCCCTTCTTGTCAAAACCGACGTGGAAAAAATCTACAAACTCCGAAGATTTATGCACCTCTCTGTCACTGTTGAGGAGTACAACAAACCCAAAACCGCAGTTCAATGTTTTAATTGCCAATCCTTTTGGCATCTCGCCTCGGAATGTCGCAGTAAAGCCCGTTGTGCCAAATGCGCCCGAAATCACCAGACAAAAGATTGCAATAAGGGCAGAGATGAATACCCAAAATGCGCAAATTGTGGAGGATCCCACCCGTCCTACTTCAAGCAGTGTCCGATGTTCCCCCCCCCCCTCCCGTGATTGATGATCGCCAGGCTCCCCCCCCTCCCCGATCCTTCCCCCATAGACTCGCCACGCCAGGTGCGAGCTGGGCTAACATCGCTTCCCCCCCCTCGATGCCTGTAAATTCGGTCCCCCCCTCTTCTGGAACCGGAGCTTAAGACCCTCTTTCAGATAAACAGCTGGGAAACTTGTTTATGCAGCTAATGCAAAATATGCTTCAGAGCATCAACAACCAATCCACGCTAATTGTCGAACAGTTTAAAATCATCGCTGATACCAATAAGGAAATCCTCAACTATTTAAAAAATAACGGTGTGCAAACTCAAACTGAGAGTAAAAACCCCTCGGACCAAAATTCAACCTAAAAACTGATTTACTTAAATTCTTTTCCACTCATCACCAACCGGATATTTTACTCATTCAGGAAACTAATCTCACCAATAACTTTAAAACCTATATTCCAAATTATTTCTCTTATAGAGATGATCAAAACTCCCAACCATCTGTGAAGCATGGAACGGCTATCTTTGTTAAAAATAATATCCCCCACCATAGAACTCCCCCTCTTAATATTATTGAAGCTACCATTATTAAAATCACACCGGCCAAATTCCCCCCCACCATTATTGCCTCTATTATTTTATGTTCCCAATAATGCCCCTGTCGCTTTTTTAAACGATCTTGACATCATCTTTAATCTTGCCAATGATGTTATTATCTGCGGCGACTTTAATGCTAAACATCCCAATTGGAATAGCTTTAGTCGTAATAACAAGTCCGGCAATATCCTCCATAAATTCATTAATAATAATAATAACTATAATATTTTATCCCCAAAACAACCTACTAGAATTGGCCATTCCTCTCAATCAATTATTGACTTTTCTCTCAACAAAAACTTCCCCTTTGCCGGAAATTCCTCTGCCATTACTGAGCTGTCCTCCGACCACAACCCCATTGAAATCATTTTTAATATTAACTTTCCCAAAATTGACAGAGAATGCTTTAAAACTGACTGGGGAAAATTTTAAGATTGCCTTAACTCTTCCAACAACGCCCCTCCTCTGATTAATTGTTCCGACGACATTGACACCGCCGGGCGTCGTATTTTAGAACCACAGTCAGGTGACGAGAACAGGGAGGAAAGAAAACTTTATTTTTTACAATACATAAATTAAATAATGATATGCAAATAACTATTCAACAAACTCGCATTCTCTTACGTATTTATACTTAATGGTAATAGTCACGCACTCCGAACTGTGATTTCTTTGTGTTTTTTTTTTCTTCAACTTTAAAAATATTGAATAAATTGGGAAACTTTGGAACAAAAACAAATTTGGAAACAGCCTAAATACTTCTTGTGCCATGTGTATGTGAAACATACACAATCTAAATTTTTCACTAATTTAAAACAAAATCTGCCAAACGGAAAACTTCTAATACAAGCTGACTTCAGTGAGAACAATTCCCACCTTAATTAGGATGAAATTCAGTCTGCTCATTGGCAGAATACTTCTTCTACCATATATACAACAATGGTATATTATTTTGATAGTGGCCTTGCCACTGTTTCTTCAGAGTTATATATAGTGGTAATCTGATTATAGTAATCACGACAAATATGCTGTTATTGTATTCAACAATTTAGTAATTGAAAAATTCAGGGAAAATCACCCAGAGTTTGAAGTAGAAGCGATTGAATTCCAATCTGATGGAACATCAACACTTTAAGCAAAAATACACAGTTTTCCATGACAAAACCTAAAGCCTTGGTTTTCTTGCAGTCCGTTGACAGAATCAAATTCCGCGCAAAACTGGTCTTGACATCAAAATGTGGCGTCATTCCGTAACAGAATAAGAGTGTAGAAGAGCATTCCGTATAAGAGTATAATAATTCCGTAATTCCGTATAAGAGTTCCATATAAGAGCATTCCGTAACAGAATAAGTGTAAACTTAGCAAGAAACTGGTGTCGATGTTAACGGCCGCAGAAAATGTCAAATCATCCTGTTTTCTGTGATTTCAAGATGGATCCGCGGCACGCGTCAAATGTTGGCTCTTGGCATTTCAATATATCCTGAAGAAGAGTTTTTCATCCGAGGAAGAAAGAAATGCTGAAACAGAAATATTTAAAAATAGAGCGAAGGAAGGATCGCATAGTATTTTAATTTGCAGACATTTAAAGTTTAATGATGAAAAGTTCCATCAATATTTCCGATTGACACCCAGCCTCTTATAATATGTGCTTGATCATATCAAACAAGATCTGATATCTCAGCCGCACAATCGGAACCGGACTCCTATTTCTCCGGAAGAAAAGCTATGTACTTTTTTAAGGTGAGTAATTTTATTTCCTTTTTAAATTGAAATTACTTTTGTTTTGATATGCAAAATGTTGGTATGTTCTTGGTGTGTATTTATGTGCACTACATGTTAAAAAAATATTTTTCTGTTGTTTTTCTTAGCATATTTTAAACTTTCTTTTGCATGTCCCTTATTACAACTTGTATACATTTTTAGGTTCTTGGCTACTGGAGAATCTTTCCGTTCCCTTTGGGTTCAGAATAAGCCATACTTGGATTACCAAGATCGTCTTGCAAGTTGCCACCAGCATTGTGGACCGGTTACTTGAAATTATGCTGCCTGCCAACCGAATAGCAGTTAAAAGCGGTTTCGCAAGTGTACCACTCCAAGTGGAACTTCCCCAATTGTGTAGGAGCAATCGATGGCAATCATGTGCGGATGAGAGCTCCGGCCAACAATGGTTCTCTGTACTACAACTACAAGAAATACTTTTCCATGGCCTTGCTTGCCATAGTTGACGCCGACTGCAAGTTTATTGCTGTGGATGTGGGTTCCTATGGTAGTGAAGGCGATGCTGGCATCTACCAGAAGAGTATCGTTGGCCAGAAGATCCGCAGTGGTCAGTTTAACATCCCTCCACCTAAATCCCTGCCTGGCACCAATGTGGTGTTGCTACACGTCATTGTTGGCGACGCGGCATTTGCCCTTCACCGCAACTTGATGAAACCCTACCCAAGGGCACAGAGTGCTGTCTACGACACCAAGGCGATAAACAACTATCGCTTGTCTCATGCAAGACGCACCACAGAAAATGCCTTCGGCATCATGAGTGCATACTTCCAGCTCTTCTTACAGCCGATTGCCACTGTCCCTTCAACAAATGACAAGTTAGTTGTCAGTGCATGCATTTTGCACAACTTGTTGCGGAACTCAAAAGTTTTTGCACCAGCACAGGTGAACCTGGATGACAGCATGCCGTTACCAACAAAGAACTTTGTCCCCCTTACAGCTGTGTGAGTTCGATCAAGGAATGAGCCAGTTAAACAGGGACGAGTTTAAGACCTATTTCAATGGTATTGGGAAAGTGGACTGGCAGACCAGTTATCAAGGCAGTTTCAAATTGTTTGGATCTTTTACTTCTGCATTGATGAAAAGGATGCATTGATGGCATTGGCGGGACTATCAAGCGTCAAGTTCGAGAGGCCACTAGAGCAAGAAATATTGATACTAAAACATCATACGAGTTCGCTGAAGCTGCTAGGAAAATTTGTCCTGGAATTAATGTCTTATATGAACAGCAGGAAAAAATACAGAAAGCGAAAGAAAGCCTTGATTTGACATGGAAAGATATAAAAACCATGCCTGGTACAAGAAATTCGCATTGTTTCCGATCATTGGCATCTGGCATAATATTTTATGGTTTCGCTTCAGAGTGTAAGAATGGTACTCTTTTTAATTTAAATACTGTGAATGTACTAAAAACTACAGCTTGGAAAATGCACCGTCTCCCAATTTGCAGTGTGACCAATGGGTGAAAGTGAAATGTGATAATGAGGTTTTTTGCGGCTCAATAACAGAAACTTCACAGAATCAGTACAAAATAAAATGCTTAAAAGCAACTACAGTCCAAAAACCCTTGAAAAACATTAGTGTCATAATTTTTTAATCCCTTGTTTTTCTTTAGAAGAGCAGGCAGACAAATCATGGGCCCAACTGCAGAAATTTATAATAGTTGAAGGTAATCTTAGGTATCCAAACATCTATATGCTCGTGAAAGTTTCACTATCTTTCTCCCATGGCAACGCTGACAATGAAAGAGGGTTTTCAAAATTGGCAAGAATTTTGGCAGAGGATGGATTGTCTGTTTGCTCCCTTAATGCAATTCTAAATGCGACCGATGGTTTCTTTAAAACTGATGGGGAAGCAAGCCCCACTTGGATCCCATACCTAAAGAACTTGTAGGCCACTCTCTGTTCGATTCTACAACAGCTACAGTGATTATTTACTATACTAAAAGAAAAGGTGGCAGCTGAAAAAAAATGAAAAAGGAAAAAATCCTAAATCCTAACAGAAAATCAGAAAGATATTGTGCACTTAAGGTCCCGATTGCAGAGTGCCAGAGGACATTCAAACCTTTAGGTTTGAACTATCGTCGCACTAGAGCTACAAGAATGCAGATTTGCTCCATTTTATAATCGAAATATACCAAGATTGAAAATATGATTCTCCACAGACGGCTTTCTATATATGATGTAACTTTGAGCAACTTACAAATGTTTGATAATTTCACACTATGTTACTGAATCCTGAATTAATTGAACATACATCGTGACGAACCCACGTGGGCCGTAGCCCAAAAAAGAATTTGAATGCGAATTAAAATCGTGCTTTACGCTTGAGCTTCATGCTACTTTGCAACTTGAATTAAATCTTACTTTGTGCTTGAACTACTTGGTACCTTTTGAAGCAGTGGACAGTGTGTGTGTAAGATTATCGCTTCGTGGTTTATCATGTTTATTGCAACAGTCATTAAGTTAGCTTTGAAACATATACATATTTACGTGGTCACAATATGACAGAAGATTTTGAAAAGGCTAATTGAAAGCGTAGTGTTGCAAGGCGACTTACAACCAAGTTAATTACCAAAATCAAAACATTATACAGTGATGGACGGAACGTGGCAACGTAGGGGTTACACCTCTTTGGATGGCTGCATAGCTGCTCTGTCTGTGGACACAGGCAAGATATTAGATCTTGAGGTGATGTCGACGTATTGTCGAACATGCAAGAAGCTAAAGACGCTAGAACAAACCGGTGTTGAATACGATTCTACCAAAGCAGACCATGTATGTCGCTGCAACTACGAAGGCTCGGCCACGAACTAGGAGTATGATGGTGCTAAACACATTTCTGGAAGATCAGAATATCTGCATGGGGAAAATACATTGAATTCTACGGTGATGGCGATTCCAGTGCATACTTCAATGTGAAGGACTCATGTGGACCTGACAGTGTTGAAAAGTTTGAATGCTTAGGACATATTCAAAAGAGAGTCGGAACTCGTCTGGGAAAACTAAAAAGAAAAGCTAAGGACTGTCGGGGACAGAGAAAATGACGTTCTCTTATATCGTCTCCTAAGTTTCTTTCAAAGTGCTTGAACCATTTTGTCAGACAACTGTATTTATCTGTAAGAAAATGCAAAAGATGCAGAAGCAGGAGGCATTCCAGTTGAATTTTAATAGTACGCTGAACATCTCCAGTGATTCAAAGGAACAGCTGCAAGTGAAGCTAAAAAAGTTGGAGGCAAAATATCGTCGACTAAAGGTATATTGTCAATTTGTGAAGTTATTAGCCTATTTTCTTTTAATTCAAAGTTTTGTTTCGTAGGTATTATCAGGGATCAGGGTAAAACTTTACTTGCAACAGTTATTTTGTTTTAGGTAGCACCATTTTAAAAAGTACTTTTATCGGTAACAAAGTAATTTTAAATTTCAGTGTTTTTTGCACGCTTTTCCAATACTTCTCACTCCGCTCTTTATGGATATTTTCAGCAAAGTTCGGCTGAAATTTAATAATTTAACTTTTGACAGTTGAATTTTCGTTATCTTTTTCCGATTTTCCCTATTTCTTAAGTCCTGGTTCTGTTTGATAAACTGCATGATGGCTAAATTTCATTTTCTTACAACTTAAAATTTCTAAAAGTAACTAATTACTTTTGTATTACGTAATTAACTTTTTATTTTTCAGATTAAAGAACTCTAACTGTAAGAAAGTTATATTTTAAAAGTAACACTTTCCAACATCTGGGTATTTTAATTCTCTTAGAACTTTATATTTCACAGATTTCTTAATGAATAACTTGTTTATTTTTGAAACTTAGTAGAGAACAGGGACCATCCAGCTTTTGTTTCTTTTTTCAGTTTATATTCGATCTAAACTAGCATCTCGAAACATAATGCCCAGTTTCAGTACCAAAGCTGATTATAACAGTCCGCAAGACTGAAGGGTATAAATTTTAAACTACACTCCAATTATATTATATTGTTTGCATTTTTTAATTAAACGCTTGTGAAATTAAGGGGGTCTGGTACCCAAAAGTCATAAAAAATTCAATTTGTTTAAATTATTTTAACACTTCTTAACATTTTGCAAAAAACGCTTAAAATTTAATGCATTAGTTTTGAGTTATTAATTTTTGAACGCGACACACTCTCCAAGTATCCTACCACTAAACACTTGGTTTTAGTGCCGAGACATAAAAATAAACGAAAAAAAAGGTATCTTTTAGAAATCCTAAAAAAAAGATGGAATAATCCAACAGAAAGTCCAAAAACAACTGAAAGTATACAAATAAATAATTTAGTCATCAAAAACTACTACTGTAGTAGTCAAACCATTTGCAGATAAGTTTAGCTTAGGTTAGGTTAGGTTTGAATTATCGTTGCACTAGAGCTACACGAGGGCTATTGGCGACGGGCGTCGTATTAAAATACCACAGTCAACCATTTGCAGAAGAAACAAAGTATGTTATAGTTGATTTGAAGAAACTCGATCAATTGTTGAGTGCAGTTTGCTGTAAGATGTGCAATAATTGCTAAATCTATTTTGACGCTGAATATTATTCTGGATTTTCTTCAAACTGTAGATATTGTGAAGCTGTAATATCATCTGTCCCTTCATCAATACAATTCAATAGTACTGATACTTCATCTAAGTGTTTCGATGTTAATTGAAGAATCACTCAAGTATTTCTACATATTGGAAAGGGTCATGCTGCAGTGGAACGATTCTGCATAATGATGAACTTACCTGCAATGTCGTCCAAAACTTTAACCAAAAATTTTTGGTTAGCTTAGGTTTAGAATTATCGTCGCACTAGAGTTACACGAAGGCTATTGGCAACGGGCGTCGTATTTTAGAACCAGTCAAGTGACGCCAAACAATTTTGGTTAGGTTAGGTTTGAATTATCGTCGCACTAGAGCTACATGAGGGCTATTGGCGACGGGCGTCGTATTTTAGAACTACAGTCAGGTGACGAGCCAACACCTGAATAGGCACCCAACGCAACCGTTAAGGGCGACATCGTACGCAGCATTAGGACTTTGAAGGGTATTTTACGTGCACTCCCTCCACACGGGGTATTATTCGGACATTTTTTGCCTGCACGTGCCGTTTATTGGTGAGCAGCTATTTTGGCGATGCCTGGACCCAAACCTGGGACCTTCCGCATGCTAAGCGAGGGCTTAACCGACTGGGCTCCCAAACAATTTTGGCAACTCAATGTGTTGGTGCATCAAACAATACGCTTTCGGACTTACACGAGTTTTGTAAAATGACAATCGAACACCTGAAAGATTTATCAGGAATTATTGAAAAATTATCATTATTTTTTAATGCACATAAAATATCGTGTTCGACTTCCAAACCATGATATTGTCAAAGCAGCTAGACATAAACTAATACCAAGTGTTTATGCCGGACTAGCAATTAAAGATGGTAAACCATGCGATACAACAAGAGTATCATATTCCAGTCCAACTTATACAGCGATTCGCTCTGCTAAACACGATTCTTTAACTGCTGACAAACATGAATCGAGCACGCGTTGATCACTCTCATGCGTTTGAGTTTGAGAAAAAGCTTGTGTGTTATTTATACAGTCTAAACTCTAAAAAAACTCCCCGGCGCAACAGCACCACAGGCATGAGTTTGGCAAAATTTAAAAAAGCTGAAACCAAGATGCGTAATTGTACGCGTAAAAAACATTTTAAGCAGTATACTTAATTCGCGAAATAAGCTGTTACATTATACATGTATTTTTATAGTTATGTTTTTTAAGCTTCAGGCATGAATAGAAATGCTGATCTAAGTGTGTGTATTCATGGCATCAAATATCAAAATCAAAGTTGCTTTTGGGAATTGAAGCTAATTAAAATTATTACATTTCTTTAAAAAATCCAGCAAATACAAAACTGAAAACATATTAGCCTAGCACCCTATTTATAAAAAAACTTCAAGCAAACTAAATATTACCTATACTGGACAAGTTAAAAAAAATGGGTGAAAGTTAGCAAATACCAAATATTAAAAACTTTTTTTCTAAGGGGTATAAATCGCAGACTTGGCAACCAACCTCAAAACTTCTGCAATAATTTTATAAAGTTTCTTGTTGCAACATCTTAACATTTTTCATTCCTTCTGCATCTAGTAGATATTTGAATACCAAGCTCTAAAAACTATTTTTATGTTAAGACCATAAAATTCTAGCAACCTATATGTCGTAACTTAAAAAAAAAATTCTAAAATCAGAAACTCCAATACAGGCGAAATTATAAAAACAAAGGTTCAAACGAAAATAAAAAGTATTTTAACATTCAAGCTGTTCTTGTGATCACTACTCACCGACACCATAAATCGGACCCTTGATCAAAAAACATTCTGGTTGCCAGACTTGGCCTGAACTGGAGCTACACAAGTAACTCTTCCGATCACGCAATGCCAGAGAACAGTCAATCATTCTGGTGCATTTTTTATCTTCGGTATCATTTAAAAAAATGTATCACAGTTGTAGCAGCGAATATCCTTTCATCAGGCGCAGGAAACAGACAGCCGATTTTAACCGTGATTAAATTTATAAATTTGTTAATAACATAAACGAATTAGGATTTCAATTGATCAAGATGACCCTCTAGCCAATTTTAGAGGCTTTGTGAAAGGTTTTTTCGTGTGTGAGGGATTAGAACAAGCGAACGGAATTTTTAGGCAAAATTAGAAAAAGCTGAACTTTTTCTAAAAAACGGATTTACATTTTTCCTAAAAAATTAAAAAGCGGAATTCCGCTTAAAAGCGGAAAAAACTCATCCCTGGCACCATTACTGGGCCAAAGCCTTCCGTGCCTATTTCAGCTTTCGTGACCTAGGGCACTGGGCGGCTAGGCATATGTCCTGGCAAGGTGGTCAGTCTCACGCGGGACCCCCAGTGTTTAGTTCCCAAGCATGCTTGGTACCCATTTCATCAACCCAATCAAGGGATGAAAGGATGCGTCAACCTCACCCAATCCGGGATTCGATCCCCAAACCTGTGGAAGCATTACCACTAAGCCACTGGGCCATACTGGCGCGCATGAGTGTGGCCGTTTGTGCCTCTAGTGTCTCTGTTGTTGTGTTTGAAGTGTTGTGAAATGTTGAAACAAAAGTAAAGTGAATCGTTTGAGTTTGAGGAAAAGCTTGTTGTGTGTTATTTATACATTCTACCCAAAACTTCTCACATAGAAAATGATCCATTCCTTGGAAACTTTTTAGGAGAGTTTATAGAACTGGACGGAGAAACGATCACCAAGTTTATTTCCGGTAAGTAAGACATTCTTTTAACTGTAAAAAAATGAACTGTTATTCAGAAAATATTAATTTTTAATTTATTTACAGGTGGCCCTAAGAACTATGCCTATGTTACTTCTGGAAGCAAAACGGTCTGCAAGATTAGAGGATTCACTCTATATTATGCAAACAGCCTAGCCCTCAATTTCGAAAACACAAAGTAACTCATCACCAATATGGACAATCCCCATCACAAATAAAAGAAAGATTAGCCGGGATGCTAAAAAGGGACGCATCTTTAACAGGGAGGAATTAAACGATACGGGGTAGAATATGACAAGAGGATGATACAGTCAGATCGGGACACGTTACCCTATGGATATTTAAGCTTTGGTTGAAAAAGAGAGAGGATAGCAGGTCAATGATGAGTGCTGGTCTTCATATTTATTGAATTTTGAAAGTGACACTTCCGAGACCCTTTACAAAAAATTTTTTTTTTATGAATATTTTTTTTTTTTAATTTTGTTTGCTTTTGTTATTTACAGGTTCCAGAGAAAAAGTCACTGTTCCTGTTCAGTAACAAGGATGAGAGAATTCTCTGCCAACTAATATACATACTTTTAAAGATAGTTTGATAATTATTGAAATAAACATACAAGTCATAAGATACAGCCTCTGGACAAAGGCGTCAATGGACCTTTTAATGGGTATTATTATAAAGCAATGAATGACCGGATGGCTACTACAGGTAACGTTGGGAAACCAGCTATCATTTATGATGTGGCTGAACTAGTTGGACGAGCATTCCCACTGGCCTTCACATCATCAAATATAATTAAATGGCTTGAAGGCTACCGGCCTCTATGAGATTACATTTCAAGACTGAATTCCTCTCATCAAATGTCACCGATCGCTTAATGCAAGAGAAAGAAGAAAATCAGTCACAAAATGATTTTGCAGGGGAGTCAAGTTCCCAAACTACAAATATTGAATGTGAGCCATCAAGAAGAGAAGCTACTTAGAGAAGCTACTATTTTTTCCGCCAAACATTGTCACTCCTGAAGAAATAAGACCATATCCGAAGGCACTACCAAAAAACCTAACTTGCAGGGGAAGGACTAAAGGGTTAGGTTTTGAATTATCGTCGCACTAGAGCTGCACGAGGGCTATTGGCGACGGGCGTCGTTTTTTAGAACCACAGTCGGGTGACAAGCCAACACCTGAATTGGCACCCAACGCAACCGTTAAGGGCGACATCGTACGCAGCGTTAGGACTTTGAAGGATATTTAACGTGCACTCCCTTACACGGGGTATTATTCGTCGGACATTTTTGGCTGCACGGGCCGTTTATAGGTCGGCAGCTATTTTGGCGATGCCCGGACCCGAACCTGGGACCTTCCGCATGCTAAGCGAGTGCTTAACCGACTGGGCTCCCCAGCCCCAAAGTAATTATTGTGCAATCTTGCGTGTTTGCCGTTTGCTCTTGGAATGAAGATACCAGGTGCAAGAACTTTGGCTGATATCAAGATAAGTATATTTTCCAATGAATAGTTTGGTAATTCCATCATCAAGTATATGGAGTTGTACTTGCTGAATAGATTTAAAAGTCATAATAACCCTTTCCCAGGAATTCGAATTGAGGGGTTGATGGAGAAGATTTTGTCTTACAAATGCCCCCTTCATTACATACTGGCACGTAGGAACCCACATAATACCTACGTAGGAACCAACAATGTTCCATGTGATTTTGTTGGTCCTATATTGGATAAATTTGGGCATTTGCTTGACGAAATTAGATATGTACTTAAAACCTGATGTTAGGGTTATCATAGCTGCGATTTTTCTTTGTGCTAAAAAAAAAAAATTTAAGAGTTTTAAGGAACGAGAATTGTTTATTAAAGAGCTGCCTCATATTAACGATAAAATTGATGTTATTAATGCTAATCTAGAATTTACGTGTTCAGGTGCAGAGTTTACTTTTTACCCGTCCCCGGATCCATTGCTGGGACATGATGGACTGCATCTCAGGAAAGCCGGGCATAGTCGTCTAGCTAGGGAATTTGTATTTTCCTTGAATAGATTTATTAGTAGGCCATTTAACGGATGTCCCCAAGAGTAAGTCATCTTTTTCAATGCTCAGTCCCAAATTCTGAAGTATCGTCTGCTAGACGAGACCAGGATGCAGCTATAATTATTCCTAAAGTTAGTATGTCAAAGGTATGTATGAATTGTGGTGTGTTCAGTTTGTCAAGTATTTTTAAAAGTGCATAGAACCATAAAAAGTACAACTGATTTCAGAGCCAACCATGTTTCACCTAATCGAAAACCTAGCTTTCAGATTGATTTCTTTTTAGAGGAATGCCAAAGAGGTTTCTAAAAAAAATATTATAACGCAGAAGCTTAGTTTGAAAAGACGATTTGAATGGTATGATAATGTCCCTCCTTCAAAACAATTTAAACTTTCCGCTGAAGACACATTGATTTTACCTTCAAAGAACAGTTCATATAATTCACGATCTTTTTCTTCTAACTTGCATTGTGATAGTGTTTTCAAGGTTGGCAATAGGCTTAGTAACATTTCCCTAAAATCTTTGGATAATCATATAAGTGAAGAGGAGGTTAAGTTGTTACAATTACTTGATGACACATCTGTAAAGGGCTGGCTACGTGACGAGATTGTGGATTCATTCATTTCTTTGCTATGTGAAGGCAACCCAGATTTTACTTGTACAAGCGCATCTGTTTATCAGACAATTATTGACAAAATAACTACAAATATTGATCTGACCAAGCCTGTTTCACTCTTTCCTGTCTGTAAATCAAATCATTGAATTTTGATTGTAATTAATCAAACTTGTAAATCCATTGATCTTTATAACCCCATTCATCAGCCACATGGCCTG
This sequence comes from Hylyphantes graminicola, assembly GCA_023701765.1. Taxonomy (NCBI): domain Eukaryota; kingdom Metazoa; phylum Arthropoda; class Arachnida; order Araneae; family Linyphiidae; genus Hylyphantes; species Hylyphantes graminicola. The sequence goes on along the minus strand of CM043112.1, from coordinate 4,062,329 downwards.
CTTAGAAATTTTTAGAGCTTGTTTGAAAGATTGTGTTGATTTACGGGGTTGGAAAATGTTTTTTCCGCCTCATAATCTTCAAAAAGACGTCAATTGCGGTGCATTTATATATTATTATGTTCACCAATTAATACATGGTCATAGTTCGACAAATACTTTTGATACATATAGTTTTAGAAGTTATATGTATTGCTGCTTAGTGAAGTCAGTTCCTTTTAAGTTTAGTAATGATGAGAGGTTTTTGTTTACCTGCCTCGGATCATGTCATCGCTGAATCTTTTGAAGGTCACGCTTCAAATTATTGCTCTAAACCTGAATTTGATTTAATCAATGAAGAAAATGCTGCTGAAACAGTTTTAATCATAGATGGTCATGGTATTACTAATTATATGTTAAAGTCACTGGATCCATTTATAACAACCCATGAAGAAAAATTGTTACAAACAATCTATCTTGTATCTAAAAAAGGTTGGCTTTACAATACCATTCAAGATGCATTTATTTTTTTAATTATTAAAACTGTAGAAGGAATTGAATCTTCATTGGCTGTTACAGCAAACTTATTTAAACCCCTTAGCCACAGTTATTTGGTATTTCAAATTGACTTAAAAAAACATTGACTGTTTACTTATAACCAGTAATATTAATCGCCATTGGATACTTATAGTTGCACAAGTCAAAGAACTAAAATTTAAATGCTATGATCTTTTAAATAAAAGAACAGCTGATGTCCTGTATAAAGATTTTTTGAAAGAATGTGAATGTTTTTTTAAAAGAATTTTAAACATTTCTTCTGAGTAGACAAATGAAACCCCTCTGTCTGTTTATCAAAAGAATTCTTTTCATTGTGGAGTTTTTATTGGTTATTATTCTATTGATTCAAATTATTCAGCATTTACGCGAGCATTGATTGACAGGCCAAAGAAATAACCCCAAGTATTGATTTTGTAACTTAATAATTATGTATTACTATGTAGATCTAAAATATTTGCAATAAAAAAACTGGAGAAAATTAAAACGATAAATATTATTTTATACGAATTGTTATTCGAATACAATTGTCAATTTCGCCTGACTTGTCACTGTTTCTGTTATTGAAATGTTTCCAATGTAGCTACGTGTTTTTCAGGGTTTTTTTTAAACATATTTTTCTTTATGCAGATACCTTAACACTAAGCCAATCAGCATCAACCTCGGCAAGTTCAAGTTTGGTCTTACCTACTCCAGGAAGGTGTGAAGAAATTCTCCCATCAAACTCTGCGCATTTAGAATTGGTCTTTTTATTCACCACGGTGAGATCGCAGCCCCTTCACCAATCTACTCCATCGGCATCACACCAGTCCAAAATTCAGGCGATTCTGGTTGAAATCAGAGAACAGAACAACCAGATACTGCAATCTCGCAAGCAACGGGAGACGCAAGAAGCCGCCTCAACATCTAAGGCTGGCATAGAACTCCCAGTCTATTTGCCTATCTCCAACGAGCATTTATCTATCAGCCAGAATAGGGAAAGGACACGTCACTAGAGCTGTAAATTTCACCTTGCAGCACATCTTTACAGACCAGGTTGCAAGACTCTTCAACTTTTAAGGCACAAAAGGAAAAAAAGCACTTTGGATCGACATCTCTTTGCTGTGTTCGAATACGCAAGTTCATTTAATTTTAATTTATCTGTTTAACTTTGTAGTGGCCATGTAGCTGGGTTAGAGATTTAGTGGCAGAGCAGAGTAAAGCTTTGTGCCTAAATGAAGGGCTAGTAAAGCCTTAAAAGATTTGATAAGTAACAGTTCCAAAAAAAATTTTGGACACTTCAATACACAATCCTTCTAAGGACAATTTAAATGAATCTTCCCACAGCCATATTTTAAATAATGAAGAGATGGAAACTACTTTGTGTTCTGAAATCATCAATGCCAAATCTGATACTGATGCCGGACTAGAAAATCTTAAATTAGGTATATGGTTGGCTGTTTTCAATTTCTTTAAGAGATTGGGCTTGTAAAAATAAAATTACAGGTGTCGCACTGTCAGATTTGTTTAAGGGTTTAGCTGCACACCATACTAATTTGCCCATATCCAGTGGTATTCTGTTAAATGCCCCTTCAATATCTTCTTTCAATATTATAAAATTACAAAATGGGAATTTCGGTTGTTTTGGTGTAGACAAACAGTTACATCCCCCACCCCCTAAACATCCAATTATTCTAAATGAAATCTTGCATTTAAAATTTAACATTGGCAGCCTTCCACTGTTTATAAGTTCTAAAATGCAAATTTGGACAATCTTAGGCAGGTTCCTAATTGTATAGTTACTTCTCCTATCGTTGTAGGGATTTTTTACGGAACTTTAAAGCCACTTCCACTAGAAAGATTTTTGAACAGGTTTTTTTTTTACAATTGGAACAACTGCTCAGTTCTGGTTTCATATATGAAAATTAAACACAAAACTGTTATACTACATGCCATCATTTACGATGCACCTGCCCATGCATATCTAAAATGAGTAAGAAATCATGGGAGTTATGCGTCATGCAACAAATGTGTTTGCTACGGGGAATATATAGCAGAAGAGCGAACTGTTGTGTTAAATGATCAAAATGCAAAAAAGAGATAAATTCTTTAAAGAAAAAACAGACACAGAGCACCACTTGTGAACCTTTTCTCCTTTCGGTCCTTGATATACATGGTGGATGCATAGATTACATGTACTGTGTATGTCTTAGCGCTATGCGAAAACTGCTTAACTTTTGGGTTTGTGTCAGAGTTCAATAAAATTAGAGAGCAAAACCGTGACGAGAATTCAGTTCCCGTTTGATTTCTTTAAAGCTCTGTTTTTGTAACGGTTTTACAAGGACTTCATGAGGATTAAGTGACTTAGACCGATGGAAAGCTACCGAGTTCAAAACTAATATTTTAGGTCAGTGGTTATGTAGGTACCAGACAACGTTGAAATGAAAATTTTTGATGAAATTTGACTTTTTTATTATTTTAAATTATAGGAGATTTTTAAGAATCCAAAACTGTCTCTATATTGACTCTGCATTAAATATAACGGAAGTTATGACAGTTGTAATAACAAGCGACAACTGTTTTATTTCACTCCTATCAGGAAACTGACACCGAAAGTAATGATTGTAGTTTTATGATCATTTCTTTATAAATAATGCGCGTTTGATCTTTTTAAATAATTGTTTTGCGATCTACATTCAAAGCCACAAGTTATTTATTTTGTAGCAGCATTTTGTTATAATAAAATGACAACTCTTTTAGAAAACAACTGCTTGTTTGTAATGTGAAAATGGAAAACGTTGTAACCATTTATTTTTTTACTTCTAATTTACAGTATTTGAATTTTTCTTTGAAGATTGCTTTTAATAAGCAGGTGATATTTCAGTGTCTACTTATTGAACTATGGGTAACTTTTATGTCACGAGTAAGTCAAAGAAACGAAAATATTAGGACAATCGATTCACGAAGTCTTTGGTTTGGTTTGAATTATCGTCGCACTAGAGCTACACGAGGGCTATTGACGACGGGCGTCGTATTTTAGAACCACAGTCAGGTGACGAGCCACACCTGAATATCGAAGTCTTTGGAGCCAAAACCTTAAGTATTAAGTTCCAGTGAAATGAAGCTTACTAATACGGAAGAATTTTGTGGAAACAAAATAGTAAATATTCAAATTTTACGAAATGTGTTCTATTCTTTGTTGCCCTCAATGTAACACCAATAATTGTTTGAAAACGTCATAGAATTCTATGTTTGGTTCGCAATCCAACATCCATCTAAATTGTAACAACTGCAATTTTGTGCATGCTTTCTCTATAAGTGAAAAAAAAACCAACAAATCCTTGTTAACTTGCAATTTGTGTTTGGCATGCACCTCAATGGTGGAGCAGGAAAATTAACTAAGCTAATTAATCAGTTTCAAAATTAAATTATTATGGAATTGCTGTGCGAAGCAACGTTAATGAGCTCGAAAAAATGCAGAGTGCTGTTATAGGTGCTCTGTAATACTGCTGCTCCTTTAAACAGCATCCCATGCAAGGACAATGCCCCTTAGGCAAAGATAGTTGGTGCAGGTACCAAAAAGCAATGGCAAATCAAGATACATACATTGAGAAGCAAAAGGGCCTTCCCCGGAACATTTTCATCATAGTTAAACCAATCTATCTGCAATTGTGCAACCAAGAACTATTACTATGGAAATCTAGGACGTGAGATCTGGGGCAACTACATCTCGGGCAATTATGAAGAAATTAATCTAATATGAGAAAATCAATTGTCAAGTGTTTGTGTACATTGAAAGGAACTGGGGGGAGAAGGATATGTAATTATAGATTTGAAACTTTTTTAATGATGTGTATTTTATATCAAAATTCTAAGCAGAGGCTGTCTAGAATTATTTTTATTGCTCCTTTTTTAAAAAAGAATTTCAAAAATGATCATTTAGTAAACTGATTTGTAAAAAATAGAAGTTTAAAAACCAACTTAAAAAATACAATTAACTCTACGTTGGAACTCAATGTGACGTAATATGAATAATTGTTTTTATTTATTTTATTAAATAGTATAAAACACCTAAAACCTTTTTTTATTATTCATTTTTGAAAGACAACTTCAAATAACTATAATTTCCCCCCAAGCAAACCCATGATAAGTAAAACATTTTCTGTCTTTCTAAGGAACAGTTCTTTTGTCCAGGAACTAAAGGTTCGGCAGCTAGTGGTTTCATAGCAAAGAGATTGAAAAAATTTCGTCATCGTAATCTTTCCATTGCTAAAAAAGATTTGGGTATCAGTTTCAGAAAAATAACCGCTTGCCAACAGCATTTTCTCGTGAAGAGGATACCTCAGTGGATTTTTTTCAGAAGCAATATTGGTTGAAAGTTAATGATAACCATTCTTATAAGATCCTTCAATTTATGGCCAAGACCTTTTCAGGACGGCGGTTTAACACCAACCAGGGTTCTTATGAAAAGGTCTTGGACGATTGGCCTCTGCTCATTCGTCCTGTTGTAGTAAGTTTATTATTTCTATAAAATGGGTTTTAAAGAAATAATGAGAACATTTTAGGGGGTTAAAGTTCTGTTTTTTTTAACTCATTAATTTAATCACTTAATTGATCGTACTCAGAAATAAATTATTCGCTAAAGGTTTTCTAAATGCATAGATTTTGCATTGCTCCCTCAAAATTATTATTTATTTTGCAGAATGATGCTGAATTCGTCTTGCTGTACGATTCAAGAAGAGGATGGATGGATGTTTGGGTTTTATGGAGCAAGGGCATCTAAGGCCATATGAAGCTTACTTTTTCAAGAAAACCTGCTAGCCAAAGACGAGCTTTTATTACGGCCCTTTGTGGAAGAAACTCGCTTTGGATGCGCTGCATAAGAGTTTCGTGCTCCATGTGTCCTTGAGGATTTGCGTGTTTCATTATGGGTTGCAGCAAACCAAAAAGTCTATCATGGCAACTAGCTTCCACTAAGCGTTAGTCTTATTCTCTTATTTCTGAGAGATTGCGTAAACGTATGAATGTTGATCCTTTTTATTATGATAATGAATGTACGCTGCGAATGTTGTTTAGAATGAGTGAGGAGGAGGGTATGAAGTTTGCTATGAATGCAGGGTTGCTGTCTGCATCGTACGAATGTCCAAGGTGTAAGAAGAGTATGTCTTTAAAATGGATGAAAAGAGATGGATAATGGATGTTTAGATGTAGGTCCGAGGTGAAAGATAAGGTGCATGATGTTACAAGGACTGTAAGACGGGGTACATGGTTCGATCATTCAAAACTTTCTTTTCAAGCTATTCTTCTTGTGACGTACTGGTTTCTCAACCAAACATTCTACTTCTTCTGCTGTCCGTTAAATTTCCCTCTCTAAAATGGCTGTTTGCCACTGGTTTAATTTCGCGCGAGAGGTTTGCATGAGAGATGTGTGATGGCAATATTAAGATTGGAGGCGTGAATGTTGAAGTGGAGATTGATGAAAGCAAGTATGAAAAAAGAAAGTATAATAGGGGTAAACGTGGGTAGAAGAATGAATGGTATTTGGGGGGATACTATGAAAGGGGGACTAGAAGGGTTTTTATGCGTGTAGTGGAGAATCGTTCCGCCCAGGCGCTTTTGGGCTGCATCCAACGGCACGTGTTGCCGGGCTCCACAATAATTTCAGACTGTTGAGCCGCCTATAATTGCTTGGAATCGGAGGGTTTCAAGCATTTTGCGGTGAACCACAGTGTGACGTTTAAGAACCCGGAAACAGGTGCCCACACAAATGCCATCGAGGGCACGTGGAGTGCTTGTAAACGCGGCCTCTCCAGGCGAAAAGTCATAAATTCGCCGATCCTCTACCTGCCGGGAGTATAGCTTCAGAAAGAGCCAAAAATCCAGGGCAGTTAAAAACCAATTCATGGACTTCCTCGACGCAGTAGTTCGTGTGTAATTAGTTTGGTTTTGAATTATCGTCGCACTAGAGCTACACGAGGGCTATTGGCGATGGTGTGTGTAATTAGTATCTGTATGTTTTGCGTAAACGTGATTTTTTAAGCATCTTACTATAATTTTCCACAAATACTAAAAAAAAATCTTTTTATGATTTACATTCTTAAAACTATTTTTATATTCATAACTAAATTCATAATTCTTTGAAGCAATTTGTAAGCCATTTGATGGATTTGTAGAAGGGTTTTTGAGAGACTTACTCACAGATTTTAAATAGTCAGAAGATTTGTGTGAAAAGCTCCAGGACATTTGCTCCATTTAAGAAATGAAATATATTAAGATTAGAAATATGATTCCCCACAGATGGCTTTCTATATACGATGTAACTTTGAGCAACTTACACATATTTGATAGTTTAGCACTATTTCACTATGGATTTTTAAATAGATCTGATAGATTACTTGCACTTATGCATTATTATTTACAAACAGAGACAAGTTGGCAGGGAAGGAAAGGAACAAATAAGAAATTTGGAATCATCTTAAGCAAAAGAAAATAACTGCTGATGGGGAAAAAGAAAGAATCATTTCAATATTGTTTCATTCAAGAATAAATTTCATTCAAGAAATCAAGTTTGGTTTGAATTATCGTCGCACTAGAGCTATACGAGGGCTATTGGCGACGGGCGTCGTATTTTAGAACCACAGTCAAGTGACGAGCCAACACCTGAATAGGCACCCAACGCAACCGTTAAGGGCGACATCGTACGCAGCGTTAGGACTTTGAAGGATATTTAACGTGCACTCCCTTACACGGGGTATTATTCGTCGGACATTTTTGGCTGCACGGGCCGTTTATAGGTCGGCAGCTATTTTGGCGATGCCTGGACCCGAACCTGGGACCTTCCGCATGCTAAGCGAGTGCTTAACCGACTGGGCTCCCCAGCCCCTCGAATTAGGTTAGGAATTTGTGTATAATTATTTTAAAAGTAATGTTATGGTAGTATTTTTTAGAGGAAGTGTTAAGAAAAATAGCATGAACTACTACTTTAACTTATGTATGTTAGTAACTGTAACTTCTACTTTTAGTTTGCTCCGATTTTGACTTGTTGGGCTGTAGATCGAATTTCATCAGATTTCTTACATCGTTTTCAATAAATTACTTTGCTTTCACCAAGTAAGTTTGTTGTTTTAGCTTAAAAACAATAAAACTACAATAATTTAGCTTAAAAACAATAAAACGATACCTTTTCTGTATGATTTCGGAAATACTTATCGGTATTAATTTTTGTTTTGCGTTCCTTGTACCCAATTAATGTTAACTATTAACTAATGCATTTATTTGATTATATCTTTGATTTTTCCTTTCTTTTATAATTAATGAGTTAAGAACCTGCATTTATTTATGTAGTACTGCATAGCATTATTTATGTAGTAGCATTTATTTATGTAGTAGCATGATAGTACTTCATCCCCGCTTTTGCGAAATGCCTGACCCCTCCTGGTTCAGCTCTAAAGGAAGAGGAGCGAGCAACCCCCTGATTGAAACAGATGACGAGAAATGGCGCAGGGGGGGGGTCGAGGGACAGCTCGTACGCCCCCACAGCCAAGTCGTCCCTCTCGTCACGATCTACCGATTCATCCAATCACTTTTACTCGGTTCCCCCATCCGTGCAACCGTCCTGCCAACACATCCTATTGTTTTTCCTCCCCTACCAAGGGCTATCTTCATGGCTGCGATGTTGGCCCTTGGACAACCGTTCCCCTTAGAGGAAACCGCGAATTGTCCCGGGCCAGCGAGGTTTATCTAGCTTTTTCACGTAAACTATTTAAAAATTCAGCAATCTTGGGCAGATTGTTTTTACATGATAATTTCAGAAACATAAGCAAATTTTTCGATTAGATAAATAAATTTTTATAGTGGACATTTTTATTTTAGAATGCATGACTTATTTAGTTTATTGGTAACAATAACCCAGTTTTTTTTATTAGGAATGAACTTATGAGCTGTGCAAATGGAAACTTCCTCAATAGGACAAACAACAGATTGGAATTGCTTAACGGAAAGTTAAAATCTGTCATCCAAAAATTAAGCACTTTAAAATATTAGATGGAAATTTTTTTTAATATACTTTCATTACGGCAAAAAAGAAGCCATCAGACATTGGAATGTTTGTTTTTAAGTACCAGCTGTTAAGTTTCTTGCAGGTAGTGCTGAAGAAAATAATTTTCACCTTCTAAATCCCTATCCACTTCACGCACAAGATAAGATGACGGTTTCTTCTGCCGGGAAAATTCCTTTGTTGTCACCCGATACCTGCCAACGCATCTGGTTTAAAGCAATGAAACTACCTGGCCGACACCTTTTCTCGCCTAGAAAATCGATAAAATGCTTGACGATCTAACAAAGTTGGCACACTCAAACCAAATAATCATTTGCCTCTGTAATGAAGAATTCAAGAAGGTTGCTCCTGCTTCAATTGTAAAGTAATATAATACAAACTGCACGACAACAGACACTGAAACTGGAAAATTGGGGCCTCCGATAATCCACAATTTTGTTATTTGGAAAATAATTTGATTTATTTTTTTGTAATGAAAATGCTTTTATTGTATATAATGAGTTAAAGTCCAATGGTTTTGATTACCATTTCCATTCATATGTTGTTACACCATCTGAAATTGTTTCATTGGTTGAATTAGGAAAGCTAGGTTTGAATTATTGTAGCACTAGAGCTACAAAAGTGTAACTATTTGCCATTTGTCGGACTAAGAAATTCCAACAATATCACTTGTTTTGGAAGTTGTTGATAAAATGGGGCTTGTGGTGGGAAAAGAACGTAAAAAGACATCATAGGGGGCCAATTTAGGCATTTTGAACACAGAGGTTAGGGCCATAAAAATAGATTTTGATAAATTTCCAGATTCAAATTCTCGTACCACCAATTCAGCAGGAAATGAAGTTTTAACAGCCTTAGGAAATGGAAGTATAAGAGTTAAAAGATGTTTGGTATGTTCCTGGAGTACACAGTTATTTTCAGTGTTAGCTGCACGGGATAGATAAATAGTTTATTTACTTTGAAACCTACTGAATGTTGGTTAAAAATACAGTAAAAAGATTTATGGATCTCAAAGTGTAAATGGAACTCTATACAAAGCAGAATTAGAACCAATTTTTCCTAATAAAGTTGATGAGATAGAATGTGCTGAAGGAGAATTTCGCGGAAGAACAAAACACATAACGTTTCTTTGTGAGAGAAATGGTTGTGAACAAGGAAATCGTCGTAAGAAGAGTGTCTACTGAAATTCAGACTTGCCGACTTGTTCACTAAGCCACTCTATGGACCAGATTTTATTTAAAATTGCCGGCTACGATTCTTTAGTTTAACCCAAGCCTGTAGACTGGTTTAGCCATTCTGACAATACAGTCACTCTTAAACACAAAGTAAACTGAAAATACGAACTACTATGAAAAAGAGGCAAAGATTAATAGTTGCAAGACAGCAAAAGCATTAAATATGATATAAAATAATAATTTACAAATTTATAAGCAAAATATGGAAGAATACACACGCACGAATCACGATTTTCTTGTTTTTGGATTGGAAGCTGTTGCCACATGCCAGAGAGAAATAATTAATCGCTTACAGTTCCTTCGTGTAGAAGGATATGTTTCAGCCCACTTCCACCGCCACAAGAGGCAATAGCGAACGGTTTTTTTTTACCAAATCGTAGTTTTTTTTTTTTCAAACGCATACGTCTGAAGGATCTGTTTGGTCTACCCAATGCCGGCGTTGTGTTAGAAAAGTGGAATGGGATGAAAAGTTTGAATCACTTGTATTAACGCGTGACCTTGATTTCAACATTGATACGAAAACATTAATTTGGTTAGTAATATTAAAACGCAGTGTAACAAATAGGATTGTTGGTTTATAACATAGATTTTTAACTTTTATAACATTTAAATTGGAAATTCTCTAAGATTTTTTAATTAATTTATCTGGACCCGTATACGATCTCGGGTCCACGGAATAAGATCAGAGACCAGAGCTGACCAGACCTCCGCGTTTCGTTTTCGAAACGACTCGTTTTCCTCCCTGTTAAGTGGATCGCACACCTCACTCCACTTTTCCCTCTAGCTCTTTGGATTACGTAGTTTAACCCTCTGAGTGATATGGACGAAAAGTGCTCTCCCCTAATTGTTTTGAGAAGTGTACAATTAACTAAAAAACACATTTTTCCTTCAAATTCTTAGTGTTTTAATTAGTGACTTTTGATAAAATAAAAATGTGTAGAATTTAGCAAGCCTATTGGTATTTAATTCACAGTTTTGGTGTTTAATTTTAACACTTATGTTGTTAAATTTTGCTTTGGCCACTGAGTTGATGTCATTAAGGGCCCGTTCTCATGCATAGAAAACGCCAGTTATTCGAATAACTGGCGTTTGGGGAAAAAAATTCCTCTTTAGGGAAAATTGCGGGTGCGAAAATGTACCCACTCCCAGGGTAGTAACGATTTCACACCTCCCCCATGATGCATTTTGGCTTTGTTTAATCACTCACAACAAAAACAAAGAATAAGCATTTGCATAGCGAATTTTTAAAAGAAGAATTGCCTTTAGTAATTCTTGCGACGACATCACTATCAAAGTTTGGTTTGGTTTGAATTATCGTCGCACTAGAGCTGCACGCGGGCTATTGGCGACGGGCGTCGTATTTTAGAACCACAGTCAGGTGACGAGCCAACACCTGAATAGGCACCCAACGCAACCGTTAAGGGCGACATCGTACGCAGCGTTAGGACTTTGAAGGATATTTAACGTGCACTCCCTTACACGGGGTATTATTCGTCGGACTTTTTGGCTGCACGGGCCGTTTATAGGTCGGCAGCTATTTTGGCGATGCCCGGACCCGAACCTGGGACCTTCCGCATGCTAAGCGAGTACTTAACGGACTGGGCTTCCCAGCCCCCCACTAACAAAGTTACGTTAAAAAAAGAATACACAGTACAGAAACCATATCGAGTATCAAACCAAACCAAAACAAACACACAATACCCCTACAGGATGTGACGTAGCCATACGTCTTTTCCGGAACGCTGGCGTTTTCATGTGAACGGGATTACAAGGCTTCACAAAATAGCCAACGCTGGTGATTTCCCAGGCCATGTGAACGCGCCTTAAGAGTGATTTGGGGAAGAACGTCATTGTTGAGTTTCCCTGCTTCTTTTGCCAGAATATCAGCAAACATATGATAAGGGATGAAATATATTTTGGACCAGCTTGCTTGGCCTCTGGCCAGTTGTTGGTCGAAATTGTTGTATTTGAATTTCAGTAAAAAATAAACGCGAAGAGAGGGAAAGTCTTTTTTTTTAGTTTGCCTTGGGATTTAATCAATCAAAAAGCCCAAGTGTTGAGGCACTCATTAACCGCCTAAGTTCCTACCGCGTTCACATGTGCTGGGAAATAGCCGGCGCGGCGTTTAGCTGGCTATTTTGTGAAGCCTTATAACCCCGCCGTTCAAATGAAAACGCCGGCGTTCCGGGAAAGACGCATGTGGGAAAGTTATATCCTTCTAGGGGATTGTTTGTTTTGGTTTGATACTCGAAATTCGAGTCGAGATCTTGATTTCTGCACATCGTATTCTTTTTTAACGTTCCTTTGTTAGGGATGTCGTCGCAAGAATAACTAAAAAACAATTGTTTTATTAAAAATTCGTGGACTGACATCCATCGATTTTATTGATGATGAAGAAAGTAGGAGGTTGATGCGAATAAATAAAATAATTTTAGCATGTTGTAGGTGGTGATATAAATGTAATTAATATCAAAAAATACAAATCATACTTCATGCTTTTTTTCATATTAAAGAAAAGATTAATAGCATGCAATACTGGTTGATTTCAGAATAAGGCGCAAAATTTTAATTGAAAACATGCATCTGGTTAATTTCAACTAAAACAAGAAGTTCTTAAAGAACTAAAATAGCCTACTTTCGTGTTACTTAAATACTTACTAAAATTCTTATCTTGAAAAAACTAGGTTCGTAATAGTAAGTGACATCAACAACCGATTTTCAACTTTAAATTTATATAAATTATATTAAATTTCACTAAACACAGCATCCAGCTATAATTTCAACTTCTTAAAGCGACAAATCAATTATTTTTATTAATTTTCTATCTCCAATAAAATAAATATTACTTATAGTCCGCATGATTTATTTGCAGTTATAAATAAATATTTAATTATTCGCAGAACAAAAGCCAAAAAACTGCTCCTCAATGCACTTAAAATATTAAATGTATATTATCAAGCAGGTTTGTTATTCAGGTGTGGCTCGTCACCTGACTGTGGTTCTAAAATACGACGCCCGTCGCCAATAGCCCTCGTGTAGCTCTAGTGCGACGATAATTCAAACCAAACCAAGCAGATTTGTAGCAGAATCTGTCACTTAACCCGCTTCCACATAGCAGTTGTGTTTAAAAGGTAAAAAGGCGCCCAAACACAGCATTAATTCTATATCAAACATTTACTTGCTAAATTCGGCTAGTTTCATTTATTTTATTTCGAAAATTAAATACTAATTATTACTTAAATCGTTTGCAAAAATTTATATTTCAAAGAATAAATATGTAATATTCCTCGCTTTCAAAAAGAATGAAAACAATTTATTTCAACATACAAAGATCTCGTAGTGAAATATATTTGACGTCATCTTAAATTGATCGATGTCTCAAAAATAATGTCAAAGAATAAATATCTAATAGTGTTCTCGCTTTTTAAATAGAATGAAAACATTTCATACCAACATACAAAGAAACACGCAGTGAAATAATATTTGACGTCATTTCAAAACTGATCGATGTTGCAAAAATAATTTTATATTAATTTATTGTCTAAAAGAATTAAAGTTTCTCGAGCGATTGTTGCGATGGCAATGGTGATTTAATTATAATAAAAAATTGCTTCCTATGCTTTTTAAATGAGCATTAAGGGGTCACAGGAGTCTTAAAAATGTGCAAAGAAGGTACTACAAAACATAGGTTGATCTTTCATGTCATTTTTGAACTACTCAATGTATAAGTATAATTTTTTTATATGTAATTCTACAAGATTTATTTATTATAAAACAAGTTTTAAAATTTAAGAAACTTGAGCCATAACTAAAATAAATGATATTAAACATGAAGCTATTTGAACACATTGTGATTAGGCTTGCGCGGCAAATTGTGAGGACAAAATTGAAAAATTGACCCAGAAAATGACTTTATATTGTACAAATATGTACAAACTAGGACTTATACCTAAATTCTCAGCTCAATTTTAATTAGAAATTATTTTAGGAACTTTTTTCTAAAAAAAATAATAAAAATTTAAAATTTTTGATTTTAATTTTTTTTAAAATAATTTCTATTTAAAGTTGAGCTGAGAATTTAGGTATAAGTCATTGTTTGTACATATTTGTACAATATAAAGTCATTTTCTTGGTCATTTTTTCAATTTTGACCTCACAATTTGCCGCGCAAGCCTAATCACAAATGAGTTCAAATAGCTTCATGTTTAATATCATTTATTTTAGTTTTGGCTAAAGTTTCATACATTTTAAAACTTGTTTTATAATAAATAAATCTTGTAGAATTACATATAAAAAAATTATACTTATACATTGAGTAGTTCAAAAATGACATGAAAGATCAAACTATGTTTTGTAGTAGGGGAGACCGGGGTTAGTTGGCATAAGGGGTTAGTTGGCATTGTGCCTTTAAAAAAAATCACTGTTTGTTAAGAGCGCTACTGAGACTGTCACGTGATCGTCATTTAAACGTCCAACTTGTATGAGAACGCCAGTTGGATCCAGAAAATGCCTTTAGAGGAAGGATGGAAAACGTGATTTTCATATAAGAAAGTAAAAATTTTGATTATTCAGTATATGTCGTTTTGTACAATAGTATAGTAATTCAGGAATAACATTCACAAGTTTTTGGTATCTTTGGACATTTAGCTACGAGGTAATAAGTCCATTTCTGCTGTAGTTGATAAACAAAAGTTTTGGTCGCCACGTTTATTTTACTTGCTCTATTGGAGTTACTTGGCATAGGGACTCGGGGGCTAGTTGACATAAGCTGGCTGGGTATGCCAACTAACCCCGCAACAACGGGTAAGTTGACATAAGTATGCCAACATTCATAGCGACCTAATTTTAGTTAGGTATAGGCTACTTCATAATAATAAATTATTATTATTTTTATCTATACATATTTAAATGCGGAAGGCGTTTTCTTTTCGCAGTCATAACTCAATAACGGCTGGACAGATATTAACTTTTACTTTAGATACTTTTACGTAGATTTGCCATACTCAGAGTTTTAAAAAATGGCATAATTTAAGACTATACAAATTTCAGCTCGATTTCAAGCAAACGGTTATCTAGTTATTATCATGTAATAAATGGAAACTGTAAGTTCGCTTTTTCTGCCTAACCTATCTATGATAATGTAAATATTTTTTGTTCAGATTATGAGTACCTATAAATGAAAAAATGAGAGGGCTACAATGACAGCAGATCATCGAAAGAGAGCTGTCGAGGCACACTTACTTGAAAAAATTTTTTGAAAAAAGTAACGGATGAATTTAAGATCTCTGTTAGAAGTCTCGCATGGTATTGTAAGATTGCAAAATTAAAAATGAATTATTTCTGCCTAAAGGGTACCAGAGGGTATTGGAGGATATGGGACAATGCGGCAGGTGTTCACTCCTGAACAAGAATTTGCTTTGAGTGAATACCTTGTGAAGGCAAGTGACATATACTTCGGCCTGAGCCCAAAAGAGGCAAGAAAGTTGGCATATCAATATGCAGTTGCTAATGGCACTGCACATCCTAGTAGTTGGGACTCAAAAGAATCAGCAAGTGTTGACTGGTTTTCTTTTTTCCTAAAACGTCACCCACAACTTTCAATACGTACCCCCGCGGTAACGAGTTTGGTTCGAACGTCCAGTTTCAACCCACAAAATGTTCAAAGATTTTTTCAACCTCCTATAATCAGTAATGAACCAACATTCATTTACCACCCAGGACATATGGAATGTTTAATTTTAAGCTGATTAACATTCATTATAATTACACCTTACATAAAGACGAGTAAAAACGCTTGCCTCACTTATGCCAACTTACCCCACTACCTATGCCAACTAACCCCGATACCGGGGTAGGTTGGCATAGTTTGACTGGACAAAGAAAAACATTTTTCACAGAAAGTGGCAACAATATATTTATTCAATTGTGTGTGTGATTTGTAGCCAAAATGTTTAACTACATTACCAACTTTTTACATTTCAAATATCTTCAAACCAAAAAATTAGAAAAATTTTGAAGTAAAAACTGTGCCAACTAACCCCGGTCTCCCCTACCTTCTTTGCACATTTTTAAGACTCCTGTGACCCCTTAAATGTTGAAGTTTTTTTTTTAATAATTGAAGCACTTAGAATTCAAATTCTTTTCTGAAATTTTCAATGTATTCTCATTTCGATACGCTGAATTTTTTGACGTATCTCACTTGTACGTAGCATTTGTAGTTTTCAACAGCTATTTAAATGACTCGAAATTGAATGATGCTAATTCAATGCGAAATTCGTCGACAAATAATAGATTTATGTCCTTCCAATCGTACAGCCAGACGGACAAAAAGTATGAAAGTTGGGTGTCTGAGGTTATACCTTTCTAATAAAAAGAGAATTTTTAAGATCGGATTGATAGAACTGATTTTGGAAGGGGGGGGGGGGGGGGGTACGGACGGACATCGACCACATGTCAATACCTACTTTTTCATTTTTTTTTAATTCTTCGAATTAAAAAAGAGAAAAGTAAGCTAAAAAAATTCTCTCTAATACATGTGTGATGCTGAAATTGTTAGAATTCTTTTATGGAAAGTAGAATTTATCTACAAAATAACAAGTTGGTTTGTTACAGAATCTGTCACTTAAACCGCTTCCACATAATATTTACGCTCAACAGGAAACACACTAACAACACCTCAGAAAGAATATTGCCAAACACGGTCTTTAGCTAGTTCCAATTCAATCTTTTATAAGCAAAAATTAATATTTGTCTTTAATCTTCTTTTGAAGATTTGATAATTAATCTTTATCGTTTGCTATTTATTTATTTATTTTGAAGTTCAAAGAATAATGATGAATTTTTTAAATAAATATCTTTTTGAAGCCTCAAGTTTACATTTCGAAAAATAAATTAGTAAATGTCGCATTTAAAATAAAGCGAAACTTGGCCTATTTTTTAATGCAAATTTAGAATTTGTTATGCATCTTTCTTCATTCATATGTAATGAACCTCAAAAATAACTTTATTGTGCTATTACAACAATCCAAATTGAATTATATCACAAATAAATATTTTTCAAGAATTTTATTTTTATTTTTAATAAAGTTTCTCGGACGTTTGATGTCATGGCAACAGTGAAAATATTGAATAAAAATGGAATTTTCATGCTATTTCAATGCAGATTAAATTTTTAGTTATTTGAATTTTAAATAAACTTCTAATTTAAATGTTTTAATGAAATTTGGAATGTAGCCTAAACTGATTTTTTGCTTCAAAATGACGTATCCCACTTGTTTGCGAGACCTGCGGTTCGTTCTGTGAAAGTGGGTGACAGACAGACGGACGGACAGACGGACTGAACGATTATAAAACCTTTAAACTTTTTACGTTATAAACGTAGTGTGGAAGCTAAAATTTGAAACACCTTTTAATGAAATACAAGGAATATTTAATAAAAGTACATAATATATAATTTTAATAAAAGTATTTAATATAAGTATGCCAAACCATCAAGTTCTTTAAAATTGACTAAGAAGATATAAACTTGAAGAAAAAAAAACCCCCAAGTACTCGTGTGACGTCGAATATGACGTGATTTTTTGGTCACAAAATGCCCCTAAATTGACGTCATTTTTGTGGTGACAATGTCCATTTTGAAGACGTGATATTCGACGTCAAATAATGACGTTAATCTGACGTGAATAAATGACTCCTTTGTGACCATATGACTTGAACTTTTCGTTAACAAATAACGTGAATTTCACGTGAAAGGTGGACGCGAATTTCACGTGATAAGTGGACCTGAATTTCACGTGATAAGTGGACGTGAATTTCACGTGACAATACGACACGATTTTCACGTGATCAATTGACGTTAATTTTACGTGACCAAATGTCGCGCTTTTCACGTGATCAAATGACGTTAATTTTACGGGATCAAATGACATTAACCTCACGTGACTATATGACGCGATTTTTTTTTTATTTCTATGTAATTTCAGTCATGGTGTAAAACAAAAATTTGTTTAAAATATTATACAATATTTTGAATTACAGAGATATATCATTTTCAAAATATGTTGTAGTTAAAAAGAAATTTCTAAATTAATGACTGTTAACATACTATTCATAAGTCATTAATTTAAAAAAATCTTTTACTAATTATTTTGAAAAAGATACTCTTCATAACTTCAGAATATTCCATAATATTTTTTAAAAATTTGTATTTTACACCATGATTGAGATTGCATTGAAATAAGATGAGAAAAGAAAACTGAAATTCGAAAACTATTTAGTACATAATTAAGAATTTTAATATGATATTCACTTTTTACTGCAAAACAGATATTTTCTTAACTATTATTATAGAGCCTAAGTAGTAAAAAAAAAACTTACCTAATTATTTAAGTGTCACCGGAACATTCAGAACCACAGGTTGGCAAATTTAAATCTTGATATTTTAAATAAATACAAATTCATTTGGAAGCAAAACATTTTTATTTAAAAAAAACAATAATCAACAAAATAAACAATTGAAGAATTACATCCATAGAACTGCTTCCATAACCAGACGTTCAAGGAGAAACTGAAAAAGAAAATATGTAAATATATTATAGATGCAAATATATATTCACAATTTTTTCTTTAATATAATAGACTTGTCCATCTAAAATATATGTATAATCAAACGTTTAAAGGAATATAATTTTACAGTTTCTTTAAAATATTTTCTATATTTCCATAAAAAGATTCAATAACTTTGCCTATAAATTTTAAAAATGGAAAAGTTTATTTTTTTTTCACCTCAAATTACACGAAATAAATAAAATAATAAGAGTACTATTTAACTGCTTAGCTGGCATTAAATTCAATGAATATTCAAGGAAATGAACCGAGAAAATGTGCAAGGTATTTGAATTAAGGTTCATTTTAATATTTTAGATCAGGGGTTCCCAACCTTTTTGCACATGCGTACCACTTGACATTTGAGAAATATTGGCGTACCACCTGACCCAAATATTTTAATAAACGTAATATTTACTCTTCTAAAAGTGCTCAAAGGGTTTTTTTAATAAAATTCCTGAGAAAACTTCGTATTTAATGGTTAGATATTTGCTTATTTGTAACATGCTTACAATAAAGGAGAACTAAAAATATTAAAATGGTATTAATTCACAGTTTTATTATTACTTATAGGTCTACAACCATACAAATAAAAATCTAGTGCAAACTCAACAAAAAATTAATCATCATACAATATATACTTTTATAGTCTTTAGTGCGAAAATTGTTCTTTGCTTGTGATTAAAATATCAACATTGGGAGTAATGTGGAACTTATCTTCACTCTTATAAGTTCTTTTTAACACTTATTCTGCTTATATGTTTATTTACAAGAGTTTGGAAAATCCACTCTCATAGAAGTAACTCCTAACAAATGGCATCAGAAATAACGGAGCTTGTGGGAGTTCAAAGGGTACTCTGTTTTATATTTGATCCAGAATTTAATTAAAGATTTCTGTTTAGATCTGAATTAAAGTTGATATTTAATTTATACTAACTTAAATGAGAAAAATCCAATGCAAATTTGATTGTTCACATCTCACATTTTGTTTCTCACACTCTTTATTGTTCACATCTCACAATATTTTGTTTCATTTACAAAAAAAGGTTCACTTTTTATAAAAAAAAACATTGCATTTGAAGCATTTTTTAACATTTCTATTCAAAAAAATGCAACAAAAATGTAACACATTTTTACTTCTTTTTATCCTTTAACACATTACAACTCTTAGAAATTCACTATTTTTTTAAAAAAATTTGAACTGACTTTTGTTGTCATGTAATAAAAAAATTCAAAAAGAAAAGTGAATGAACAAACTAATCTAACAATGAGATATTATAACAATTAACAGTTTGTTTGACAAGATAGTTAAGTTACATTATATTTGTCGATTTAAAAAGTAAATTAATTTTAAGAAACCTAAGTTTTTCTTGCAAAAAACTTAACCCTACTACGCATGATTTTTTTCATCATATATATACTAATACATTATGGGAAAAATACTGAAAAAAACTTAAACTGCTTTCAATATTAAATAATTTTAATTTGTTAAAACTCCTCTGTTGCCTTAATAAAATATTAAAAAAGGGAAAATGAATCAGAAAATGACCAGAAAATAAAATTTTGAAGCAAATACCATTTAAATAATGCGTACAAAACAAATTTAAAAAAAAAAAACAATTACTCAAAATTGAAAGATGAAATATCAAAAATATAACTCAAAATCGAAGATGCTCAAATAATTTTTGTTGAATAACTGGAAATGATAGTTTTATAGCTAAATCTTTAGTTTAATAAATAAGTATTTAGTTTTATAACTAAATCTTTTAAAATTTATCCCAAACTTGTCCTCTTTTTCACTGTACAAGGATTTAAAAGACCGTCTTTATCTTCAAAAGCTCACCATCACTCACATTTTTCATATCATCACCATCACTCACATTTTTCATATCATTCTAACGAACATTTTCACTGTAACGGGTGCGGGTTCGATTCCCCTCCTTTGCCCTGGGTGTACTTTCTTTCTCTGTGACAGTAAAAACTCTTTCTGTGTCTGTCTTACTTGACAAGGATTATAAGCGGGTCTTTGATCAACCACACAAGCCGGAATATATATGTAACTACCCTACGAACATTTTCAGTTCATCGCCTTCTTTTTCAGAAATCTACCCAACAAATAAAAAATAGCTTGCTTACTAGCAAAATTTACCAACAATAATTTATTTATCTTCACCAAACCCTATTCAGATGCAATTAATAAAATTTCAGGTGGAAGTATGTCACTAATAAAGCTACTTGAACTTTCACTTAATATACGGTGAAAAAAGTTCAGAATTAAAGTTGAAAAAAAAAAGTTTTTGGCAACTTGACTGAATAAGATACAAGAGATTTATATAGTAGATTCTTTGAGAGAAGCATGCAAAGCTAGGTTTATTCGTGTCCCTTTAGACCCCACAGAGTTGTTTTTTATAAATGACCCAACACAGAAGCACTTGTACTTCACCACAGTATTTGACATAAACTATCTTAATCTAGGATATTTCCTCTATATAAAACTGTATTTTAATTCACATATAAAGTTTTTATTTAATACTTCAAAAGTGAAAAACAAGGTACACTTTTAATTAACTTTCAATTCGCCAAAACAACAATTCTTCTCTAATCAGCACATGCGTTTAATTGCTGATCTTTGGTTGTTAGAATGTGAAGTGTAGCTGTTACAATACTGTAGTGTAGAAAAATTTGTAAAAAAGTATATTTTTCCCAGCCTTAGGGCCATTGTCCCATTAGCCCTGCATCCCAATAGCCTCCACTTTCCCCTATTTCAAAATAACCCTCTTTTACTATAGTTAAATTTTCAAAGCAATTTATTTGGAATGTAGTACTAATATTATTATACTTTGAGTACTGCCAAAAACATAATTTCACTTCAGTTAATGCTCACTCTTTAATTAATTTTGAATACTCTTTTACTACATGAGGATTATTAGTAACTAAAACTTCAAAATGGAATGTATTATATGAAAAAACGCAAATTTGACGAGAGGGCGCTCTACTTAAACAGAATAAAGTGGATTATGTTACTTGTTGCCAAACGGCAACAGTATGCATTAGAGTGTGGGTTAAGAATATTCATTTTATGTAACGAAAATAACAGTTGAAAAGAGTTGTTTCCCTAAAATTAAATTACTGACATTGGCAGTCCAAAAAATTGATATTTCATGCATGGTTTACCACATGTCTTATTTGGTATTTTTAATAACCCTTTCAGCTCCAAAATTTTTTTTTATTCAAAAACTTATGAAATAGATTCATTAAGCATCCAGAATGAAATGGTAAAAAACAGGGGTCTTAAATTTTTAACTGAAAGGAGAGTACGATTCCAATTTAAGGGGGGAAATTGGAATCGTACCTTTTTAATAAATGATAACAATGTTTTCAAGCTAATGTGTTCAATGTTTTTTTAGTTAAAATTATTTTTAAACATCTTAAAATGCAAGCATGAAGACTTAAACAAGTACACTTACTTAGTACTCTTTGTGCCCTGCAAATAAGGCCCTTGATGTCCATGCTTCCAAGGGAGACTGAAAAAAAAAAAATTATAAAAACTGTTAATATAAATTTTTTTAAGGTTTATTTTCATCATCACTAGAAAGTATAGATTACACAAAATAAATAAAAAGTACTCAACTTTGATTTTGTTTGCAAAATTTGCTATTTAACTGCGTAACTGACATAAAATTCAACAAATATTCAAGAAATTGAATAGGGAAAATGTTTAAAGAAATTGATTTTTGGGTGACTTTTATATTTTACATTATGAACATCTGAATTAAAGTTGATATTAAAAATATATTAATTTCTGATAAAGGTCACAAAGGAAACAAGAATAACCCCGAATGCAAATTTGACTTCATAATAATCATATGAATTAGAAAATGTCTGCGCCAATAAATGCTTGTAAGAATATACAAGCCTTGTTTAGTGCAGTGAAATAGGCTGTTAAAAAATTAAATTTGAAGCTATTTAGCGTTTAATAGTAAACAGCTTTCGTAATTCATAATTCAAATATTTTTTTCCCTATCCCACTTGAAACAGTTGACAAAATTAAATAATACGGGCATTAATTATAATTTAAAAAACTTACACTTAAGCTATCTGAAAAAAATATTAAACAGAAACACGAGAAAAAATTTAATCATCTTATTTTAATTAAAATGGTTATTAATCTAATACATTAATTTCATGTCAAATTAAATAAGCCCGATATTTAATTTTGTGACCATATTTATACGATATAATTTTTTAAAGAAGCTTTTAACCAATCTAAAATTTTAAATGATATCTTTATCTGCAAAAAAAATTAATATAATTATCTGCAAATTATTTTATTAAAATAATTCATTTTGAATAAATAAAACACAGAACTTACATATTATCTGTGCTTGAACCGGTTTAGCAGCCTACAGCGGGAACATTGAGCTATGTAAAAAAAATAAACGGAATTGTAGAACAAAAGAAAAATTGCAGGAGGGGGGGGGGGGGGAGTGTATTTAATTCGATTAATGCAAGCAATCAAACTATTACATTACGAGCGGGTTCTTTGCTGTATTGCCCTATCAATTACAGATTGGGTTATTAATGACATTATATTATTGAAGATTAATTTGTTTTGTTCATGTAAAAGGAAGATACAACAACAATGCAAAAGTCTCGAAAATATTTAAGTCTTGACCAATGCCTGTTTAGTTGAATTAAAATTGCACATGCACACAGTCAAAAAGTTGCACCACTACGACAATTTAGTTTGCACCTGTGCTTCAAACACACTAGGGAATAATGTTGAACAATTATTTGAGTGATCCAATGAGAAATAAAACTAATTTATAAAATACACACATCAAACAATGAAGCAAAAATTCTGAACCTTTCAAAACTTTTGTTAAAAATTAGTTGTTTATGAAAAAAAAATTAAATTTAATCAGGGCCAACCCTGCTCTTGATACACATTAGGGAGTAATTTGGTACCTTCTTATACTATTAGTTAAAAACAAAAAGTAACAGAAAGTGCATATTCATCTACTTCTCCAATTCCGAACTCCAAAGCCGAAATGCATCATGTGTGAAATCGCTATTACCCAGAGTGGGTACATTTTCGCTCCTGCAATTTTCCCTACTGAGGGATTTTTTTCTTCGAACACCGGCGAATCGCCGGCGTTTGCTCTGCATGAGAACGGGCCCTGTGGGATGTTGTTAAGGGCCCTGAGAGAATTCCGAGGTTGGTACAGCTGTATACCATATGTCCATATGTAGTCATTAAATTTTACTTTACTGTATTTAAAACAATCACTAAATACCTATACAAAAGCAAGAGCTGTGAAGTAAACGTCAAGACTACACGAATGGCACATGGGCTGAAACTTATCCAAAACACGGATATTTTTGTACTTTATAATTTTGGTAATCATTTGTATCTGGCAGCACACAGTTACAAAAGGCGATCTTATTTTTGTTTTTCAAAAGTGACGATGTTTTCGGAATTCGAATATATTATACAACTTAATACGTAAAATATATATTGCGAATTATTATTTTTTTTTGTAAATATGCTGCTTTCTGTGCAGCAATCACACCCTATTGATGTTAACGTAGTTTTCAAGATTGACCTTTACAACCAACTAGGCTTCTGATTTCGTGGTACACTTATTTTTTTTAGCGCTTCAGTTTTTTTCAACCCATTCAATTTAGTGTGTTGTTGATTATGGTTTCAATATGGTTAAAGAATGGTAATCCAATGTTATTACTTGCGGAGTATTGGTACTTGACAGAAACTACATTTGCATGCCTTTTATAGTTTCTTTTTATTGAACTTTTTATTTTGCATTTATAATTTAAAGTTTGCTAACCCTTTATGTCGTAACTCTGAAATTTTTGTGCGAATCTTTTCATTTTGGTTTAGTATAGTAACATGTTGGTTATTAGGGTTAATTTTTGTACCCTCTCCAGCGAATTTTTGAGCTGTAGTGTCTGTGGTGAGACGATTATACTTCCAAGAATTGTTGTAGTTATCAAATAAATTTTTTAGTTTCCTTGTACAGTTTTTTTTGTTCAGGATATTTCTCATACGGTTGTTATCGGGTATCTTCAATGGAGTTGGCATGGACATTCCCAGTTTCGATGGACAGGACTGCAAGTTTTTCGCCAGGAATTTTGTGACAATTAGTATCTCGATTTTTTTTACGGTATCTACTAAACCGCCCAAATGTTTTGCATTTTCGTAATTGATTTTATCCACTTATTTTATCCATTTACCTGTCTTTTATTTTGTCTACCTGTCTTTTATCTAATCCTAAAGGGTTTTTTAAAACGGCCAAAATAAGATTTTTACTTTAAAAAAAAGTTCCCTGATGTTAAAAACAGTTATGTAGATTAATCAAGAATAGTAATACATTAGATTTCAAGCTATATTTTTTTTATCTAACATCCAGATTTTTGAATTTGTTATGCAGCACGTACAAATGAATGTCAATTGTCTGACACTTTTTAATTACTGTTTACAAGCCAAATTTACATACATTATAATTTTTTTCATTTACTATATGGATTCTACAGTATATAAAAGAAATACATGAAAGAAATAATGTTTCATCTTTATTTTGAAAAAAGTGGTGAAAAATTCATAACAAAAATTACAAATTAATCGTAATGTACCTTTAAACAATTCTTATAAAGTAATGTAACTGCTTAAGAAATATCAAAAAAATATATTTATGGTAAATCAAGGGTTCTTACCTATGCAATAATAAATTTATGTAGTATGATGTTATATATTGAGAATTATTTAACGTTATTAATATACTTTCACCCCATTGACACTAATGTCACCCAATTTATTTATATAGTTAGGAATTATCGTCGCACTTGAGCTGCACAAGGGCTATTGGAATTTATTTATATAAATTTAATGCCACTTTACTGTCAAATATGATAACTTTGTGTACAAAATTCAATAATATTCAGTAAAAATAAAATTTTAAACAATGAAAAAGGTTTATTTTGACATTTGGTTTAGTTTAGCGCTTTTTCTTCTACATTTTCAATTTTGAAGCACCAAGAGTTGATGAGAGCTGGTGGGGCAATCTTGCACAATATTTCTTTTTTGTTGAGTATTTGATTGTCTGCTTTACTTGGCCATTGAAAAGACTGGAGGTAACCTGTCATAAATGATAGTTATTGTTCCATTACCCTCAGACTTCTCTATAACGCCTACATAAAAACAAAGATCCCACATTACTGTGAATTTTATGTCTAAAGCTCAATATAATATTTTGTTTTAAAATGTAGTTTATATTCATACCTGAGTACCATGTATCATCATAAACCACAACAATCCAGTCGTTTACTGTTGCATCCTCATACAGAACTGTGGGAACCTGCTCAATGTCAGGGGTTTGTCTTGATGTTACATTAGCTATTAAGTTATTAAGGATATTTAATTTAATTAATTCAAAGCTATCATGCTAGAAATGTAATTAAACTAAATATAAAATAACTTGTAAAAAAAAAAGGATACACAAAGCTTGTTCCGTGGGCAATATAAACATGAAGCATTTTGTTGCTGTTGGAAAATGTTGACAAGGTGATCCCAAGGAATAAATGAAGCAACTTAAATTCCTTCTATATTTGAGATAGATTTTCTTTTGTATTGGTGATTTGTTTGATCTGCATTAGCTTGGGGATTTTGTATTGGGGATTTGTTTGATTTGCATTGTCTTGGGGATAGCAGGCAGTTTGTAGGAAAGATGTTTTTCATGTCCTCTATCTCCATTTCTTTGACAAGGAGGACATCTACCTTGCTTTTACTGTTGTTGAATAGGGGAACAAAAAGTCTTCTGCAGCTGAAATGTCATTTCCATGACTAATAAAAGAATCTGCTGCCCTTTTTAATGCTCCCCTAATCCATCCATTGCACCATGCCCACTTTCGCTGAAGTTCCACGAAATGGATTTAATATCGGCAAAGGATTGTGTTATTAAGAAATAAATGTTTGATCTATTTCTGTACTGGGACGTCGGACCATCAGAGAAGAAATGAATTGTCTACATTCGCTAGTTGTTAATACCATCAATAAGACTGGTTTTAGATGCACCCAGACTGCCTGTGCTCCGTGGTCTCAGTTATTTGAAGCAGTAGTAAATGATGTTGATATTGTTTAATTCACTATTGTGTCATGTTTTTGAAAATATGCTACACTTGTATGTAGAGATATTTGGCGCTTTGATGTGCCAAAATGTACAGATTGTACTTATGGTGTTTACACACATAGTTTTTGGAAAAGTCAATTTTGCTTTTAGTTTTTTTTCTTTTCTTGAAGTTCATTTAATTGGTGATTTATATTGTATGTGCTTTTTTAAAAGGGGAATTTTGGCATTAAGAATTTATATTGCTTCAATTATTTTACTCAACACATATCTGATTGGTTATTTTTATGGTTTTTATAACACATTTTACATTTCTGGCAACTTTTTCTGTCACCCATTTGGAATATGCAATTTCAGTTTGAATGATCTAGTCTTTGGGTGCAGTAAGGCCTTAGATGCCCTTGCGCCATAAAACCCAATCATCCATCCACTATAATAAACCTATTTTAAACAAAATACCTTTTTAAATAGCATATTTGTTCCGAAACTAAAATGTTTTGCAATGTGAATATTTTTTATGAAATGTTTTTTTTTTTTACTTTTCATAAAACACATGTGTATTACTGACTACACTGCTGGCTTTAATGTTTTTTAACACTAATGATAAAATAATGTATACACTTTGATTTCACTGACATCAACGCATCTTTAAAAGTTTTCACGTTTATTATTACTAAGTTCATTAATTTGTGAAAAATAGAAATGCATACAGGTTATTATATAAAATTTTGCAGGAAAAATGACAGTATGGGAACTGCATTCCACCAAGATGAGTTCTGCATTGCTATAACATTTTAAAACATCAAATATACTGTTTTGACTAGAATGTGTGGTAATGGCGGGAGATACCAGAATTTGGTTTTCTTAAAGGCCAGTGCCAGACTCGAGGATTTGTTGCCTGTAGGCTACAATAGATTTGCCACCCGTCATAATATTCCTCTCTTTGGAGAAAGATAGCTAGCTGCAAAATAGGGTGGTATATGTGCTCTTTAAAATTTATCACAACTAATATAAAAGAGGGAAGTTGGTTTATTTGAAATATAATATAATTATAAAATATGGATGTATCAATGTGGCTTACTTGCATTGTTAGCAGGAATTAGTTATCTGGCTGATTACTACAACACTATTGAATGACATGCCTGTGCCTACACCTTTTTTTCTGAGATTCTTTTTACAGCAAACTCATTCATGACGTCTTCATATGACATTTGGTGTGCTATATTGGACTTTATAGACAATATAGCTAGACAGTTTAAATTTCCCTCATAAATGCTTGATCTTAAATCATTTTTTACCCTTCTGAGGAAAGAAAAACTATATTTGACGGTACGGTTATATTCTTATTTGAACTTGTAGACCCGAACCTCCTCCAACTCCTTTATTTCCTCCAAGGTCCACCCAGATTCTCTATGTTCAAAGTCCTCTACTTTCTACAACTTGTCTGTTATTGCTTGGTAGAGGGATGTGCGGTTGGTGGTCTGCAGAACTGAAGCATTATTAGTTCTTAAATACTGACAAATCAGCCTACAATTCACTTTTAAATCTTAAAATCCACCAAAGCTGTAGATACGGTTTGTTCAAAATCCTGTTTTTTTAATTTTAATATTTTCAATTGTTCTTTTAAAATTTTTTTTCCTTAAATTTAAGGAACTTTTTAATTTGTTTGCACGATACAGTGATTTTAAAACTAACATTCTGAACTCTTATTTTGAAAGCAGGCGACTTTTTTGCTGGTACTTCATCTACCAAATTAGATGTAGAGCGTCCAGGTATTTGATCACTACGAATTGGCTTTGAAGTGGATGCCCTTGCGCCATAAAACCAAAACATCCATCCATCCATTGCTTTGAAATGGAGGGGAGGTGCATCGTTTCTGGTGTGTTTTTAGGTGGTTAGCCAATTTATCTGAACGGGCAAACAGTTTACTACATTGATTGCATGAATATTTAACACCCCCATGTTTTGTATATTGGAGAAGCACCAAACTACTTTTTAAAGTAAATGTGGTGCCACATTCCTGACAAGAAAAAAAGGTGTTTGTCACTCTCAAATGGAGCATCCCTTTGTGAATCTGTTATATCCCCTCTTATTATGGTTCTCAATCAAATTATGGCTTATAATTATGGTTCTCATTCAAAACCTTAGCAGAGAGTTAAGTCCGCAACCCCTAACACCAGAATCAGAAAAGAGCCAACTAATAACAGACATAAACAAATTTTATCCTAAATTTCTTGTTATTAGTTCAGCTTCCCAACAGTTGGCAAATATCTCACCAATCCTGACGCAGAAAGGACTTCTAAGATCAGAGGAAACCCAAAATCAGTAAAATAAGTAGTAGTGTAAGATGTTATTTCTAGATCCATGTCTCTTTGAATACATCAGTTAATTAAAAATAGAGCCAGAAATTTTATCCATAAATCATCAAGTCAAAATGCTCATCCAAGTGAAGGCTCCTCATTAATAACTAAAAAATCATTGAAAGAGGAGTCATCGAACATCGAATCAAGCTCCATTGGGGTCAGGTAGTCATCTGAAGCGGGATCATTGATATCCCTTAGGTCATCCTTAGTGAGATTTCGAAAGTCAACCAATGAACCATCGCCATCTTCAAGGCAATTGGCATCGGTTGACTTCTTCAAAAAATTGTGGATAACTACTCCTGATATGGCACTGCAAAATCGAGAACAATCAGGATGGTCCCGAATACCTCCCCGGCGCCTGCAGTTGCTGAAGGTATTTTCGAGACAATCCTGGTTGAACCGATTGAGCAGGAGGAAATTCACCTGGGAATCTTTGAGGGATTACCAGATGCCTGCCACAGCACGAAGTGTCATTATCCACCCTTTTTTGGAAGCAGGGACAATTGTTTTATTCGTTCGTTTCTGTACGAACTTCCACGACTGAACAAAATCAATGTTCCACATCTCTTAATGGCCGGAGGTAGCTGTAAGTGCACCAGCATACGGCTTGCTGGAGTGGAAAGACCTTGAATTAAGGCTGTCGAAAAGGACATCGATCCGTCCAACCAATTCTGCCGTATGATTGGCGCTACTTCCAAGCATGGCCATTATGCTGTATACAGACAATTGCTGCTGCTACAGAATGACTAAGAACCTATTAAAAAGTAGTTATTATAAAAACATGTTAATCTGAATACATATGTAAAATATGTGAATCTTTAGTATTTTATTTTTAAAATTTCTTTAAGTTCTCTCAACAATTTTTAAACAATGCTGGAAAAAGTATAAATAAAAAATATTTTAAAGTATTTTTGTTAGCATTAAATATGTAAAAAAATTATTCAATTTAACACAACTAATTATTCATTAACACTAAAATATTTTTAGCCCTTAAAAATCTTGTTCAGTTTGATATTACGTCCTAGCTGACATAGGTTAGTTTTGTTAGGGTTTTGGTTTTATTCCAAACAAGTACAAATATTGATAATCTATTACCATCACAAAATTGAGACAACTAAAAAAAAATGTCTGCATTAAGTTTTTTACAAAGCATGTAATGATTTTTTTGTCGTGTTTACGTCATAGAAAGGGAGTTGCCAGAGCCTATAGAGGTGGGACTTGTTTGCCTGTAGTCATTAGCTGAGCATAATGGAACGGCCTTTACGCCTTGGGTGACCCTGCCAGGAGAAAAATCTCCCGACTTACTTCGCCCGTTTCTCACAGGTACACCCCCTCGCCACTTTGAGGCTGACTACTAGGACTTGAGGGGGGCATGTAATGGTGTTACATGAATGTAAACATGTAATGCATGGGTGAAAGTACTCCGTATTTATACGGATTTCTGTATTTTTTTTTATTTTTAAATACGGAAGCATGACTGAAATATTTTTCCGAAAAGCTCTGCACCTGTATCAAATATACACTTTCCACAAGGTGACTCACACATTTACACATTTCGTTTCTGCCAGATGTTACTGTTGTTTTTCTTCTCATTATTGCATCACAACTACGCATGGGCAATATAAGTTTTCGGTTTAGCTGCGAGATTGTTTATTTAATAGAGAAAATGATTCAGTTTTGTTTTGTCTATTGTTAGAATTTTTAACTCGCTTAATGGTATCAAGTTATTTTGTTTGTGATACATGAAGAACGTTATTAGAATAAGCGGTGGCTGATTTTCGGCATGTTCGTAATCCGGAGTTGTTTTTCTTTGTTGGTTTTTCTTCTGTTTATAAAATGTTCACAATGATACATCATATTTTTTGAATTTATACAAGTAACGATGTATTGATAATGATATTGGTCCCGAACTTAAATGAAATGAGATGGTAAATACGCTTATTTTGAAATTGTAACTAGTTTAGAATGAAATAGTTCTAGAAATATGGAATTTTTACTGATAGAAAAGTTTTATAAGTTAAAGAACCAGGAATAAGAAATCATTGGAGATTTGCATGTCTGGATGAAAAGATGCCCAAAATAACGAAATTCGTTCGTGGTACGAAATTCAGACGGTACTTTGCATATTTTGTTTATTTTTTTCCTCGCTCTCTCCCCCCCCCCCCCTCTTAGTGAAGTTTTCAGTATTTGGAACTTCACCTTACTTTCACCCATGATGTAATGGTTAACATCAATTGATAAATTTATTGTGATGGGCAAAACTAATCCTCAAAAGATAAAAAAAACTGAAACATAAGCACACATACAATAATTTTTACTATACACACCTGAGCAGCTAGTTTTACATTCAACTTTGAGAAACCTGGCACAGTCACATGCTTGGCAGTGAGTTTAGGGCAACTTCGATAAGTCTAATAAAAAGGGGAAAGTGTGCTGCGTAAATATTTTAATTAAACTTTTATTAATTTTTCTTTTGAGGAAAAGATATTTTTAATAATTAATTATTATATTACAAAGATAATTAAAAACCCAACAACATGCTGAAAATGTTTTAGATGTGATAATATAAATATTTAAATTAAACTTCAAAAACAAATCCTCAAATTCTTACTAAAAATGGATTAGAACAAAAATTCATTAAAAAAAATAAAGGAAAACGATAAAAAATTACACCGATTTTAAAACCTATTAATATGCTCTAAATAACATTTTTATTGAGACAACCCTTCTAATATAGATCTGCTGTGGGCAGGTAAACTGCAGTAACTTCCATAATGACTTGGACTATTGTTGCAAGCAATTACTCTAACAATAAAACAAATGAACTGGATTTTTTTTTATTATTTCAGATCAAAAATGGTGCAACTATTTGTTGCGATTACTGCAGTTCACCTGCCCACGGCAGAGATGACATGTAAAAGCATTTACCTTTTCACTATCGGCTTTGTACAAATCAACTATGTGCTGCCTCTCAGCCAACAAAACGGGAAGAGGTGCATCCCCAGTTTTGGGTTTCCTGTGGATATATTTGAAGAAAACCCCGTGATTCAGAAGATTATTCCTGATGCACTTCAGGAGGCGAGGTGGGTCGTGCATTGTAAATATTTTTCTAACATTCTGGTAGAAAAATGGATTGGTAGTGGTGGTCCCCAAATCTCGATAGATTCCCAAGTTTGAGGGACCTGCAAATAAAACAAACTAAGGCTAAAGTAATGAATTAAATAACACTCTTCTGGTAAAGGGTCTGTTAAAAAAAATAAGTGATATTTGTTGACAACATTGGGTCCTTTCAGAACAAGAAATTACTAAAAGAAATATTGAATATAGTATATGTTTATTGATCTTTAAATTGTTTCAAGAAATCCTCGATTTTTGAAAAGTGTTCTTTTTGGAAACTGAGCATTTCCTCTTGCATTCGCAAGAAGTTTTGGCGAAATGTCTCCAATTTTTCTTAATGTCCTCGCTCCTTTTCGCCTTCTCTTGTCCATCATGGTCGACAGGGCCTGAAGCAATCTTAGTTTTAAATACTGACAAATCAGCCTAAAATTCACTTTTATAGCTGAATCCACTAAAGTTGTGGATACGGTTTGTTCAAAATCCCGTTTTTTTATTTAAAATTTTCATTTGTTCTTTTATAATTTTATATTTAATTAAGGAACTTATAATTTGTTTGCACGATACAGTGTTTTCAAAACTAACATTCTGAACTCGTATTTTGAAAGCAGACGTCTTTTTTTCTGGTACTTTATTTACCAAACCAGATGTAGGGGTTCCAGGTATTTGATTATACAAATTCGCTTTGAAATAGGGGGAGGTGCGTTTTTAGATGGTTAGTAAATGTATCTGAACGGGCAAACAGTTTACTACATTGATTGCATAAATATTTAACACCCCCATGTTTTGTACATTGGTGACACATCAAAAAAGTTCAAAGAGTTGTCCATTTGGTCAGCAGACTCTGTGTTGGTGTTACGAGGGAAAGTTTGTAGGGAACCAACGTAATAGTTCATGCTGGCCCAATCAGTAGGGGGGAGTGTTTGTCCAAGTTTGAGGATGGCAGCAGTAGTCGCCGAATTGCAGAGGGTTTCAAATAGAATCATTCACGATTCTTTCAAAATGGTCATTGAATGACGAGGGTACTTCGGCAGTGTCCATATCAGGCGATGGCAACTCTGGGCAGTTGTTGGTCATTGAAGTTGAAGGAGCAGTGGTAACGGGTGTTACGCGGGCCAAGGGACCAGGGGCACGGTTGTGGGATTAAGAAGGGTTGGCCTGGTCAGGAAGACGTCCCCGGATGGAAAATATCAGGACCTTGGACCTTCTTGTTCACAAACTTTGTCGTTGGCCCTGTCCCACGTGCCGAGGGAGCCTGCGATTATGGAGTCATTAGAGACAGATGAGAAGTTGCGTCGCAGGTTGTTTACGTCACTTTTATATATTGTGTATATTTGTGCATTGTCGCGACGGGTATTCTAAAAAGCCAACCATCTGGTTTTCATAAGGGGTGGCGACATCTATGGGATGATGAAATTTATATTTTGATTCATCATATATTTATTAATACAAGGTGCTCGCCACAACTTTTAACTGATTTACTACTTTTAATTTATGTCGTCATGATTTCCAGGATTTTCCTTCAACATTAAGGGCCTAAAGGCTTGTTCTGATATTGAAATTATTTTGAATACTGTCATCAAGCAATTCTTCAGCCATCATCTAGAACAAAAAAAGTGAAAGATTTAGGATCTTTCACTTTCAATGAACTGTAAGTATGATCTCCTTTACTACTATACAACAACATATTCACGTAAGATTGGCAGGATTCTGGTGTTGGCTCGTCACCCGACTGTGATTCTAAAATACGTCGCCAATAGCCCTCGTGTAGCTCTAGGGCGACGATAATTCAAACCTAACCTCAACATGGCTGGATGTGGAATGCACATTTTCTTTCTTATGAAGTTGTAGGAATGTAGGGAATAAAAATACAAAGTTAAATTTTAAAAAATCGCCACACAAGATGGGTTATGAGCTGTAGTATGCTATGCTCTTAACAATTTACATTAATTGCAACATAATTTTGCATGAAAATTCAATTTCCCTTAAGGTGGTGCCATTCACCCGCTATCTCCTATTACACTTACTTACAAATTTTGGAACATTAAGTTTTCATATTTACTATTTTTGCTTTGCTTTTTGCCTTTTACTACTTTGCTTGCCCCACGTGAACTGTTAAAGTACGCTTCAAACTTCTTTCTGACATCCTGGGCCATAAAAGACGAGTGGCGGTCATGGGAAGGTGAAATAGGGACCAGATTGTTGTAGAGCATTTTCAGAGAACTATCTCCTCCTTTGGCAGGACAAGAAATCCTATTTTCTCTTGGCACGTAAAATGTAGCAAGCTAGTACAAGCTTATCAACAGGTTTATTATTGTAAGCAATGGGCATAAAAAAACTCCATAAAAAATATTTTTCCTTATCATGTAAAGTTTACTTTGGTGGATATGGCTTCATCATACTCTCTGAAAGCGAAAGCAGCATTGTCTATTATTACATGGGGCAAAAGTGTGAGGGTGCCTAGCATAATTTTTTGACGCAGCTGTGATACGGCACTGTGATACGAGGTACTAGGCGTAGAGGCACTGGGATATGTTGTACTGGGGGTTGCATGGTCACTCAGTCAATGGTTTACTACAAATGAAGGCAGCTTCATTCCCATGAAGTCTTTTTAGGTCATAGAACTCTTGAATATCTTTCAAAACACTGTTTTCGTGAGAAGATCATATGTATGAGTCTGCCAAGTGACCTTCAAGTTAATGCCCTTTTTAACTGCAGGTACTAGCCTTTTTTTTGGTAATAGTTCAGGGGTTTCTCCAGGAATGCGGCTGCTCTTACAAGATTCCTCTTTTCAACGGCTCTAGGTTAGGTTTGAATTATCGTCGCACTAGAGTTGCACGAGGGCTATTTTCAACGGCTCTAGAATCCGAGGTATTTCCAGAGATCCCGGATGGTCCCTCCTTCAATCCCTTTTCCTGCGAGAGCGAAATCCTGGATAAAGCACTTAACGTCTGTTAACATAGAGTTTCTAGTCGGAATTAAATATTTGACACCTCACTTGCTGGAAAGCTAGACAATCTTGTACTGACACCTACGTCTCGCAGATTCCCCTATAACAGTAAAGCATAAAGTTTTCGTTGGAAATACAAATTTTATTGACTCATAACCGAAAAATTTACAATCGAATGATGTGATGATGGATAAATTAATGAATTGTTCCAAAGCTGCGCACATGTCGCCCTTAAGTGTTGCATTGGGTGCCTATTCAGGTGTCGGCTCGAGCCGACTTGTCGAACCGAGTCGGCTTGACTGTGGTTCTAAAATAGGACATCTGTCGCCAATAGCCTTCGTGTAGTGCGCCGAAAATTCAAACTAAACTAAACAGTTTTCTGAAGGAAAGTCCATTTCTGTCTTTAAATTTCTCGAACCAACCATTTCTATGTTCATCTTTTCTGCAAATGTCTCCCCTCAGGGGGCCCACTTCAGTGGGTACGGGTGTGGCAATCCCGAGGTCCCTAGCCCCTCAGGGAGCTCATTTCTTATGAGCATGGGAGTGGCGACCCCAAGGTTCCCTAGCTGGGCCTTTGCATTCTTCTTTCTTTCCTCCCTGCAAAGGTCCGGTTTTGTGTTAATTCTGGTTTTCTTTCCTGTTTTAATCTTATTTATAGAAGAATATTTTAGGTGCAGACTTTATCCCAAACCTATTTTTTGTGCGTTGTCCTTTTTGGCCAAATTTAGTTTTTTTCTCTTTTGCTTATTTTATAACTAATTTAATTTATATATTTTAGATACCAAGTGAACAGCTTTAATTTGGACCTTTTTAAATATTTGTTTTTTATTATTTCATTGTTGTCGGACATTTCCGACCAGCACGTTTGCCGTGTGCTGCGACCGACTGAACCGGGGGAAAGTGGAGTCCTGGGGTTCCTGCAGTGGCCTCCCATAGGACAGGTGTTAGTTTCCTGAGGCCACTGTTGCGTGCCCTTTGGTCCATGCTTCACTGGTTGACGGGTGCCAGGGGGGAGCCCGCCCCTGGCAATCGGCTCGCCTAATGGCACTGCTGTCCGGCGTTTGAGCTGCCGGACACCACTGCCATTTGGATTTTCGCTCCGGGAAAGGGTTAGTTTTGCGGCTAGGGGTGCCCAGTGCGGATCCACACCCCGAACCCGTAACGCTATGTCTCCGTAGTACCGCCTAGGGACCCTGCCAAAGGCTGGGCTTATATTTTTTATTTGCGACAGTTCGCACCCTTATTATTTTAAGTTGCCCAGAGCTGGTAAGCCCCTGCCGTATCCCGGCCACTCCGGCGTAGTTGCAGTAGGTGGGTGAGAAAGGGTAACCGGAGCTACCTGTGGACTACGGGGATGAACCCCCTCTTTATTAATCATGGCTCAAAATCAAAGCCCAGGCGGGGGGTCAAGTCCGCCAAAAATAACACCTGAATATGACAAAGCAAAAATCTTTACAGACCTCAACTTAAAGTACCCTAAATTTCTAGTCATCAGTTCGACAGCACAACAACTTGCTCAAGTTTCGCCTTTTGCTATTCAAAAGGGACTACATGGTATCGGAGGAAATCCTAAAACCGTTAAAAAATTAAAATCTGGAGATCTATTGATAGAAACTAATACCCATATTCAGTCAAGATCATTCTTAAATTCAAAACTTTTATGCAATATCCCTATTACTGTAACACCTCACAACACTCTTAACTCTTGCCGTGGCGTTATCTCAGAAAAAGATCTTCTTAATGTATCTGAATCAGAAATACTTGAAGGTTTAAAAGAACAAAATGTAGTACAAGTAAAACGAATAGCAATAAGAAAAGGAAATGACTTAGTTAACACCCAGCATATAATTTTGACTTTCAGCACACCCACTTTACCAAAACACATAATAGCTGGTTATCTGAATTGTCCTGTCCGTCCCTATATCCCAAATCCTTTGCGCTGCTTTCACTGCCAAAAATATGGTCACACCAAAGCCACAGGTCAGGCCTTGGGGTTTGTGGCCGTTGCTAGAGATAGAAGAAAAATATAACTAACCGATAATTCAAACTAAACTAATCAGTTTTCTGAAGGAAAGTCCATTTCTGTCTTTAAATTTCTCGAACCAACCATTTCTATGTTCATCTTTTCTGCAAATGTCTTGGCCTTTTCCTTGAAAAAATTTCCATCAATTGAAATGTTTGAAGAGCGCATCGAAATTTTGATATGTATTTGGTCTTTGTTGTTGGGGCTGCCTGTTATCAAAGTTGTCTCTAAATTTTGTTCTGCCCCTTTCGTAACTAGGTCTCCCATTTTGTTGTTATCTTGCATATTAAAAACACTCTGAAGCTGGGTGATTGTTTCTTTTGCATATTTGCAAAGCATGACGGCTTTGAGATAGGGCTCTATTTTGTCTGTCGTGGTTATGAGAAGTTAAATTTTGTTGTTTAGTTCGGAAATTGCAATAAGTTTCTCATTTCTTGTTGAGGGTCATTAATACGGTTTATTAAAGAAATGTCTTGTTTATAATCTTTGATTAATTCCATGAATTCTATCGCTTCTGTTAGGGTTTTGGGGTCTTTTACTAATAGGAGTTGTTTGTCTTCATGGCCCATCCCTTCCAAAAAGCGGGTAAGTTTTGTCTGTTCGATTAATTTTATCATTTCATTATCTTGTGTTAAGGGATTAGTTCCAAAAAACTCTATAGTTGCCGCTTCTACTCTGCCTGCAAAGTTTCTAATACTCTGGCTAGGCAAGATCTTTATATTTAAGAAAGTGTTCTGTTGGGAAAGCTTTGTTTTTTCTCAAAATAATTGAGGAATTTATTTTTAAATTGTTCGTAATCGTTCTCAGCGGAAAATTAGGGGTTTCTAATGATATGGGAAAGTGCATTTCCCCTTAATTTTGATTTTAGTACTAGTAATTTTTCAGTAGTTGTACAATCTGCTTCTGTATATACCGACTCTAAAGTAGCAATGAAATAATTTGGATTTTGCATCGAATCGAGGCAAAAACGTTTGAAACCCGGATAATTTGGAAAAAGCTGGCATTACTATTTGTCGATCAATTATGGGGGCATTTAAGGGCGATCCGTCAGGAGATTGGGGATTAACCCTTTCATTACTGAAGCACCCCGAACAGCCAAGGATTCGATATTGTTCTTCTTATTAAATATTACGAGGAAGCAAAAATCCTTCGTAGCGAAAGGGTTATACCCATTAGAATTTTTTGATGCACTATCGTCATCGATTGCCATGATAATATAATGTTGGGGTAAATAATCTAATAATAATATTAAAGGAAATTAAATACTGTACCATTGTTGTGTAGTTTTTGCTAACTTTTGAATTTTTTTAAGGCAATACACAAATTTTTGACATACTTATTTTTAACATACGTAATTTTAAATGTAAACATTAATGTGAGTGTGTTGATTGACCATACCAAAACTTAAAAAAAAATACTTTCTATTCTTTGCAGAAGCACAGGTCAGGGTGAAATGAGATAGAGAAATCAGGAAATGGGGGCATGTACCTTATGGTGTATAACTGCCGCAAAACAGTTGGGTTATGGGCGCGGCCGGCAGGAAACCTACCCCACTTCTTATATTTGTAGGACACTCTTACATTGCCCCGACCTGGCCGGTTATCTTCAGAAATATTTCTGGCATATACTTTGAGACCAATAAATTTACAAGTATGCGGCAAAGACCCTGTTCTTCTCTTAGGAGGATAGCTTATTTTTTCTGCAGAGGTACGAGCAGAAGTGTTTGGCTTAAGCTCAAAAGTATGTGGAATCTTCAAAGCTGCAAAGCTCCCTTGCTGACGTGATGGGCTCGTTGGGCTGGGTACCTCTTCAGAACTGCTTGTTGAGCTGGCCCCTTCTGAAGTGCTCCTTACGCTGTCCAAGGCTTCATTCGGAGTTATGACGTGCTCCCCATCCCTCGTCTCGTAACGGTCGGGTATAGCTCCGACCCTCGGGCGTCCTCGAACCGCGTAGCGCCTGAAGAAATGGCGTCCATTAAAAAACACCGATACTGGATAATCTTCTTCCATTTTCCTTGAAGAAAGGACAACGCTGGTCTAAAAGAGACTGCTCCAAGTCAGATGTAGCAAGCTAGCGATTGCTTTAAAATGAATTTAAAAGTTAGCAGAAACTACACAACACAATGTCACACAACATAAACTCTCCCATTAATTATTAACCAAAATACCATTTTGTTTTGTATATAAGAGTGCTTTTAAATGGATATTTCTTGCTAACCGTGCATGAATTCAAAATTTCAATGTGTATTTTTCACTAACTTCTGTCTCAAGACATCCCATAATTTTTCTAACTAATTCCAAAGGGAACGGCACCATTTGCTCGGGCGCTCTTTCCTCTTAGTTTTTAAAGTTCAATAACTAACATAAATTGATTATTAAAAACTGAACTTAAAGTCTAAGTGCATTTTGTAGTAAAATTATCTGCATTGTTTACCTCCTAAATAACCCGAGATTCAGGACAGAATTATTGAAGATACGCAGAAGAAATACCATTTATTTACTCACAAAACAATTAATTACTCTAATGACTTGTCGATTTTCCCATTTCTGTGCAAAAACTGCAGTTTTACATCGCTATCTTCACGTTTATTCATTGGCATTTGTGTGCTTGCAATTTTAGCAGATATTTTTTCGCTAGCTGCAAGTTTAAGTCAAGAATATGGGACTGTTCCATTCATGACTTACCCACATAGAAGAAGCACCCATTAAGAGAAGTCAAAAATCTGATTTTAATTTAACTTAAAATTACCGTTACTGATATATCCTTCATTAATACAAAAAATAGTTAACTTACCTCTTAAAAGTGGAATCCTCGCTCAGCCAAGTATCGAGCATGTAGGTATGCATATCCTCGATTGATTTTACATTGATGGCTTCTTCTTCAGGGGCCTCTTTGTGAATTGCAATGAAGGCCTCTTCTAGCGGCACTAAGGGCAGTGCCGCTAGTCTGCGAATCCAATTTCTAGTGACTTCGCAGTCTTTATAGTCTCTCACTAATCCAAGTTCTTGGACCTAAAGAAAAAATTACAATTAAGTTTGATAAAAAATAATTTCTTTATCGCATTGACTAAGATACTTTGTGCTCAAAGAACTTATAACATATAACAAGGGAGATCATCTCTTATATTACCAACATAACATGAAGTCATTGGTATTTCAATTACAGATTTCAAAAAAAAAAAAAAAAGCCCTCGTGTAGCTCTAGTGCGACGATAATTCAAACCAAACCAAACCAAACAGATTTTTAAAACTAATTTTCTTTACGATTTAAACTTTTTTTATTATTTTTGAGGCTACGTTAGCCTCAATTATTTTTCAAAGAATGTTAAATGATAAATATTTAAAATCTCTTCTAGATGTTTATAAATAAACAGTTTTTACATTAAAAATATTTACAGAGTCTGATTTTCTTTCCGAGATTTAAGTAAATCGTTTCTAAATAATAATATCACAATATTTAATTTGAAGTGATCCTTCACACAATCAGTAAAAAGTATATTACAGGATTTTTAAGAAAAAAATGGTTTAACTTGCCTTTCTCCAAATACATTGTTAAAGGTTGTTTTTTTCATTATACTCAATCGATTGGGGAAATACTTTTTGCACAGCATTGATTGCCGCCATCTCGAAATCTATGATGACGTCTTCCACAATCAAATTCAATTCTCTTTTACGGGCTTCCTCTTTTACTGCCAACAGCATTCTTTCATATGTCTGCTGTTTTTTGTTTGGTAATAAACAAAATACCTAGGGAAATACTTGTCCCAAGTATCGTCCATGGATTGTATAAAGTTGTTTAAAAACTTTTGGGACAATTTTAAATGTACCATCCATGAATATTTTGTTCCCACTACATAACACTGTCAAATTCTCAACAGTGCAGAATATCTGAAATTTAAATGAATGTAATAAAAAAATAAAAACTTCTCTTAATATAGTAATCAATCGGTTGGTTTAAAGGTTTCTTTAGTTAAATTCATTATCACTGTGTATCAAAATTCAAAGCCGCAGCAACCAATAATTTTTCCATGATTGGGCTAAATTACCTCCAGTGTGACTATTTTGTAAGCATGTTATGTCCAATAATAAAGATTTTGCTCCAAAGTTTTTATTTATAAAATGTGTTGTTATGGCTAGAAAGCTAGCATTATTTGTAGAAGTGCCACAATCTGTTGTAAGAGTGAGGCTTTCTGCTTTCGATAATAATTCCGTAACTTTGTTCTGTACAACTTCATAATGAGCTGGCACCATGAATCTAGAAATTGTATTCTGCATGGCAAAGTATAATCTGGATTTAAAGTGTCGGTAAATATTTTAAATCCCTCATCTTCTACAACGGAAAAGGGTGATAATAGTGAAGATTCCAACAAGTGCATAATTTTTTTTCTTTTGAGTAATCGTGATATTTTTCTTAAGGTACTGTCCGATGATTGTGTACCTGAAGCAGTCAAGGAAGGTCATTTCTTAGAGGCTTGAGAATTTTCTGATGCATCTTTTAAGGGATTTACACTGATATCTGCTTCAATATCTTCAGCATTTCGTTTAGATACATTGATTTTCACAGTAGGATGTCTGTTTTGAATGTGGCGCTTCACGTTTGCAATCGATGTAGCATATGATATTCCTTTCTTGTTCCTGGAATATACAGCTATGCGTTCCTCCAAGTCTGATATGTTGAAATAATTCCATACGAGTGAACATTTTTTTGTTATCTAAATCATTCTGTTATGTCTTCAAGAGGGAATTTGGTCAGTGTGGGTATCGGCTGTTTGTGAACTCTTTCCAGGGATGGATTAAGGAGTATGGGGCATGTAGGCAGTAGATTTTGAATGGGGCCCTGGCCTGTGCGTCTGTGCTTAAAATTTAGTCAATTTCTGGATGAAATTTAAAGTTGTGAAAAACGCAAAAACATTTAACTTTTATTTTCTAAGTTTTTTTTTACAAATTTATCTATCACGGTCCTCGAAAATTTAATTGACTTAAGATGTCATTCTCCATTTCCTCTGGAGGAGCGGGAGGTCTGTTCCATTTCTGATGATGTCCCTTTAGAAGGGGGGTTGGACAGGATCTTGGAGACCCCTCTCTCCAGTCCCGTATAAGCTGCAAAGTCGGCTACTTTGATGGCTTCAGCGGACTCAAAGCTAACCTTGAAAATCCAGCGTATGGAGAGTGGTTCCACATATTTGTTACGAACACGAAACTCCAACGCTTTCAAATCTGGGTTAAAGCCATCCACTTTAGCAGGTTCCGACCCTCTGACGTGAAGGCGTCTCTGGTGTGGAAGGCGACTTTGATTGGCTTGGGCATGTCATTAGCGCTGATGACATTGAGAGTGAGGCTGGGGAAGAGAATCTGATTGCCATCTCTTCTTCATCCACTCTACCGTCACACTGTATGATGAGGGTTCCCGCATTGAAAGTAGAACTCTGTATCTTTGGCAAGGGCTCCCCCACCTTGCTTTGGTCGATCTGGTTCAGAATTAACATCTGAACTGCCTCTGCCTTACTGATCTCGTCAATAGGGAAAGCATCTTTGATGATTGCCAGCTTCTTCCCTTTGACAGCAATGGAAAAGGAAGGAGGTCCGACATCTGTTTGTGGCTTCTTCCCGTTGGCCAGCAGGTTAGGAGATGGTGGATGGTATGGAACCAGCAGACAGTTGTCTTTTGGTACTCGCGCCGCTCGTCGGTTATGCTGTTGGCCGCCTCGGCTCTTTTCTGCGCCTTCCTGCGATTGCGCTTCTGGTTTTTGGTGAGTACTTGTCTGAACCCACCGCTATTGTCAGTGTGTTGCTTGCTAGAGCTTGCAACGCCACCAACTCTAGCAGTCTGGTCCATACTCTCCTCATTTGAACCTGGGGAGATCACCCTGTCCGTGAGAACAGGGTGGGGTGATCCGGTGCCGTCCGAGAACGTACCAGATCCTCATTTGTTTTTCTTATTTTGGGCAATGTATTTGCTTTGACAAAAAAACTAGAATACTGTGTACTTATATTATTTAAACAAGAATAATTTAAGAAACTGTCAGTTTCCTCTTAGATCCAGTCAGTTTCCTTCCTCTTAGAGGGCCAATGAGAACTGATAGTGTAATGACATAAAAATGTGCAATCCTCTCCAAACTGAAAAAATGACAAAGCAGTTTCCCAAGAATCCCGAACAAAAAAAAATGAGATCTGTCCTTCATGAGTCGGATGTGCAGTATACATAGCAATTCAAATATTGATAAATACCCCTAGGAGACGAAAATTCTTATTAACAAACAACATCTAGGCAAATACCTGAAGGTCCATCAACTTGCACACTTTTTGTTCATAATCAGGAGGAAGCCTACGTTCCTTTGGTAGAGAGTTGTACAGTTCCTCGGATACCGGATGGTTATGAGGGAGCTGGGGAGCCCAGTCAGTTAAGCACTCGCTTAGCATGCGGAAGGTCCCAGGTTCGGGTCCGGGCATTGCCAAAATAGCTGCCGACCTATAAACGGCCCGTGCAGCCAAAAATGTCCGACGAATAATACCCCGTGTAAGGGAGTGCACGTTAAATATTCTTCAAAGTCCTAACGCTGCGTACGATGTCGCCCTTAACGGTTACGTTGGGTGCCTATTCAGGTGTGGCTCGTCACCTGACTGTGGTTCTAAAATACGACGCCCGTCGCCAATAGCCCTCGTGTAGCTCTAGTGCGACGATAATTCAAACCAAACCAAACGGTTATGCTCCATATTGAAATATTTTATCTCCAGAAACTTTCTGTCTTCAGACAACGAAACATGGATCTTTACTGGGCAGCATTGCCGATAGGTTCTAAAACATAAAGTTGTTACATATTAATTTAAAACAGCAATTTGAATTTCACACAAAATGTGGATAATCACGACTTCTTGATTTACACATACTTCCTTTAAGCACGTAACTTAACAACCAACTAAAAACAATCGCTAATACAGAAATGTGGATAAACAGTTTATTATTATTTTTTCTAGGTATGGGAATTTTTAATAGAGAGGTGAAAGCGCAAATTTATATTTCAAACAAGGCGCACAGGACAAAAGCTAGATGCCCGGTCAGATTTATCACTCATTATATAAAAAAAAAATTGTAGTGAACTTTCTTACTTACTTTGATTGTCGACTTCCATCGGTATTATGTCTCTTATGGGTCCTACCATCAGAAATGCAGCAATACTGAACCATATAAAATTGTATTGCTTCAGGCACACTTTCTATGTTTTTTATTCGCCCAGATTGGTTTTTCACCGTTTTCGCTTCTCTTCTCCAGAAACACTTATTATTTATTTTACCATACACTTTAACAGCATTATCTAAATCTTCAAAAGAAGATAAACGTGTGTTCAACCTCATGCCTGCCATTGAGAAATAGCACCTCAGATATTTGTTTTAAAAATTTCAAACAAAAGAATACTTACCGATACCTCAAGTTCCTCCGTTTCCACATGAGACTCCTCTCTGTCCGAGTCCCCTTCCTGCCAAGACATGACCCATGAGACGGGCCTCTGCTGGCTTCATCTCTTCTACCTTCTCCAGGCTTGTAGCATCTTTCCCATTGG
Organism: Hylyphantes graminicola; assembly: GCA_023701765.1. Lineage (NCBI taxonomy): Eukaryota > Metazoa > Arthropoda > Arachnida > Araneae > Linyphiidae > Hylyphantes > Hylyphantes graminicola. Next base: position 4,017,778 of record CM043112.1, on the reverse strand, counting down.
CATCTTTGGGAGCACCTCCACCTGTTTTTCCCCTTGAACTAGAAATTCTCGCATGTTTGGCTTTAGTGAGGCATTTCCAGTCCCGAAACGTCTAAATAAAATTTTTGTTAAAAACATCAGATTATAAAGCATGCTTGGAATGTTTTACTACGCCCCTAACTAAACTAGATCTGGATAAATTTAGAGCATAATGCTTTAGCTTTTATAAGCTTCAATTTAAAACCATTCCAAGGATTTTTTCTCCTAATTATTGTTTAATTTGAGAAATGTTGTATATATCTTAGCGATTTGAAAAATTTAAGATTTGTTTTAAGGGGGGATAGATTAATCTGAGGTTATAAATTTTAATAAAACTGAGTGACAAACAAAGTGAAAAAAAAAGTGAAAAATTTCATGATTTTCTGGGTACTTTAAAACTTATTTTATTTTTAAAAAATCTAACAGTTATGTAAGTTAATCGAAAAAAATCTTTTTTTTTAGTTCATTCATGACATTTTTCTTAATAACTTCTTTTCTTGTAATTTGTATGTAATTCTAGACGGTCATTGCATGGATCAGTTCAATAAAAAGAATTTAGCACACAATTAATGTTTATAGGCGGAAAATTCAATGTGGTAGACTTGTTAGCGTAAACCTCTTTTTTTTAGTTGAAAAGCACCGTTTAAAATAAATAAATTATATTTAAATTACAAATAAATTACATTCAAATTATAAATAATAATTATATGTAAATTCTCCCAATTTATCAATCACACCGTCATCGGCTGCGCGATTCGCCTAGTGATGTAACGGGGTGATCGCATCCGCTGGCAGTCTGTGATTGGTGTGACGTAATTTCCAGGTGAGGACGTTTCTGCCATAGCGGAGCTTAAATACTCTAGTCTGATTCACTAGGTGTGACTTTAATCTTGCCTGATGAGATCTTTAAAAACCCTTAATTGCTTTTCGAATTTTTGCTGCATCAAAACTGCGACTATCTAGTCAAAATTATATATTTTTAATAAAGTTAACGTTCTTGAAGATCTGCAATTTTTATTCAACTCTCTGCTCGACATTTACACTAATACTTTGAAGGATATTTAACGTGTATTCCCTTACACGGGGTATTGTTCGTCGGACATTTTTTTGGCTGGACGGGCCGTTTATAGGTCGGCAGTAATTTTGGCGATGCCCGGACCCGGGACCTAAATGTAGAATTTAAATGGCAGGCTATTAAAGACATCCTAATAACAACTGCTGATTCTATCCTTGGACCTACTGAAAAGAATAATAAAAAGAACTGGTTTGATGAAGAATGTAGATTAGCTACTGAGGAAAAAAATCGAGCATATCAAATCATGCACCAGAGTAGATTTACTAGAAATTCTGTTGAAGAATAGAAATCTGCAAGAAGGAGGGAAAAGAGGTTACAAAGAAAGAAAAAGCGACTTTATCATGAAGAACTCCTTAAAGATGCTGAGCATTTGAGAAGGAGTGGAGAAAGCAGAGCTTTCTATAAAATAATCAATAATAGTCGCAAAGACTTTAAATCCAGAATTTCTTTTTGTAGAGACAAAAATGGATCTCTTCTTAGCAACTGTTCAGATATCGCTAAAAGGTGGATGGAACACTTCAATGATCTTCTAAATGATGACCATCCAACTGGATCCCTTGAAGAAACTGTTTTGTTTCAGCCAGACGGCACTTTCCCTACACCTTCTCTAGAAGAAGTGGAAATAGCTATTGGAAAACTAAAACGAAACAAATCCCCAGGGCCTGACTCTATACCGGCTGAACTTTTTAAGGGGGGGTGTCCTCTGTTGAACAAGGTCATACATGAAACTATCTTGGCAATTTGGGAAGATGAGGTCCTACCAACGGATTGCACGCCTCCTGATCGAGCATACAAGACTCACACATGTGCATCTTCTGCTGGTGTGCCATTCATGGTTTTCAGCCCATGTGTGTCATGTGTGATGTCCCGCTAAGTGTTTGCCACTTTTTAGTAGACTGTCCGGCTTTTACACTGAGCAGACTTAAATATTTTAACAGTCTAAACCCATCTATTCATCAGATTTTAACTCATCCCCCATATCATGCCTTGTTTTCCTTTTTGGTTGATATTTGTTTGATTTGGTTGATCACTGTTTTTAAATAGCGTGCTGCTTCTAATAATCATTTGAAACTTTTCATACAAAAAAAACCCCTTGTGTTTGATTTTAGATGTTTAATTTTTTTAAAAAATGTATTGTGTTTTTTTAAAACCTATTTTAAAATTAAAACCTAGTGTTTGGCGCAGTATGGCCTTAGATGCCCTTGCGCCATAAAACCCAAACATCCATCCATCCTACTAACGGATTGGACTCGTGGCATACTGTGCCCTATCCATAAAAAAGGTGACCCAACAGACTGTTCCAACTATCGCGGGATCAGTCTATTGAATATCTCTTACAAGATTTTCTCAAACATCATTTTTGGAAGGCTTTCACCCCTGGTTGAAAGCATTGTTAGTGAATATCAGTGTGGACTTAGGAGAGGAAAGTCCATATGCGAGCAAATTTTCAACCTGCGTCAAATTCTGGAGAAAACAAGAGAGTTTGGAATTGATTTACACTATCTTTTCATTGACTTCAAGGCTGCCTATGCGTCGCCAATAGCCCTCGTGTAGCTCTAGTGCGACGATAATTCAAACCTAACCTAAAGCTGCCTATGACAGCATTAACCGGCAAATGCTTTTGAGTATGCTTTTTAGGTGATCTTATAGTATATCCAACATCAAACACAACAATGTAAACCACAAAGTAATAGAGGTGAGAATATCATCAGCTTTAGAAACATTAATTGTATCTAAATATATTTCAAAGCTAAAATTCTGAAATATATTTTCAGAATTCCTGTAAACTATCACAGGTTTGACCACAGAAATGTCGGTATTTTCTTCCGCATAAAGAAATGGTGACTCCTCGTTCATTAGGCAAGGTAGCAACAAAGCCAAAAAAGCGAGTTCACTATGATGTTCAGTTTGATTTTAGATGTTTAATTTTTTTTAATGTATTGTGTTTTTTTAACCTATTTTAAAATTAAAACCTAGTGTTTGGCGCAGTATGGCCTTAGATGCCCTTGCGCCATAAAACCCAAACATCCATCCTACCAACGGATTGGACTCGTGGCATACTGTGCCCTATCCATAAAAAAGGTGACCCAACAGACTGTTCCAACTATCGCGGGATCAGTCTATTGAATATCTCTTACAAGATTTTCTCAAACATCATTTTTGGAAGGCTTTCACCCCTGGTTGAAAGCATTGTTGGTGAATATCAGTGTGGATTTAGGAGAGGAAAGTCCATATGTGAGCAAATTTTCAATCTAGGGGCGTAGCTAGGAAAAACAATAGCAGATTAAAAAAACATCCAAAAAAGATGAAATTATTTTATGCTATCGATGAACATAATTCCAACATATCTATGTATAATATAACACCGGAATTACAATAACCTTATTCAAAAAGTTTGGTTTGGTTTGAATTATCGTCGCACTAGAGCTACACGAGGGCTATTGGCGACGGGCGTCGTATTTTAGAACCACAGTCAGGTGACGAGCCACACCTGAATAGGCACCCAACGCAACCGTTAAGGGCGACATCGTACGCAGCGTTAGGACTTTGAAGGATATTTAACGTGCACTCCCTTACACGGGGTATTATTCGTCGGACATTTTTGGCTGCACGGGCCGTTTATAGGTCGGCAGCTATTTTGGCGATGCCCGGACCCGAACCTGGGACCTTCCGCATGCTAAGCGAGTGCTTAACCGACTGGGCTCCCCAGCCCCCCTTATTCAAAAAGTTTTAATTGTGTCGAAATATGCTAATTACTTCTAGTTTGAAGTTTCTCAAGCTTAAAAGCGTATACTTATGAGAAAATTGTGATGTGTTGATGAAAATAGGCTACAGGTATTTTGTATGATGTAGAAAGGCCACATGCTACAAAGCACAAAAGGTGATTTGCCAGAAGGACACTTGGGGTAGTTCTGGCGCATTTGGACGCTTCACTTGACATGGGTGGTGTACAACAGCTCCAATAAATATTTTTTTCTTTTGTCATACACCAAACCTTGCTGCATGGACATCTCATCAATGATTAAAGAACATGTCTTTTCTTGATTAGCTTTAAATTTCTCGACTTCAGCTTTTATTCTTCCAATAAATAATGGAATGACACAACATCATTGATTGTGCTCACGTTGCCCATGTATCTCGTAAAAATTAAACGTGAAGGCAACATTAAAGACAAATTTTGCCTAGCATATTGATAACCTTTTGTTGAGCATGCTCGCCACATCAAACATTGACGAATGGTGTTCTCTCTGTATCTAGGATGCTTTTTGTCCAAATTAATCAACAAGTCTACTTTAAATGAAGCAGTGTTATTCCTTTCTTCTGCTGCTTGTATCACTTTCATATAGGATGCAATGTGTTTGTTGTCTTTAAATTTACTTAACTCTTCCCTAGCTTCATCATACTTTGCCTGCAAATCCTTTAATTTTACTAAATTACCCCGCAATTGAACTCTAGAAGCGTTCAATTGATTGTTTTTTTCTTTAGTAAAGGAGTCCATCTGAGAACCACTTTATCCTCAAGCTGCTTCCTAGCACGTGAAGAAGTGTCCTTTTCAGATACATTCAACATAGGAATTGCCAAATTTTGTTTGATATTTATAGTTGAATTGTTTACTGGTTCACTGTTCATTCGTTTTTCAGTGGCAAGGCTCATTCTTGGTTTCTTTGACAGTGGCTGCATATACGCTGGATAAGAAACGAAAATGCTAGGAACAGCATCCTTCTTATCCTTTAAATTTCGGGAAATGCGTGAAGTCCTCCACCACGAAATGTTTGCTGCAGACTCGTGAGTAATTGAATCGGTGAGTGCAGAAACAACGTCAGTCACAAATTTCAAATTTTTCAGGAGGAAGAAAAAACGTAATGACTCCTCCATTCTTTCTGCAGTAAACACTCAAAACAAACATCCTCTATTTACGGAACTACTCTATAGACTAACATAGTTTTTGCACCTAACACGCATCTTACCTTTCTACGCTTATTTTCATTGAAAAAGAGTTTTCGGATTTTTTGACTGAAGTGGTTTCTGCACTCACCGATTCAATTAGAGTTGCTACTTGGGTTCCAGTTCTTTCGCGAAAGAACTTTCATCCATTTCGCTCGCAATTCCACATCTGATGGTATGTCGTGGCAAGATATCTCACTGCCTTTTATAAATTTTGATGTGCAGTCGGGGACACGGCAGTATGTAATTATTTCAAATTATTCTGGTTACTAAATGGGGGGGGGGGGGTTGATTTCCGGCAGGTTGGAGCATCAATGGCCTGCAATAAAGCAGGCGAGCCAATGTAGTATTTTTTATTGGTATCGGAGAACCTCATCTCCAGAAACTGATGTGACGCCCAAATTGACTGAGTGCATGTAGTCAGGAGCAAAGCTGTCAACAATGTGAAAATCCTGGCATATTGACCATCTAAATCCGGGCCGTTTTATAGGTCGGCAGCTATTTTGGCGATGCCCGGACCCGAACCTGGGACCTTTCGCATGCTAAGCGAGTGCTTAACCGACTGGGCTCCCCAGCCCCTACGCAATTTATGTAATCCCTATATTAGACAAAATACAAGTCATCAAATTATCTAAATAATAAATACAATTCACTTGACTTCCCTTTTGTAGACACCAGCTACATCCAAAATATCCATTATACTGAACAGTATTCTGCAGCATGGCTCTTGCTGATGAGTCAACGCATGCGCGTATGCAACGGCTGTTGATAAATGTCTGCTTGCATTGTCATTGCACAGGACTTATTGACAATTCCTTACATCTACTATAAAGGCATTTGTAAAGAAAGATATTCATGTCACGAACATACCCTGCCCCAACCCCAGAGTCCTGCTACTAGGACATTGGCCCATCTCATTTGAGGAGGTTGTTCGTTCACGACAAAACGAATCGGCCATATTGAACACCGTGAAGATTTGAAGACAGGGCAACCATCTACATTAAAAGTAACTGTCACGTCATTTGTTCTACATGATTGTCGAACTTTACTATAATGCATACCGTCATAAGTATCGTTTAGTTCATTACTGCTTCCATGTAACATAGTAATTTGTTTCAAATTCTTTTGTAAGGCAGCTCCAACTTTTTTTTGTTCAAGCAAGCTTTTAAGTTGGGACCTAAGTGCATGAAATTGACTGGTCTTTTGCAGCCCTAGACTTGAATACTAGTTTAGGCATGCTGTCCAATAAAAATGGAACCTGAAATTAGAATTCATGCCTTTAAACACCTTTGAGAAAAGATATTTTGTCGAAGGCAAAACGTGCTGGCCAAATGAGAAATTTGTCAGTTCCAGAAACCCTTCTATTGTGCTCCACGGCAAATGATGCATCGAACCGAATTTCAGGATGACGATTAAAGCTTCGGCTTTCGATGTTGTGATAGCTTCAAATAATGGTATGTTATATGAATAAAAAAAATGAGTAGCTTCAGGGGGTCGGAATTGGAAGAAACACTGGGTGGGGCATTGGGATTTGAAACATCATCAAGAATTGGCTCATCACCCTCCTTGGATTGTACACCGTCGCTATCGTCTCTCATGGAATAAACTGAGTTATTTAAAAGTTTAACAAGCTGCTAAGTTCTGCGTGGCACTTCGACCTGCGAAACAGACTCTAAATACAACTTTCGCCGGTTACTTTCCACTTCAAATGCAGAAAATATCGCAATTTGAATAAACTCTAGAAATCAAGAAATCGCAGCAAAAGAAACAACAAAAATTGTAAAAATTAAGTTGGATAATAGAGGCGAGTAGTACGAATCCTGACTGACAAAACAAAATTAAACATCAATTTTACTTAACCATTTGGCCACCCAAGCTCCTGAATTTTAAGATCGCTGACCATTACGTTTAGTCTGCGCTATGTACCAAATGCGAGCTCGATTTTTGAGTGTGCTCTAGGTGTAATTTCTCTTTCAGTGTCATTAAACATTCTGTCTGTGTCTGTCTTACTTGACGAACGGGTCTCTGATCAAGCACACAAGCCGGAAATACAAGTTCAAACCAACTAACCATTAAAATTCGAATTTTTTGTTTTAATTTGAAGCAAAAACTCTTTATAAATATTTTTCGTTGTTCAACTTTTATTTTGCTTTCAATCTGACCTGCAATGGGCCAATTCGCTTTTGGCTTGTTTCAGGTGACGTTTATAATTCCGGTAGCATTTCTGAAACTCCTTGTTTTGAACTTCGTTCGATCGGTAATTTGTTCCTTAAGGTAGGCGAATACTCAAAATTCTAAAAATTTTATTATTTGTTTGATCTTTTCCAAATTTGGCATAGTGATTTCAAATATAATGAACAATCCTTTTTGAGCAATTTTTAGCATATTCTCTAACCAATCGTAACACCTTTCTTTTTGTGTTGTCATCCAAATGATCTAATTGAAAATCTGAGTCTTAATAATTGTCTACGTTTTTCTCTCATGTTTTGTGTCGTGACATCTTCCATGTGTTCTTGGACTTCCGCGATTGTTGTGTTTTTATTTAATTTTACTTGTTGATGTGTTATATTAGAAATTAAAATTTGTGTGTGACCATTATTATTGGTATTTACAATAGCTGGGTTAATTTCTATATTAGTGTTTTGTATGGGAGTTAACACAATGTCTGTCCCCAAAGCTGTAAATCGATGTATTTGTAATTGTATCATCAAAGTGTCCTGGGGTTTTAGTGTAATAGTAGTCCTCTGTCAATGTGGGATGTCTTACCATTTCAATTTCATTTATATATGAATAGGCTGAGTCCAAGATGTTTAATTTTAAATTTTGTACCACTAATGTGTTATCAGTGAAACTCATTGTCATTCCATTATTTCTTAAAAAATCTACCCCTCAAATGATTGAATAATTATTGCTAATGGTGCCATTAACAACATAAAAATTTTGATTAATGTTTTGCCCTCCTAATTGAATTGCCAATTTAAAATATCCAAAAATGTGCAAAGGCTGGTTTGTGACTGTTCTTATTGTAGCCTGGGAGGGGATTCTTTTAATATCAATGTCATTTATTAGTTCGTCAAACAATTGTTTACTCATTAAAGATGCTGCCGCTCCGCTGTCTACAAGACCAAAAACTTTTGTCATTTATATGTATTTCAACCACAGGCAGACAGCTGCCTCTTGTTATTGTCTCGTTCAAAGTATTTTTTGTACCCATGTTTCGTGTTTCCAATGTGTTATTTATGTTAATATCTGGGGACTCTCCTATTATTTGGGGTCTGTCTGTTTGATGGTTTAGTCTGTGCGATGGTGAGTCCCTTAGTAGTTTAAATGTTGGCCATTGTTATGATGGTAATTTTGGCCTCTGTATGTCTGACCTCGTGTTGCGAAATTAGTTGTTCTGTCTCCGAAATTTTGTGACATGTCATGTGAAGTGTTTCTGTTGAAATTGCTAAATTGCCCTCTACTAAAATGATTAAATTGTCCTCTGTTATGGTTGTTAAACTGCCCTCTATTAAAAGAATTTAATTTTCCTCCTGGTCCTCTGTAATCTGTTCTTCCCCTATTAAAGTGTTGAGTGGGCTCCCATCTTGGGGCATTTTCGTAACGCACAGTGTCCTGAAAATTGGGGGGTCTCTCTCTGGTGCCAAAATTTGGTCTTCTATTTTCTTGTTGTTGTACTCTTTGTCGTAATTGCTCATTTTGAATTGTTAGATCTTGTAGTTGTTTTTGTATGGTTTGTAGCATTAGATGTGCTGAGTCAGTGTGTATATTAGTTTCCTGGGCAGTTCTGATTACATTTACCGCCTGTGTATCGATTAACTGTCTATTTGCTTGAAAAAGTTGTATAAATTTAATAGCTTCTTCGAAGCTTTCTACGTCCTTTGTTAAAAGTTGCAATTTATATGTTGGTAGCACGCCATCTATTAGCCGTGCTAATCGTGTTTGATCGTATATTTTCTTAGTCTCATCATTTTGAATATCGATATTTCCGAAAAATTGCCTTATGGCTTGCGTTAGTCACGCTCCGAAACTTTTTATGTCATCAGTTTTTTTGTTTGCACTCATTTAACGCCAATTGTCTTAATAGCAAACTGTCGTTTTCTGAAAAAAATTCCAAAAATCCGTCTTTGAAACTCCTAAATTGTGTTGCTTGGATCAAATCAACGTTATTTATAATTTTAGCCAACGGCTCGCCTTTGATTTTTGAAATGACCAGTTGTATTCTCTGGATATCTGGTATGGTAGTGTCTTTTGTTAATTTCTCCACCAATTGAATTAAATATTTGGGTGTAACCGGGCTTAACCCATCATAGATCGGAATCCACGTCTGGATAACCGCATTATTTGGCACATTTGTGTCTACAGGTGGGATGAACGTGTTGTCATTCATGTTTAAAGGTAGTGTGATTTTTAGACCCGTACCGTTAATAGTTCCATCGTTATTAGACATGTTATCTCTCTTAAACAAAACGCACAAAAAATCTCTAAATGAACCCTTAATAGCAAAGAAAATTAATCAATCAGTGTTTCTAGGAAACCAACGTAAATTACCGTCAAAATATTCTTATCAAAATCAAACAAATCAATAATGAAAAAACGATGTGCTCAGAGCAAGATCTAAACCTAAAATAACCCCCTTTTGTTTTAGTTTAAAATTTATCCTCCTGTCAAAATGTCCAATTTTTTTTTTCGATGCATACCTCTGCTTCGGATCTATTTCACTATATTGGTTCCAAAAGGTCATGGCACCAACTGTCATATGGTGCCTTTTTTGAACTAATTTTAGAAAATTAAATTATCTCTTAAAATTATAAATGGCCTTAAAATGCGTAATAGTGTTAGCCCCAATGGAGTGAAGAATAAGAACTAGCATTAAGAATGACTAAAAAAAAATATGACAAATTAATTTTGAAAATACATATATTTATTTTGGACAATTAGGTACATATTATTACTGTGGACATATTTATGATAATCATTCAAAATGGACATTGATATAAAACGATTAAAAATACTGAGATAATTTTAAGGGGGTCTAGAAGTCAAATAAAAAAAATACAAAAGACAATTCAAATATAATAAAAATATGTCAATAACTTGTTAGGTTAAATAAAACTTAGTGTATGCAATATAAACTCTGACAGGAGGAGAATTACTTCAAATATTTTCAAAATTTAAAACAAGGATTTTGAATGAAAATGAAAGGAACAAAAGATTTTTCTGAACTCACTATTTTCCAGTTCATCGGAAGTGGTTGCCTTGAAAAAAAAAGTTCACAATTTCTCAACAGAGTCATGGGAGCAAGTATCCGGGCACAGGCTGCTGCGGCGTTTGAAGACGCCGGATCCTCTGTCTTAGATGCTGGGGCTTGGGACTGCACGAATGACATCGGGGCTTTTGGCTGCTGCGACGTTTGGAGCCGGCGGGATCTCGGTCAAAGATGCTGTGGCTTGTGACATCGTGACCACTATCAGAGATTCTTCCATTTTTCGGATCCAGTCCCTCTCCAGTTTTTTCAAATCCCTCCTCTATAGCCCTCGTCACTTCCCCCTAGTTCCAATCCATTTGCTTCCTCTTTCCAAGGATCCACCCCTGGGCTGACCTTTGTCCCACATAGGTCAACCAGGTTTTTTTCTGGCACACGCCCGACCAATAAACAGGCGAGGGAACATCTCTCAGAAACCCCAGATTTCCAAGAACCCTTAATGGGACCTCCTACGGTGACTGCCATAAAACCTTCAGACTGGTCGAGACGGTCAATTTGCCGTCCTTTTTTTTTGGAGACTACAGTCTGGGAAAATTACCGACAATAGAACTTTATTGACCTCTTCTTAGAAAAAAATATCACGATGGCTGCAAAAAATGGCCCTTCACTTAAACCCCAAGCTAAACGGCTCCCATAAAAAAAAACTCTTACGAAAAGTTGTAGGAATTAAATCAAAGATCCGACAACAATAACATATTTGTATTGTTAAAAATAACTTATTTTGTAATTTCATCTTCAGCTGCAGCATATTTAACAAATAATTTTGTTAACATCACTTGTAATTAACAAATTAAATAAGTGACTGATCAATTCTTGACTTATAAATATCAATAGATTAGCCAGACATACACTGTTAAAAATTATGGTGCAAGATTGCACCGGAATCTTGGAACTTTCTAGCTGCCACCACTATTTGGAGTGGGGATGCACCTCTTTCGCGGTGCAACCGCTTGCACCAGTATTTCGATTTATGATTGCACCAGTATTTCGGTTTATGGCTACACCCGTATTTCGGTTTGTGGTTGCACCCGTATTTCGGTTTATGATTGCACCAGTATTTCGGTTTATGGCTACACCCATATTTCGGTTTATGGCTACACCCGTATTTCGGTTTATGGCTACACCCGTATTTCGGTTTGTGGTTGCACCAGTATTTCAGATTATGGTTGCACCAGTATTTCAGATTATGGTTGCACCAGTATTTAGGGTTTTGCTTACACTAAATTGAGGTTCTTATTATGCAGGTATTGTTTATATTTTCCCCTTACACTGCATTTTAAATTACAATGGATTCATTTTGTGATATTTTTTGGTTGAATAGTTTGATTTCTTGTATCTTTATTAAATTTTCAGTTAGGTTAGCAAATAATTTTATTTTAATGTAAAACTAAAATATAGAAATGAATTTTCATCAAAAGCTGCAACTTTAAATTGAGTTCTTATGAGTTTTTTCCGTGAATTTATAATATCAAGAATAGCGTTTATACTTACATAAAATAACAGATGTTGCAACAAATAATGATACTTAATAATAATACACAATCTTTTTATTAACAAAATACAAGTATTGAAAACATCAGCTTTCAGTCTTTGAAACCAAGCAATTAGTATGACATTTGTTTGTATTACAAGCAAAACATTTAAAAAAAATAAAAAGATATTAAGGTAGACAGTAGCACACTCACATTTTTTTAAATAAAAAAAAGCTTATTATGGAAATGACACAAAAAACCAAAATATATGAAAATGGTGCAGAATTTTGTATTATGCAATACACATATTTTAACAAAAAGAGGGATTTCAAGATATGTTTTTCAATAGAAAAGTTCAATAGCCTTTAAAAAAACTTCAAAATAAAGAGTTAAATTATTTTCAGCATATCAGAAGGTACATTGGATCCTTTAGGAAAAAGTAGTAGCTATATAATAATAAAAAAAGTAGCACAAATTTAGCATTAAATTTTAACATGTCAACAGTGTTGAAAAATCAAATGTTTAGGCTAACAATTTTAGTAGTTATATTTATAAAGAGACAATGGATATTTATCAAGAAACTGCTTATGATGTAAAAAAGTTGTTTCATTACTATCTAACAAATTGTAACCCCCGACATGGAAATTGGTAACACTCATAAAAACACGACATATAAAAACTATTTCATCATTCCTACTGATAATTAGTACAATTTTAGAAAAAATTGGATCATCATTTTTAAAACCTGTCACAACACACATACCAGCTTTATAATTTACACCATTCATTTTAACTTTTGAAACAACATAAAAATCTGGAAACTTTTCCAAAAGCCTTTTGATATCATCACGGTAAACATTTTTGTTTAATGGTTTAGCATTAGTAATTTCGGCACTCTTTCCTACACGTCTAGTAGATGAAAAATTGTAATAAAACTGCAACTGCTGATGCTTTTTAGCTAAAGTCAAGGGTAGGTTGATAAAATTTTTGGAACTCAGCGCAACTCGTTTAAAATACAAATGCTTGGCCTCGTATCTCATGGACCAAGAAATTACCATAGGGCCAAATTCCAAAATCAGTTGAGGATAATGTAATAGATAATGATGTTTCGGCTTTAAAACAAAATCGGGAAAAAGTTCTTTAAGAAGAATATGATGCTCAATAATTACATCTGCTAAATATGAAATGTAAACTTCATTGATAGTAGCAGAAAGTACAATCTCTACTATTTCTTTGAACAACAGAGGGCTGGGGAGCCCAGTCGGTTAACCCTTTCAGTCCCAGTGATGCCATTTGGCATCATCACTTTCAATATTTTTTTCAAAATTTTTATGTCCCGTTATGACATCCAAACACACATCATTCGATTCTTCATACTTTGTTCTATCAGACAATATTTTATATTAATCTCAATAGAAGTCAGAACTACTATTTTTTTTATTTAGAAAATAGTCAACAAGCGTTTCTCCTGATTTTTTATCAGTTCACTTCAGTTCCACATTTTTAAAACACAATTTAAACTATTTCGATTAAAATAATTACTAAATTTTTTTTAATAATATGGTCAGATACCTTAAAATATATAACTCGAAGTGTTTTTAGGTAATATATAGATTTTTATTTTGTTGTTTTCCACAGTTAAAGAATTTTGGCATTGTTTCAAAAACCATATAAAAAATTTAAATGAATTTTTTTTCCTTATGGAATTCGTATATTTGACCTAAAATAAGCTTATTTTGTGAATATCAGATGTTTCTGTAGTGTAGTAAATTTTTGGGACTGAAAGGGTTAAGCACTCGCTTAGCATGCGGAAGGTCCCTGGTTCGGGTCCGGGCATCGCCAAAATAGCTGCCGACCTATAAACGGCCCGTGCAGCCAAAAATGTCCGACGAATAATACCCCGTGTAAGGGAGTGCACGTTAAATATCCTTCAAAGTCCTAACGCTGCGTACGATGTCGCCCTTAACGGTTGCGTTGGGTGCCTATTCAGGTGTTGGCTCGTCACCTGACTGTGGTTCTAAAATACGACGCCCGTCGCCAATAGCCCTCGTGTAGCTCTAGTGCGACGATAATTCAAAACCAAAACCAAAAAAAACTTTGAACAACAGAAGAAGGTGCCAAGTTTTTTCCTGTTCTGGAACATATTCCCCAACCATGAGGGGAAGGAACCTTAAAAGACTTCGATTGCGAGAAGCGTTTAATTTTAACGTCTTGGCGAAAGTTTTAGCTAGAGGACCTGGTTTGTTAGGGGCATCATTTAAACCATACTTAAAGGAAACCTAACCATGCATTGCATCTGGCGGCAGCATTAAACTAGTGTGAAAAAATTTCGGCTCATTCAAAGGAGAATCAAATTGCAAACCATATACTGTTTTGTAAATAGGATCCCTTTCTATTAAGTCAATTTGGTGACTATGTGTTTGTTTATCACGCCGTAAGAAAGAGTGGTAGTTAATATTTGTTTTCATTTCTACAGCTGACGCTAAACAAAATCGACAAGTTGCAGCGCTACCTGAAAAACATTTGGTATAGCCTCCAATTTGATGAGAACCAAGATTGTCAGCTATGACAAATACCAAACCACCTTTAACCATTCTTGGGAGGCCTTCTATTTCTATGCCTTGGGTTTTCAAAATTTTTAAATCCCTAATAAGTGGACCCAACACAGCTTTAATTCATTCCAAAAAAATTCAAATCTACAACCTTACAAATAACAGCAAGTTGCATGTCATCAACAGATGACCGAAACATTGCAGGCAAATTGCCTAAAGTGTAATAAAAGACAGCCAATTTATGTTTTATTTGGAGGGATCGCAAAGGATTAGTAACGGAAAGTTCGTCAAAATATAATAAAACAAAAACCATTTTGAGTGAATGATAACGCCTATTTTGGTGCTGACACCATCAGTCGGGTATATTTATTCCTTATTTATTCTGCAGGAGTCGTATGTCGTAACACATGTAGCATTGTATCGTCAAAGTCGTATTTGTTGCGGCATTGCAGACTTTGGCATCAATCATTGTGAGGGCCAAAGTATGCTTTACAAAGCATTTTTTTTTCCTCTATAGACACTTTTGCTGCATTCAATTTGTTCGAAGCATTTTAAATGCAAGAGATTTCCTCTTTTGTAACGTCAACCGATTTTTTGACCAACCTCACTCGAATAGATCGGCAGTATCGGGGAGAAGGTGTAGGATTTTGCTAAAACATATATTTTTATTTGGAGTTTCAGATACCAATTGAAGTGACACAAAAGAACTTTGAAAAATGTGGGCATATGAATAGGTATTTTCAAATTTTTGCTTGTACTGGGACAGCTGCGAACCCATCACAACCCCACTTACAAAATACAATAATATTTTTATACTCTTTTTTTAATACGTAAAAAACATCTTCCAAATACTTCACAAGTCTAGATACAGTGGTGTCGAGCAAGTCCTGCAAATTAATTTCGGCATAGGTTGAAGTAATAAGGTAAGACCAATTTGACGGGCAGCACTCTAATTTTTTTTTTTTTTTTTTTTTTTGTAAGACTGAGTAACATGGATATACATGTTTACAGGTTTGTCTAACAACTTAGTACAGTGCCTTCTCGACAGATCGGCTTCAATAAACATAAGTGGTTGTAAAGGTTGCACCTTTGAGGAACGAAGGACGAAGATAATTTTTGATACCAAATGATATTTATCCTTAAATATCCGCAACCAATGTTTGCGCGGGTTCTTATAGAGGAATTTCTCTTTACAATGATTCAAAAATTATGGCGCAATTCGGCGCAACTTTAATAAAGCTCTTTATATATCAGATAGAGCATTTTAAATTTATGAAAAAAGGGTGTTTGATCTATAATTAATATCTACAATTAAATTTGGATAAAACAATTAAAAATTTAAATATTATTTTGCTTACCTCCTTTAGAAGAATCCATCGTGAAATATAGCGAAAATCGTCTAGAAAAAATACAGAGAGCTGAAAGTTAACTCTTTTTGACAACACTGAAAACAAAAATGCTCTCCCCCGCAGATGGTCAAAGTTCAACTGATAAGAAGAAGCGCTGTGGTTAAAAAAAAACGTGTGGTTCTTTGTTTATTTCTTCATATCACGTGGCAGCATTCTTTTTTTTTTTTGTCACAGTCAAGTTTCCGAAAATCGACTTTTGGTCGCCTAAATTTGCTGAATACCCCACTGTGCGGTGTTCTGTTAATTCTTGAATGTAATGTCTCGAAAATTTCTACATTCATCTCTTGGTGATAGTCTACTGTATTTTTTTTACTGAAAAATCAATTGAGCCGATTGAATAAAATCTTCATTGGCTGGCCCAGCATAGCATATAAAGGGTCAGGAACCTTTACCTACCGGAACCTTTAATCCTCCTTTACCTGTTAACGACTGTCAGACAAAAAATTGAATGGTGTTCATTTACACAGGTTTCATCTAAGCTGACGACTTGCCTTGGATTTATTTCGCCCTGAATGATGTGCATTTTTCTTTAAAAAATTCATTTCAAAGGACACGATATCATTGCGTCCCAATAGAAAATTTCGGCCATCATCACTCTTTTAATATTTGAATCCCAATTTTTTAAGAATTTTCCTTAGAGATTCTACACTTCCAAAAAAATCCACTATCGTAAAAATCATGTACATAATATTTAAATCAAAATCATCGATTTCCGATACAGAATTCTTTCGTGGAAGAGATTTTTCCGGCGATTCTAAAGACATTGTACATTCGACATTGACAGCTTTTGTTTTGCTGGCTTCCGTACAGGTTTTCTGAACTGTAGTCCGAGAAACTCGACACGCTTTAGCTGTTGCTCTTTGAGTACAGGAAAAAAGTTCCTTGACCTTGGGATAGGTTCACTTTCCGTCCGCACCTCGTCGATCTGTCAATGTCCAAAGGAGTATTTGATGCAGTTGATTCCGGTCCAGATAGTTGCCCCTGATCGGTTGGCCGATCTTCAAAAGTGGTTGATGATTCTGGAACGTCTTTAACCCCCAGCGAATTAAATTGGAAACTCTTCGGGCTCGTTTTCAAAGAATATACTCGTTGAATCGGATGCAGTATCACGGAATTACCACATTTCAGTTTCAAAGTCCTAACATTACCGTCCTTGCCCGGCAAAACTTCTACTACTCTAGCTAAAGGCTAATATAATTTCTTTTGTTAGGATTCTCTACCGGAACAGTTTCACCTACTTTCATTTCGGGATGCCTTGACTTTAACGATCTTGAGCCAATAGACCTAAATATTCCTTCCAGAATCTGTCCTTTAGATCGGTAAACAACTTGGCTCGAAATCTCACTTGCCTTTGCATTTTGGCAAAATCATTAAGATCAAGGACTGTAACATTGGTAGAGTAATTGGTCATAGAGAACATTGCTGGAGTAATGGGCACTAAATCTTAAGTTAATGGTAAGTTAATGAACGTTAGTTTGGTTCAAGAGAGCCCTTTAAAAAGTGGATTTTTTATTGGTCCTAACCTTCAATTTGGTTCCTTTTATGTAAAAAACAATGATTGTAAAGTTTCAGCTCATAATTTCAATATCTAGCAACGTTTTTGAGAGAGAATTTCAGGTGGGCCAGTTTTAAGATATGCTATCTCTCTCACTCTCCCGGACATCATACGGGCTATCTGGCTGGCGGTAGTGGTTGCGTTCATCAGTGCGCATCCTACTAATACAAGTAAAAAATTGATTTTTCAAATCATTTTAGGACGTTTTATTTTTTTATTGTTATTTTTAGCGAACTTTTTGCAACATAAATCTATTATAGCCAGGCATTTTTATTGTTGTTTAAGTTGTGCCAGACGCTAATTTTGATTTTAAAAGCTCAAGTGTTGCCCAAATTACCAGCTCAGGTGTGAATTCACCGATCATTGTAATTACGTCATCTTCATTCATTGCGCAATACCATGTGGCAATACTTGTAATGAGCTGATAATTTGGGCAACACTTGAGCTTTTAAAATCTAAATTATCGTCTGGCACAGCTTAAATGTTAGGAAAATACACTTATAAAAATAAATTAAATGCTTAACTTACTGCATTTATTCGTATTAGGTCTTTTAAATATTTCACCTAAGCAATTTCTTTTGATGTTTTCATTAGTGCATGGATTTAAAATTCCGCCTCCATAAACAATGCATGTATTCACTTCATTCTATAAACTTTCAGTGAACATCATTAAGTTGCATTTGTTTTGGTTGGCTTGAAAAACGTACATCTCTAGTAGCTCTTGTAGGACGTTTTTATCATGAAAGTTAAATCCGGACGCAATTGTATTATAGGTTATTTTCTGACTGGTTGGTTGAGTAATTGTGACTTTTATGCTAATTTATTGTTTTTGCTGTGTATTCATGCATGCCGGGCACCGTAACCGCGCCCGTTGATTTATGTATAAATACTGTGTAATTCTATTACTTTTCCTGCTTCGGACTTGCTTGCTACTCAGATGAGTTAGGCTGATTTGTTTGCTGTAGTGTACGGCGTTTGTTATGTTTTAATTTAATTATGAATAAATTTTAGATTGCTTTTAAAGAAGTCTCCACGATCATTTTGGATTATATGCTTACATTTTTTCCCACTGCGTTTTTCTAAGTTATATATAAAATTCTCTGCAGTTAAGGTTAATTGAGGACTTTTTGCAATGCCCTTTTTTAACCTACAACATTAAACAACAATAAAAATGTCTGGCAATAATAGATTTATGTTGCAAAAAGTTCACTAAAAATAATAATCAAAAAATAAAATGTCCTAAAATGATTTGAAAAATCAATTTTTTACTTGTATTAATAGGATGCGCACTGAGGAACGCAACCACTACCTCCAGCCAGATAGCCCTTATGATGTCCGGGAGAGTGAGAGATAGCATATCTTAAAACTGGCCCACCTGAAATGCTTGTTTTTCCGACGTTGCTAGCTCTCGTACTAATACATGATGTAGAATAAAACAAAACTCAAGCTGGAAAAAAATAGTTTTAATTTCTGGAAATTTCGGAAGTTAAAACTAATAAAATGACATTTAAACAGCAATACATGTTATGGTTTTATGCCAGCGCAACTTATGTCTCAAAATCTTTTTTTTTTTGCAGTCAGGATAAATTCGTCTGTGATCTTCGATGACCTGTAACAAAAATGCAGTTGATCTTCAATGGAAAATTAACCGGTAATGAACTTTGAGGGTTACACTCCTCTCGGCATGATGATTAGCCACTTGAATACCTTACCCTTTCAGTGAATCCGAGTGTGAATCCAAGTGGATTCGTATCCATAGATGTGAATCCGAATAGATTCGGATTCATGGGTGTGAATCATAATTTCGTATTCGGATTCACACTTGCAAATATTAGGGCTGTAGGGAGCCTAGTGGTCAAAGGATCTCGAGCTTGAGATCGGAAGGTTGAGAGTTCGAGACCCGGTCGCCACTGAAGACCTACCGAGTATATGCGGATAAGGTGCTCGTAAAATCTGTTGGGTCCGAAAGTCCTGTGGTCGGTCATTGCGCAGTTTACCATGGGTACAGGTTCCTGGAGAAAATTTCCCTCCCCTTCAGGGACATGTCTAAATTGTGGAGGTGGCGCGTGATAGATGGCAGCATCTGTCTCCTATATGTGTGAATGTGTGTGTGTTGTGACTGTCTTACTTGACGAAGGTTTATAAGCGGCTCTCTGAGCAAGCACACAAGCCTGAAAATATATGTATATCAACCAACCAACCAACTTGCAAATACGAATCCATTCGGATTCGAATTTACGAATACGAATTCGCCCATCTCTGCACCACTCAAATAGCCTTTCTTCTTCTTCCGGTTTTATTTTCAATTAATCCACCGCTTTTAAATCTCTCAATGACTTACTGGTCACACGAGTGGCTTCTACCAACAATTCCAACTATTTTACGATAAGATTTTCCACTGTTAAATAACCTTGTTATAAATTTTCTGACGTCAAAGCTAGTCTCTCTTCTAGGAGCCATTATCAGTTTTAAAATGTATTTAAATTAATGCAACAAACCTTAAAACACAAAACTAATAGTCAGAAGGAAAGTTAAACTGTAGGCACGCAGAAAGGAAGCCCGCAGAAAAAATAAGAATAATCAAACAAAAATTCTAATAGTGTATCCTCAATTCTTTGAGTCACAGTACATAAAAGTAACTTCTTAAGCACTATGGGGCAAAGAATTATTTATAGTCGTGTTATAGTATTAGCTGCAGGACCTTTATTTCGAAGGAGGCCATTTTTATAATTTTTTTTTGTAAATTCTTTGCCTAGCATTTCCGGCAAAATAACTGATTTAAAAAATAACTCGGCCCTTGCACTTTTTACTTCCTGAAACTCAAGATCAGGATAAATTCTCTCGATATGCAATCTTGGCGCAGTATGGCCTTAGATGCCCTTGCGCCATAAAACCCAAACATCCTCGATATGCAATCCTATTTCAGTCCAAGACAAAGTCACAGTACAATCTTTTTGTCACAATTATTTGAGCTTGAATTTGATAAAAGTATGCATGTTTTGTACTTGATTTTAACTCCCCTTCTTTAACACTTCTAAACACGCATGTTTCAATGATTTTGTTATCTCCGAGTACCGCAGACAATCGGGGCATTTTACTTCAATGCATCCAAGTCCACAACACGCACAAGAAACAAGTCCATCTGGAGCACCAAGAAATGGCTATTTCTCGTTGATTATCAAGCCGGCATTTGATAACTCAAAGTTACCACGCGTCTTCGATTGTTGCACAGCATACTGGGACTCGCATCCTTTTCGTGATTGCATCCCCAAGAATTAAACTTGCTGTGAAAATTGACTTCTCAGCATAGAAAATGCGTTTTATTGTCGTTTTGGATGGGGCATCCAGATTTGTGATACAAGCTGCCTTCAAATTCGATGCTGTAATTCGGCCAGCTCGGTATTTGTACCACAAATTACTCTTGGTTTGAGCTTTTGTTTTAAGCTCAATGTCCTTTGCTTCTTTTTTTTTTTGTAGCTTGGAAGGACTCTTAAGCAATTTCCTGAAATTCTTGCAATGACTTGCTTAAATAGCTGTCGATAGACAAACTTCTTAAAGACAATTTATCTACGACATTGGATGAACAATTAAATGGTGGCACAATATTAAATATTGCACAACCACATCCATAATCGTGCAATGTATTTAGCATAGCATGAAATTTCGTATCACCAGGGCTGGAAGTCCAAAAAATAGAATTTAAGGACAATTTAAGATGCTTCCCGAATGCTCCGCGCATAATCAGGCCCCGAGAATAGTTGTTACTTTTAAGTTTAGTAATCTCGAGATTAATATAAACCATTTTTGGTAAAAAAAATTTAATTAAATTTAAAAGCAAAAAATGACCCAAATCATATTTTAAATATATAAAGAACCATTTACTGCAATTAGAGAAGAATCACAAAAGTCAACCATTACAAGGTGGGCTCGGACAATGACTGGGGTGGTCACCAATTTATATTTTCACAGAGAGTGAGCTTGTAGCTATAGATTTTGTGCTTCGCATTAATGATACTGTCAATCAGGGCTGGAAGTCTAAAAAAATTTAAGGACAAAATTTCGTAAAAATGTAAGGACACCCATTTTGAAAATCAATTGCAACGAATGACAATACAATTAATTTAGTCATAAATTCTTAAATATTTACTAATGAAAATCCCTAAATTATAATTAAATAGATAATGTTAAAAGTATCTTCTCTCTAATCTTCAAGACGAAAAAAATGAAAATTTCTTATTAGCTTAAAAAAACTATCATCAAATACATTATATACAATTCTAACAGAAAAAGCATAGAAAACAATGCGATTTCTTTTGTTTTATCTAGGATACTTTTTTACAATACTCAAATATACCAATTTAGCCTTCCGTTAACCTTTCAATCTTTATTTTTCATAATTTTTTTTTAAAATATGTATGTAATCAAAATTGTATAAATTATGCACATTAATTGCAAAAATGACAATATGTAGTTAAAAAATTCTTGAAGTTGATGAATAAAATTATGTACACAATGAGTCAAGGGTTGACAAATGACAGTGAATGCGCCCTCTAGTAGGAAGAGTCTAGGCTTTATAGCCCATTACCCAGCTCGCCAAAAGAGACAGTCACAAGAGACACACAAAGAAAGGACAACAAACACATAGACAAATAACAACATTTATTAACGGTCACAAGCATCCATGCCTGACCGGGCTTCGAAACCGACCCCAGCAGCTCAAAAAGTAATAACGATTTCGCCACCGGGGCGGCATGAGTCAAGGGTTAAATACATTATATTTTGAACAATACCGAAGCTGAAAGGAAAACAATTTATTTTTATTTATATTAATATTTTAAAATTAGACCACAAAGTACAAAAACATTTAAAATATTCCATTAGCAACACTGCATTTTCTGAGAAAAAGTTCAACTTCATAAACATATATAATACACACACATTTTAGCAAAATTAACTAATTTGAAAATGTTTATTGAAAGCAAAATATTGAGATCACTAAGAAAAAAAAATAACATAGGATTTCAATCAAAGCTTAAATTTAAAAGAACAGAATGTTATTTCCTAAGTTTTGCAATATCATTGCGCACAGTGGCAAGTTTTTTTTAAAAACAGTTAACATCTTTTCATTGGCAGTATCAATCGTCATTTGGGAAACTTTAATGTCTTTCATATCACAATTTGATATGGCCCCCTTCAACTTCTCATTAGCTTCACTTACAAACAATGGGTAGTACCCTCTTCTTCAATTAATGAATCTTCCACTTTTGTAAGTTCAGCTAACTGAGCTTTAATCTCTTCAATTTTTTTTCTTATATTTTCTTGCTGTTGTTCTAATTTTCGTTTCCTTGAGGCTTCCAAGCCTGCTCTTTGTTTAACCCTTTCAGTCCTAAAAATGTACTACACTACATATACATCTGATATTCACAAAATAAGCTTATTTTAGGTCAAAAATAAGAGTTCCATAAGAAAAAAAATTCATTAAAATTTTTTATGTGATTTTTTAATGCCAAAATTTTTTAACTGTGGAAAACAACAAAATAAATATATATTTTTTAAGATATCTGACCATATTATAAAAAAAAAACAATTATTTTAACCTAAATAGTTTAAATTGTGTTTTAAATATGTGGAACTAAAGTGAACTTTTCAAAAATCAGGTGAAACACTTGTTAGCGAATTTCTAAATAAAAAAATAGTTGTTCCGACTTCTATTGAGATTAAAGTAAAATATTGTCTAGAACAAAGTGTGAAGAATCGAATGATGTGTGTTTGGATGTCATAATGGGACATAAACATTTGGAAAAAAAATATTGAAAGTGAAGATTCCAAATGGCTTAACTGGGACTGAAAGGGTTAATTTTCTTCTAAGTTGGCTGCATACGCACTGTGCGACTTTTTAACATTATCAACGATATCTTTAGTTAAATGAATATCCTTGACCATTTTGTATCTGTAGTCTTTTACCAATATAAAGGACCTGATCCCTATTTCAGAAATCGGGGCTTTGTTTGATGTGACCACAGTATTGTTAATCGAAAATCCACGTTCTGGGACGGCATTTCCGTGGGATAAGGTCAAACAAGAGTGTGCAAAAGCGCTGAGATTAGGATACACTGTTAAAATTGGAATTGACGTTTGGCACCTCTAGGGGTGAACGGGCATGGTCCCGTCAGTGGCAACCCAACAGGCGCCAGAATTTACCCATAAGTGGGGTGAAAGGATGGGTGGTTCTCAACCGGTTGTTCGCGGTTGAGGACATGGGTGACAAAATAATGCAAACACCTATGAAAGAGGAGAAAAGCTTTATTAATAGACACTTGGACCCCTTTTGACTGAATTACAGATTGTATGCGACGTGGGATGGGCGCATAGAGGTCATGAACAATTTTTAATGGAAAACGAAGCCATTTTTCGTGGAAAGTGGTCTCTAATGCCGAAATCATAGATGGTGGAGGGAATCGAGCACGGAGTGCTTCTTTGGGTGTTCTCCCCTCACATAAACTCGTCCGGTGGTCTGGAATAGGGAGAACGTCGATTCATCCTACCAGATGACTTGTTGCCACCGTTGTGGGGTTCACTGGCTGTGTGTTCTACACCACTAGCATCGCTGTAAAGCATGACGTGCTGTTACCAATGGTTTACGAATTCCAACTCATGATTCATCAGGATGAACAATGAGTCCAACACTTATTAGCTGAATACTGAAAATTTCTGCAAACTTTAAGGCAGCAATCGGTTCTTGATCAATGCCATACTTCGTATGCACACTGTAGAATGGCTTTGAATTAAACATTGTTGTGGCTAGATTTTCAAAATCCTTCTGACGAGTTTTTATGGAATGGGACTTTGATGCAGAAATTCTAATTTTCCGCTGTTCATACCACTCTTGGCATTTACTCTGACTTATTGTTCTATGACACAGGTCAACTGCTTCACTTTTTGTAATGCAAACTTGTGTACAATAGAACAAGTTTATACACTCATGTTCTTTCTTCAACAAAACTTTCATTTCGTTTTTTAACGACATCACTTTATAACAATCATATGTTGGCTTTGCACCTGCCACTATTTTTGAAATTACACTCGACAACTGATCCTTGACTGATGCAGAATCAACCTTGTTGATCATATCCTCGATCAAAACCTTACAGGAAATCTCAACAAATGATGGTAACATCTGACTTTGCAGAACTGCAGCTAGTGCGCAGTTGTCGGCAGACGGAAGCATTGAGAGCAAATGCATCTTGGGTCCTTCTTTGGAAATTGGTGGACATTTTATTTTTTGCGGACACATATCTTCCAAGGAACAACCCTTTTTGTATTTTGCCCCAGCCGCAGAACTTGGAGCACTCCACTGCTGAGGATGATTTGTTTTAGAATCTGTCGATGCCTCATTTACAGCAATGATGACTGCAGCAATATGTTTGCATTGGTGCAATCCTGCTTTGCATTCGCAAGTTTTGCCTTCAACCTTCCTTCCTTTGCCATCCAACTATAATTAAAAGAAAAGTATATGAATAAGACAAGTGTTTTTGTACTAAATGAATTTTGGCTTGATTCTAGCAACTATGCAATAGCCGGGCAAGCAACTATGAGTTTACTTTATATAACTGAATTATTGTCAATTTTTGGTGAAATGAATACGTGTACAAACTATAATAACATTTTAAAACCCAAGTAAAAGTGTAAAATGATTTTTAAATATATTTGTGAATGAATAGCTAATCCTTTCAAATATATTACTTTCAATTTTTAAATGTATTTAAAATTATTACTCGCATTCAATAATTATAAAACATTTTAGAAATGTATCATATAAAGAAAAACATACCCTATGAAATTAAGGATCCTGGAACCCTTTACATTAAGGATAATTGAGCCAGTAGCTTATCAAAATAAACAAAGCTATTAAAATATCATAACTTGTTCCGGCTTCAAATTAATAATTTATTCAATTAGTTTAATTATTTTACAATTAACTTTTTAAATAGAACACTATGATATGGGTAATCTTATCTGTATTGCAATTCATGTAGGTCAACGAAAATTATATTGAAAAGAATTTATTAATTACTTACCCGTATTTCAACTTTGTATCTTGAAGACACGGATGTTTCCGGTATCACAAAAGCTGTAATTAAGCTTTCAGGTACCATTTCTTTTAGGCCGAACACATGGTCACTTTCATACAAACTCCGACCTTTTTTCCAAACGGATTCTCGAATTTCGTTTTCGTCAATATTGATTTTATCAAAACCGCAATACAGAACACAATCCATCCTGACAGAAAGTTTATTATAGAAATGAAATTCAGTCACCACATAACCATAAAACAACTTTAGAGCTATGATTTGCAAAAACTTTTGGCATAAGAAACACAATGTAAACAAGTACTTTCGGCGTTTGTTGACATCCCAGAGTTTCGGAATTTGGCCACTACGAGCGCATTGTCGTTTTTCTCGCTTACTTTACGGTCTCTATATACACAGGCGGTCTCGCTCGTCTTTCATTTTTTTTGGTAATGGTTTTTAAGCATTTTATGAGGTTAGGGCAGAAACCTGCACCCTTTACAACATTAAGGGTAAGCCTGCAATAAATATAGACTTAAAACCAAAACTATTTAAGCATACATTTTCAAATATTAATTAAAATTAACTATGTTCTGTGAAATATAACTAAATTTCAATACTTGTGTAAACAATCCTACCCACAACTTGTAGTTGTGGGTAATGTGGGATAAGTTAAGTTTGTACTGAAAATAATGTTTGTTTGAAAATAATTTGTAATAAGATTTTCTTAAAAATATAAATGGTATTTCATAATACCCTCCTATTTATAAATTTTCCCAAAACAATTTTTCCAATGCTAAATAGGGTGTACTTATCTTGGTCAATGAATTCCCAGAAACCCAGGGAAGGGTAAATTGCCATACCTTAAAAAATCTACTCTGGGCATTCACCCTTATAGAAAATCTATGGGAAGCATATAAAAAAAAAGTTTAATAATTAATCTTTGAAAAACTACCTTCTCAATGTTGATTTGTGGGGGAAATGAAGACAGAGTCTCAATATTCTGTATGCTGCAGGACTGTGGAGATATATATTAAGAGCAAACGCCTCTTTGTTTGTCCACCGTCTACCCTTTTCATTCCGCCCTGCCTGTCGGATCTGAGAATACACAAAGTCATACTGATCTTCGGTCAATTTCTCTCTCAATTGCAGTAATAAGGATTGCTTTTGTCGAACAAGCTTTTTCCTCAATCGAGAGATTGTTGACCGCTGATTTAATATGATTTGCGATTCCCGAGATCTTTTAGGTGGAGCAGAATAAGAAGGCAGAGGGTCGACTTAAATGGACTCCGGAATGCGTTTGACTGATTTCTTTGGTTTTGGGGTCGACGAATATGCAGGAGGCCCAGGGTCTGCATACAGGGACTGGTTAAGGGTGCTATCAGGGGCTTGGGTCTCTGGAAGTGTTGACGTCTCACTGGGGGATACTGGTGGACACGTTAAAATTGGGTAGGCATCATTGATGAGGGATGTCTTGTTAGTGTTGGCGAATGCCCAATCACTGAAATGTTCGCCACACAACCTTGCATTATTGTTTAAATACGGCAACCCAAACTCTGTCAATAACCCTTCTTGGCTTAAAAGTTGGAGCCATTTTTTCATCCTATTAAAAAAAAAGGTACAATATTACTTGTTAGCTAAAAACATGTCCACTGGCCATGAATTAAATTATTTAAAACCTTGTCCGCTATTTAAATGCTAATAACAAAAACTATTGGCTATTGTCATTATTTACTAAGTGATGAAATTATATTGCTAATTTAATAATGATTGATTAATCCGTTGAAAATTGTTTAATTGGAAAAATATTTAGTACTATTATCTTAACTAATTGTTTCATAATTCCATTTTATAACCTTGTTTAATATGTAAATGGTAATAATAAATTAATTTCTAAGTAAAAGGAAAGAATGAAAAAATTAATGTAAATTGCCATTATTTGCTAAATTATAAATTATGTTACTAATTTAATGGTAAGTAATAGTTGTTTAATTGGTTAAAGGTTTATTACTCTTTTTTTAAAATTACCTCAATTATGTTTACAATTCCATTTTATAATCTGGGGCTGGGGAGCCCACTCGCAAGTCTGGACAAGTCACAGACTTTGCGCAACCTGTATTTCTACTACATCGTGTTTCTTGACTGCTATTTTAAGCTTTTCATTGCTTTCTTTTACCAAAGCATCAGCTGAGGATTGAATGGCTTTTTCCTCTTGCAAAAGATTTTTCATCTTTGTCTCCATACTGGAAATGTTTGATTTCTTTTCCAGCAAGTCCTTTTTCTTGGCATAAATATGACTTGGCAGCATTAGCAGAAAGCCTTAGTAGATGTTTAGTGATGGAATTTGAGAGACAGATCCATACTTTTTGATGCCATCCCTTACAATCATCCTTGCATTCAACATCTTTTCCGACATAGATGCTTTGTCTTCCGAGAGGATGCGCTGCGAAACAGAAAACCCTCTCTACACATCGCTGTTGCCATGACTTAATGTCAAACATGCTTTTACCAGTATCGACAAATTAGGATATTTCAAAATACCCGAGGAAGTTTTCTCTTCAAATATCGTTCTCCATTGATGGTCAATTCTTCCATTTGCTTCAATATTTGGAGAGAAGTCTGATTGCAGCAGCAACCATTCATCTCTAACTTGCCCTTCACTAATTTGCAGAAAGGAAATACTACTAGCAAGGTGGCACACATACTTCACACTTCTAGGTTTTGTTACCTCATTTGACTGTAGACATTTCATGTACTGAAGTAATTTTCCTGTGTTTGCCATTTTTTTTTGTTAAGTATGATGATGCAGTTAAGTAATGCTGCTGCATTTTGTGCTTACAATTTGTTACTTCACTCTGTTTCAACGCTTCCGGCAGTTCTTTTATTTTTGAACCACAGTATACATTAGAAATTGGTAACAATGTATTACTTACGTCGCCATTTGCTTTCACTACTTTTTTGTGAATTCTCCCAGAAATCTTCTGAAGAACTACCATCAATTCGCTGTGCAAAATGTGTACAAGTGGCATAGACATTTGAAACACCTTCAAGAAAGGCAAAAAGATTTCAGAACTTTCAACAATGAACTCCAATTCTACTTTAATATCTTTATATTTTAGATAATAAGCGATTCTCTTAAACTTTTCCGTCTTCATCAATTCTGCGTGTTTTGTCGGAATGAATTTTTGAAAATATTCTATAACGGCAGGCCACTGCTCCAACAGTCTTTCTGCTGCTGGCACTATTGTCAGCCACCTTGTTGACGTATGTTTCAGGAAACGATGGTTCGGGCAGTTGGTTTTTTCTTGGATAGATATATAATCTTCCCATCTTGAGGGAAATTTCTTGAAAAAATTGTATCTACTATCAGTTCTTTTGCTTCGTCCCCGTATTCTGCTAGGCCCTTTAAAAAGGTGTTATGCACAACATGTAAATTGCATGTTCCTATATCTAACAATCCTTTCCCTCTTTCTTCAACGCCAACTTTATCAATTAGATTTAAAGCCTTCTTATTCACATTGGGACCATCTGATCCAAGCAATAGAAGATTTTTGATGGAAAGCCCAGCTTCATTCAAAATGTAACGAATTCGGTGTGAAATATCTACAGCTGTTGCATGGCCTAAAAATAGTTTTAAATGATGGTTTACCACTTCATTATCAAGTTGGGACCAATATCTTACTGCAATTTGAAGCTCCTTTAGGTTACTATGATTAGTTGTTTCGTCATACAATAATGTATATGGGGTACTTCCCCATGATGACATTGTAATGAAAGTCATACATGAGGAGGGCTGGGGAGCCGAGTCGCTTAAGCACTCGCTTAGCATGTGGAAGGTCCCAGGTTCGGGTCCGGGCATCGCCAAAATAGCTGCCGACTTATAAACGGCCCGTGCAGCCAAAAAAGTCCGAATAATACCCCGTGTAAGGGAGTGCACGTTAAATATCCTTCAAAGTCCTAACGCTGCGTACGATGTCGCCCTTAACGGTTGCGTTGGGTGCCTATTCAGGTGTGGGCTCGTCACCTGACTGTGGTTCAAAAATACGACGCCCGTCGCCAATAGCCTTCGTGTAGCTCTAGTGCGACGATAATTCAAACCTAAACTAAACTAAACATACATGAGGACTTAACTCGGCTCTAAAATGGCAAAGCCAACATGTATGGGCCTGTTGAGGGTTCTTATCTTCCTCTGTATACCAACTAAATCTTCATCAAAGATGGTGCTCGCATGGTATGCTTGTGAACGAAGAATAAATAAATAAACTTACTACTCTAGATCTTTTATTCTGTAATGTCCATAGGCTAGGCTGGTCACACCATCTTCCAATAAATAGCGTTTGTCGTCAAAAGCCGATAATCCCCGCTTTGTCTGCTTGATGGTAAATACTTTGTTTCTCGCTTCCAATTCGATATTGCATCACGCTGTTAGGTTGTAGTGATTTTGTAGCTGTCATGCTTCAGGAATTGACTAACCGCACTTTTGGCTATTCCTTTAGCTGCTTGTTTTGTACCCCTCTCACTGTCAAATGAATACATTTTTGATCTTAGACCAATGAACTCTAAAATAATTTTACCATTCAACTCGTCCTTGAAGTAGCCGACCTTCTTCTTATTCGACGTGTTGTGGAGAGGGTGGTTTGGGGGATAGTCAGAAAAGTCAAAGTACTCCTCCATTTCTAGAAGATCTTCCATGAGGGAAGGCGTGCTGATTTCATAAGTTAGACTGTCAGTGAACAAAAGTTTAGCTTGATTCTTATACTTTTTGAGAATGGTGCAGTAATGAAATCTGTACATGAGGGTTTTACTCAAATCTAAAATGGCAAACCCAACATGGATTGGACGATTCAAAGTTAACGTTTTTATCTTGCGTTGAATTGCCACTAGCCCTTCATCGAATGTTGAGTATGAATGGTAGGAGGGCGAAGCAACCAATTTTTCTGCCTTCTTTGCATTAGTTACCAGCTGTACATCGACTCTATTTCTCGTGTTCTCCATTGTTTTGCCGAAAACGGCATTATTCATAAGTTTGAAAAAGTCCTTTTCAAACAAAGTCTTGGCATTGGCACGATGTTGGGTGTTATACTCGATATATTTTTTTAACCATGGACTCTGGGAGAATCTTAGAGCTTTATGCACGGCTTTAAGTTTAAGTCCTAGCTCGAGATACAACTTGAGATTTCTATAGTGTAGAACGTAGTGCGATTTGTGTAGAAGATTAGGAACCAATTTTCGAGTGACAGGAGTAGACTTCACCCCCATACCTGTGGGGGATAACATATCGCGAGTGATGTCAAATTGCTCTGGGGCCAGTGGATATCCATTGTGAAGATCGTGAAGATTTGTAGGATAATCCAAATCCACCTATGAAAATAGATAAAAGAAATATTCTCTATAACACACATTTAATGAAGAATTGATATTTTTCAGGTGATGAGAGAAAATATATATATATATACCTCTAAGATTAGACCCTCTTTACCATCATCCTCCATCTGCATAATACTCTCGAAAGTGATAGTGCTAGGATCTTCCCATCGAAAGTCACCCACGTCACCCACTGGCAAATATTGTGACATTGCCCAACCTGTTCGAATATATGAAAATAAACATATTGTATCTATTTCATTTAAATAAAATAAATTAAACAATATAATTATAAAGAAGTAGACATACCATAGAGGTTGTTCGCGTCTAGATATAAGATGTGTCGATTATCCTCAGAAGGGTTATAATCTTGATGATTAGGGATATTAGCCTTGCTATATCGATGAGAAATCATACTGACGCCTCCTCGGATCCCCTTCTCAATAAACAGATGCATATTTATGTCTGTGAAGAGGTCTAATTTGACGTCAGTCATCTTGAGAGCGGCTTGCCAGGCGAGCGAAGGGGCAGTGAGCATGTGAGCTGCATCCAATTTGTAGCATTCCAGTGTTAGACTTCGAAAGTTTTCGAATACATCGGCCAAGAGAAGTACATCTGTTTGTACACATAGGTTATGATAATGACCCAAATCTTTAATAAGATAGCATTATCTTTAATAATAAAGCAGACCACACCGTTTGAGCATGTTCATATTCTGCTACTGAAACAGACTTATTGGTAAGAGTGCTGAAGAAGGCAGAGCGGGGAGGTAGAGTGGTTTCTTGGAATTTGTCAAATGAGTCCATATACTCATAAGGATATGGGCAGTTCTACCATAATTTTTAATTTCAGGTATTAAAAACTTGTAAAATTTATTTTTTCAAAATCACTTTAAATGTTTATCAAAAGGTTTATAAGGGTTCTAGAATTACAAAAAAAAGTTTAGCAAAGTTTATTTGTAAAAAACAAAAAAATTATAATAAGGGACGGCAGTTTTTTAAAAACACCGATTCTAAAGAAACCGGTCTAAACCGGCCTCACGAAACAAACTGTTTATCAATGAAACCGAAATCGTAAAAAACCGGTTAGTCTTAAAACTGGTTTCGATTTTCCATCCCTAGATCCTAACGACGGTAAGGATCGGAAGGTCAGGAACGGAAGGAAAGGACATTCACGCTGTTTTCCGGTCTTTCTTGTGTTGAAATTAGCTCCATTTTAATAAAAAGGGATTTTTTTACTTCTTGTACTCCACTTAAACATATTTATAGAAAAAAAATTTCAATTATCAAGCAAAAATTAACCTTAAACCTGGGAGACTGTAAGGAAAGCAATAAAGCCTCGCAGGCAATTTCACTAAGTTTTTTTAAATTTTGGGCTTATTGGTGAATTTTAGCAATAATATGTGGCTACTAACTGAAAAGTGAGTTTTTTGCAATACAGTTTTCATGGTTGAAGAATCACTGTAGCTCAATCCAGTGCCTCTCTTCACCACTTTTGGAATGAGGTCAGTGAATGTACCAAAACTCAGGGACAAAGTTAGGAGATGAGAAAAACGCATTATAAATGTTAAAAGCCAAAATTCTATGGAAGGAAATCGTTAAGCTACAGTAGTAGTTCAATTTAAAATCCAAATGAATGTAATTTTTAGCTAAAAAAAGTATTAGATTGGGCCCTAAACTTAAAATTTGACATTCGGGACACACGATGGTAAGGACTTTTCTGCATTGTTTTGTGTTCTAAAATTTTTTTGGAGTTTCTTTGCTTTAAAATTACGTTTTGCAATTATAAAAGGACCAGTCTTTTAGTATAATAAGAAAAAATGGTAAAGAAATATTAATTTTTTTGAAAGTTATGCCCAAGGGACATAAAATTAAAAATTATGGTAGAATTGCCCATATACACCTTTCTTGAGGAGGAGGTCCACATGTTTCTGACCATGAAAGCAATTTCTTAAGATTGAGAATTTGTCAGGGTGCAGATTTTCCACTAACTTCTCAAGAGAAGTGTTTAGAAATTGCAGGCTGTCAATGAACTGAAGTGTCACTGGAATTTTACCCTCATTGCGAGTGAGGGAAAAAGATATATACTTTTCCACGTTGTTAGCTATCACTCCAATTTCATGATCCTGGACTTTACCTAGACCTTGCATCAACAGATGCGAGTCGTAGTTTTTCAAGTTGTGAAATACTACTGGAATCATTCTTAATATGAAGGCAAGATTCCACTGACTGCGCAGAACTTGCCTATATTCGCCTGTAAGGTGATCATGATCAAAGGCTCCATCTCCGTTCAATTTCTTACTGCATACAGCACAATGAGTAGTTTTGGCAGCTGTACTCTTTTGTTCGTTAGTCAGCTTCTTCATTGGAATAATGGTGAGGAGTTTCCCGAGAAGCTGTTCCTTCTCCAATATACTATCAATGAAGTGGTTGACTGTATTGAGTCCTCGATAGACGGTGGGTGGTTTGAGGGGGGCTCCTTCAGGTCCAGCAACGACGTTAGCATAGCCACACGGTATGTGACTGTTTATTTATGTGAAATAAGGATAAACTTAAAACTATATATAGTTACACTGTTTTTAATGATTATTTATATGATAAAAATTCGTCAGAATGACTAATCCTACCCTAGAACCACAAATTGGGGTAGATATTTACCGGATAGACTTTAAGCTGGTTTAATATACTATAGATTACTATTTAAATTGATTTTTCACAAACTAAAATTTAACAAAATAATTTAAAATGAAGAATAACTGAAATTGAAACAAAATAATTGAAATTAGTAGTTGTATTTTAGTCGGTTTAAGTCGAAGTTGCCAAAGGCAGTAATGAAATAATTCTGAAGTATATTTTATTTGAATATGTGCAGTTTATTCTGTTTCTTGTATAATACATGAATATACAAATTAAAAAGCTTGTAACAATTTGAATTTTTAAAAAAAATAATATCAACAATAGGTAGGTATGAAATAATTATAAAAAATATTTTTTGCAATTTCATTAAAAAAATGCTTTGTTTTCGCACGCGGAATAATTTAAAAAACAGGACTTTATTGCACTAGTGTGAAAAGTAGGTCATGTGACATGTTTTTCACACTAGTGCTTTTTGCTTTTTCGATGATTTCATTAAACTGCTATTGCTCTTTCAAAAACGTATATTTATTAAGGCTTACATCTACAAGCATATTTCAAAGCGTGTTATGGCTATCAGCAGTGGCATTAAAGCTCAAATTCTATTTTGAATTGATATTTATCTTAATTTCACAGTTGTTGCAGTTTTGTATAGTAATAGCTGAAGGCACTGATGACTGTCCTACGACAAACTCGGATTTCTTGGCTTGAATGTCTGGTGCCGATTCGCCAAACAGCAAATTAGCAACGTTTATTTTTCTCGAAATGGACTCTTCAACGTATCCCTCTGCTACTGAATTGGACTTCCATCCGCCATGTCGTTTCAGAGTTGTTATATCTGCTCCTTTATTCGATAGGAGAGATGCAGACGATCTGCGAAAGGCATGTCCAGTATACAGTTCCGGGTTTTCCAAATTTAAAAATTTGGCGATATTACTTGGCACTTTACCAATGGTATTTATGCCTATCGGCTGTGTCGAACATTTCCCATTAGAATAAAAAACAGACGACGATGTGGGGTTTCTGGCTTTCGCAGAGAGATATACTTTCTATATAGATTTAAAACATTAACACCGCCCATTTCTTCACTGACAACAAAAGATCTTGGATGGTCTGTTTTGTTGACTTCTATATTTACAATTAAAAGCGTACCTTTATCTTCGATGTCCTTAATTGTAAGTTTGTGTATTTCATCCCTTCGGCAAGCGCCATATAAACCGAAAAGCATAACTATCTTCATTGCAAGATACTTATCATCTGGGGCTTCTTTGTAGAACCGTTGCATTTCTTCTTCCAAAAACACTTTTGCCTTTTTTGGACGGTATCCGACGGAATTTCGTTTTAGAAATGCTTGCAATCTTGCATAAGTTTTTATATTCAGATTTTCCTTTGCCATCAATTGTGCTCGAACCATGGAGATTCTGACCACAATGACGACGATTTCACTTGCTTTGATCTTTCTGAAAAATACGCCAATAACACAGTTTCGTTTATTCCGTTGACGTTTTTCGAATTGCACCAATCTTCAAATCTTCTGTAAGCATTATCGTAAGTTTTTTTCGACTTCTCGGGAAGTAAACTAAGTGTTGCAGCTTCAGCTGCTTCTACTATTTCCGTTGGTAAATTAAGAACGTTAAAATCCATTTTACAAAATGTGAAAAATTTCTTCCAAATAAAGATAGTATGGCCGTTGTAATATTTTTAATGGAATTGCAAAAAGTTTTGTAGCTATCGCGTGCGAATTAAGGTTTTGTTACTCGTTTCATTTTATTTCACTCGACCTCCGGTCTCGTGAAATAAATATCAAACTCGTAACAAAACCTTACTTTTCGCACTTGTTAGCTAAATAACTATTATTTGAACTTACACAGTTTATTTTGTTTCTTGTATCATAAATGAATAGACAAATAAAAAAAATTGTGAACATTTGAATTAAAAAAAATTATAATAGGTAGGGACGAAATAATTAATTGTAAAACAAATTTGGTAAAATAAATAATGGAAATGCTGCAAAGAAATAAGGGATACACCTAGGAGTATTACAAATTTGTAACAAAAAATCTGAATTAACTTTGTTTTTTAAAAGATAAAAATTAAAAAAAAAGATAAATCTCAATTTTTTAAAAATCTGTAAAACATGACTTTTGAACTTGAGATTTTCATCTATTTGAACACCCAGATATTTTACAGTAAAAACATGTTCTAGACTCGTACATGATATGTCAAATTGAGAGTTTTCCGATTTTTATTTGGCATTAGATTAAAACACATGAACTTTGTTTTCTTAATATTTATATTCTAAGCAAGTTACTTAGAAACCATTCTCTGATTTAAATTAAGTCAGCATTGATGAGCTTATTTAATGTGTCAAGATCTGAATGGGAAAAAACAACAAAGTGTCATGTGCAGTTTAATGTTTCTTGTAAAATAAATTAATACACAAAATTATATCTCTTTATAAAATGTCACTAGGAAAAGCTTTTTCTACTATAATATTTGACCACGTCATTTGTCTAATTGCAGTAATTGCTATGGAACTTTTGAAAAGTAAAAAATAAAGTTTAATAAATATGAATTTAATTGATCCACAGAAGCACTTAGCCGGGCCAATTAGTAAATAAAAATATAACAATTTGAATTATTTTTTACACATAAATTTGTAGCTGTTAATGTAATGTTTTAAAATAATAAATATGATTTTTTTTACAAATTAAGGAACTTAGATTTTGCACATGCTCTAAATTACTACATTTCCAAATATGGGATTGTAAAACTTTCTTGTAAATCTCGTCATATAAAGGCTTGACAATATTGTTAGGTGAAAGGTGTTTAATTGTATCAATCACAAATTTTTCAATGGTTGCAACTACCTGCACAAAATCAATCGTTGGGTAGGATAGTCCACCTCTATCTTGACTTGCTGTAAGGGAAAGTATGGGAGCTTTGCAATTGTATGTAGCAATACTGGTTTCACAAGAAAAACATTCGGTATTCTCTGCAACGAGCTTTACCATGTAGCCAGCAACACTGGCTAATTTTAAAGAGGCCAGTGGTGTACCTAGTAAGAATAAGATAAAAGGATTTAGGTTTGTACTTCAATTAACAAAACTTTAAAACAGAAGACTTGATGAATTTTTATTCAGTTATTGATATACAGTATGTAATATGTACCCTAATCTTCTTAATAACATTGAAAAGTGCACAAAATTATTTAAATGTTTAACATACAATTATTCAGCTTTTGAAAATTATTTTTAGGCTGGATAATTTATTTAATTTGGTATAATTTAAAAAATAAATTGTCTTAATTATCTGTATGCAAACACAGTAATCTTATACACTCAAAAAGTACTTTTTGTATTACAATTAAGGAGAGTAGGAAGTCCTATAGGAAATGCAATGGGAAATAGTTACATATTACTATTTAAACAAACTGACTGCTTTATAGTTACGACATAAATTATAAGTACCTATATGTTACACTTACCTTGATTTGATCCCAAGTTATCCAGAATCTCAGTATCACCAGGAATTTTGTCTGATCTAGCTGCTGTTTTTGTTAGAGCATGGTTCTTAAAGAGCATTATTTTGCTACATGATTCTTGTCTTCCAACATTTGAGTGCTTTGATGAAGTGTACATGCCAGTTTTTAATATCTTTTCCAGGGAGAGAATCGTCGTTCTAACATCTAGGGCAAAATTTCCTCCGTTCATTTGCCTTACTGCACTAAACAGCGATTCGATAGGATCACTGTTTAAGTTCCTTGTCAACACATAATGGTATCCATTATTTAGAAGATATTTTATAAACTGAACTGTTGATTTTGTACAAAGTACAAGAGCCTCATTCCTTTCTTTCGTAAGGTAGTTGCTTACCTGAGGATTCCGCACAGCTCTTCATTAGGGTGGGCCGAAAAAAGTAAATTTTTGAGAACAAACTTCTAATAGGACTTAAAAGTTGCGTATTGTCAAGCTGATTACTGGAAAAATAATAAAAAAATTCCCAATTAATATTAAGTGCTGCCTCAAAGAGGTTGAAGTTTGAAAAAAATGCCAAAAATCGACTCATTTTAATTTTACCGCCAGAATTTACGGATTACATTTCGTGCTTAAAACAAGAAATATTATTGTTCAGTTATATACCACTATTATAAAAAAAAATATTTTAAAAATCATCTTCAAAATTTCAAATTCGTAAATAATGGTTAAAAATACGCGATTTTGATGAAAAATCACAAATTTAAAGATTTTAAAACTGAACCTGTTTGGAAGTTTAAATTATAAAAAAGGGCTCTAAAACACAGGAATTTAGTCTATATATTATGTTTAACCGATATAAGCAGCAGAATAACAGTTATTATACAAATGCAGGGCCGTGGTGTGGGTAGTGGGTAAACTTGCTCCACTATAAGTCAAATTGTGAAATGCAAACTTATTATTGCTCTTTTATTATTTATTGGGATTATTATAACTATTTTATAATAAATAATAATTAAAAAAAGAATATGAACCATGCTATTACAAAAGTTCCCGCTGTTTGCAGCTATTGTCCCTTTCCATATTTTTCTCTTTAGCAAATGACCTAATATTCTGCATGGAGAGGTGGCTGCAATTCGAGTTTCACTCGCGCTGAACCATCAAACCAATTAAGATTTTTCTGTTATTTATCTATGACAAAGTCTTAAATTGTGTAGTGGTATCATATATTGGCATTATAGATCATGAAAGCATAGTTGCTTGAATGTAAATTTGTCTCTGTTTGCCGTTCTACATACTTTTCGTGAAGATTTTCTGACACTTATTTCTAATGCTGACAAAACCATAATGAGCAATTTATGAGTCACTTAGGTTCCAAAAGAAGAAATACGTATTTCTTTTTTTAAACTGCAAACTATAAAGCTACTCAAAAATAGCGCTTTAAGAAGATGATAAATTATAATTGAATTTCGGATACATTAAAATCACTAAAATAGCTAATTATTCAAGGAACTTAATAAAACTTAATAAATAACTTATTTTTTACAAGGTTGCAAAAAAAACCTACCAACTATCATGGAAAGTAGTAAATTTCTGGATCACAAAAGAATGCGTTATTTGTATGATTGGGCCAATTACTTTACCACTATCTCGGCTGACACATGTGTTCTCGTTTCAACTGCCTTAAGTATATGTGCTTTAGACCGTATATGTCACTGTAGCTATTTTTTTTTAATTCTTATTTTGAACAGAAATTAAAAAAATGATAAATAATTTACAATATAATTTTGCTCTTACATGAAAAGCAGATTTGCGAAATGTATAACTTAAAAACCATATTTGCACATGTTATAGTCATTGGGAATTTTATTCTGGTTTGGAAGGTTTATCACGTTTAGAATTTCGGGGATCAAAAATCGAACACCGGTATCCCTGCCTAGAGTCTAGTATCTTGAAAGATTTTTTTTTTCATTGATCTAATTGTAACTGCTCATTTCACTTTAACAAATAGAGAACGTTTTCCAGTGGCATGTCATATCATCGTACCTCATATATTCTCAAGTGGCCACATGTGCGAATGGCAATAACGAAGTTTCTCTCTCTCTCTCACTCTCTGTTATACACTACAGGTAATAGTTTTTGCCTTTTGCTGGAATGCAGCACTGCGGTTTTTTTTGCAACCTCGTTAAAAAATAGGTTATTTAAAGTTTATTGGTACTATATAGTTAAGTGGTGAAAAATGAATATCTGAAATTCAGTTATAATTTATTATCTTCCTTAAGCGCTATTTTTGAGTATTTTTACAGTTTCAATTTAAAAAAAAAGAAATATATATTTCTTCTCTCAGAGACTATGTGGCTCATAAATTGCTCTGTATGGTTTTGTCAGTATTAGAAATAAGTGTCAGACAATCTTCAAGAAAAATATGTAGAACAGCAAACAGAGACAAATTTACATTCAAGCAACTATGCTTTCATGATCTATAATGCTAGTATATGATACCACTGCACAATTTAAGACTTTGTCATAATTAAATAACAGAAAAATCTTAATTTGTTTGATGGTTCAGCGCGAGTGAAACTCGAATTGCAGCCACCTCTCCATGCAGAATATTAGGTTATTTGCTAAAGGAGAAAAATATGGAAAGGGACAATAGCTGAAAACAGCGGGAACTTTTGTAATAGCATGGTTCACATTCTTTTTTAATTATTATTTATTATAAAATAGTTATAATAGTAGCAATAAATAATAAAAGAGCAATAATAAGTTTGCATTTCACAATTTGAACTATAGTGGAGCAAGCTTACCCACTACCCACACTACGGCCCTGCATTTTTGTAATTACTGTTTTTCTGCTGCTTATATCGGTTAAACATAATATATAACCTCCATTCCTGTGTTTTAGAGCGTTTTTTTATAATTTAAACTTCCAAACAAGTTCAGTTTTAAAAGCTTTAAATTTGTGATTTTTCATCAAAATCACGTATTTTTAACAATTTTTTACGAATTTGAAATTTTGAAGATAATTTTTTTAATATTTTTTTTATAATAACGATATATAACTGAACAATAATATTTCTTGTTTTAAGCACGAAATGTAATCAGTAAATTCTGGCGGTAAAATCAAAATGAGTCGATTTTTGGCATTTTTTTCAAACTTCAACCTCTTTGAGGCAGCACTTAATATTAATTAGGAATTTTTTCATTATTTTTCCAGTAATCAGCATGACAATACGCAACTTTTGAGTCCTATTAGAAGTTTGTACTCGAAAATTTACTTTTTTCGGCCCACCCTACTCTTCATCCAACTCATATCATTCAAAAAGTCATTTTCTAGCCAATCTAAACGGTCATCATTACAAGCAAAGAAGTGGTACTTGTTTGTATCTCTTGACCTTGGGCCTTGATAGCGATTTGACACATCAAGTATAGAAAACTACTTGTATATCATTTTCATAAAATGGAGCGTTGGCTCAGCACCTTGAAATTCTGAAGCACCTGGATGCATCCTCCAGTTTTTGCAAAGAAATTCAATGGCAGCAGTTACCGGTAGCGACAAAATCTTTACGGCACGGCCTACATTCATTTTTCGATGCTGGATGGCTCTAGATGTTTTCTTGTTAGATTTCTAACAGCTGTAATGTTTTATTTTCGCTGGATGTTGTACTAAAGCTCCAGATATTTTGCACCTATCACAATCTTTTAACACCTATATAATCAGAACACCGGCAGATAGACCACTTTATATTAACTCTGTACTCTAGAAAATACTTCCTGGCCCCAGGGGAAACCTCAGCGATCAAGAAGCGTTTGTTTTTATTTTTTATCGTAGATCTTATAAATATAGGTTTAAAAACTTCATCTTGCAAATAATCATGAATTTGATTTTTGACTAACAATTCGACATTATCCATATATCGGTATCCTCTGGAATATCAAATATTATAATTCGAGGTAACCACTTTTTGTTTTGCAAAACAAACAGAAGTTCTTTCGTTTCCTCCGAGGATTGTTTCTTTAAAGGATTGATCACCGCAGAAAAAGTCATCTGTATAGCCGAAGAGCTCCGCTTAGGGTACGGCATGGAATTCATCACCACATCCGCATAGGTTCTCCCAGGTGTAAGCTTAGGTTTCGCGGCCACGTTTCGTTTCTGATTGTTTACCTCTTCATTCAGGTACTTAATAGTCTGCTCAAAGTCATTTTTAACAGCAAGTAACTCTTCCACAGCTTCCAGTAAGCTTTGCTTAAGATCTCTTCTTAAAATTCCGCTATTTTCACATACTTTTCTCAGACTTTCCACAGCAGCAAGAAAACGCGCGTCAACATCGGCAGCCATCTTTGAATAGATTCTTATTTATAATAGTTATCCCCAAATAAAAAGAAGAGTTCTTGATAGTAGATTCAACTGTAGAAGTCCTTGTTGAAAACAGGGTCCTCCTAACTGAGTTTACACTCTTAAAACAAAAGAGTGAAATCCACTCCAGTTGGAGAAGTGCATTTTCGACACTGGAAAGGATTGAATATTACCTCAGGCTGAGTTAAAATCACTCGTTTGGAGTGATCCTGTCGGCGGTTTAGCACACAAAAAATCCACTCCTTCCGGGTAAGTGCATTTTCCACTCTGGAGGCGTGAAATTAACTCAGACTGAGTTCAAATCCACTCTCTTGTTTTAAGAGTGTAGTCAACGTCACCATAAAACCAAGTCATATATTTGAACTTAGGGAAATGTTTCTAATTGAGCTTTTTGATAAAAGCTGCATTGCAAGGTTTTGTACGTAATAATCCTTCATTTGTTTCTAAAGGTTGGTCACTATTCTGTTGCCCTCCTAGATTGATATCAGCAGTGGTTTCGGAATTTATAACAGCTTCATTGGCTGAGCAAAAATTTTTTGCTGAAGTTTCGGTTTCATCTTCAACAGCTGGCCTTTTACTATTTACTTTAACCAGAGCTCTCCTGTTGCTCGGTGCAGGTGATATTTTGTGCGATGGATACGAAGGGAATAAAGTGGGAACTGGGTCCTTTTTCAGTTTTCGAATTTTTAATCCAGGAATAAAATCGTTGGAAACAAAATGTTTGCTGCAGACAACAGATGAGGCAGACTTCTCATTTTCCGAAAAGTCTTTACGTTAAACTAATTTTAGCCATCGTTGACTCAATACTTTATCAACAAGAAACTGATGAAATGAAGTCCCGGCATCTTTCTTCCGTGAAGAAAATTCACAAAACGGTACCACACAATATACCATTTTTGAAAAGAAAACGTTAAAAATATAATAAATCATACTTTTTTAACAAAAACCATTTTGGTTAACAAAAATATTACAAAATTAAATTTCGTATTTGCAAGCGCTATCATAAAATAACTGTAAACAAACGATTGAGGTGGGCAATCAGCGCCACGTAGCGCGAGAAAAGTGCAATATCGATTCCTGCAGATAAATGGTATTCGAAATCTTTGCAGCAGCTGTTATTAAGTGTAGTGTAGTGAACGGATCGAGTGGGGCCGTGGTTAAGCTAACCAAATCCTTTGTGATGTTTAGGTGCAATAGTGGTTTAAGTCAAAGTTCGAGATCTTTTAAACGGTTTTTTTATAAAAAAAGAAATTTGTGTTTGGAAAGTAAACATTCAAAAGAAGGTTTACTCTCCAAATATATATATCCCTTTTCGACCGGCGGTCAGATGGCGCTGATTTAAAAATATGAGACTAAATTTGTAGTTTTATCGAAAAAAATGCGTCCAACAGCATCAATGCCAGCAACTCATTAAAAACAAAGTCATTTTTTATACAAATAACGAATAATACAAGTCGGCTGCTTCGGTATCGATATTTTTGGAGAGCTTGAACATTCTCTTTACTACCCGCACGATTGTGCGAGCCCGGTCGGAAAGGGATATAAGCCACAATTATCGATACTTTTTATGAAAATACGCTTTTTAAAAAAATTTATTCTTGAAAAAAAAACGATTTTATCTAGTAAGTTTGGGTGTCATGATGAATCTGCCACACTAACTTATTCTTCTAAACACTGTGGTCCTGCCTCTCCTTCTCCTCTTTCAAATTCTGCCCTCACGTTTAATGATCCTGGGCTTCTTCGAAGTTGGAATTCTTCTATGCTAGTTTCGGAAGAGCTTGAACTGGGTTGGGAGGATGAGTCATTTTGTGTTGAGGAAGAAGATGTACTTGGTGAAGAGGTACTGGGAGGTGTTACCGGCGCATTAGGGACAATCTGGTTATCTTCTGACTCGGTCTGAGTCGAACGGCTCGTCCTATTATAGGGGCAGAATCTCCGCCTCTTCCTACGTTCTTGACGGCACCATTAAATACACCATTCCCACTTACGGATGCATTTCTATTTAGAGTTATATTAATTTGGCTTTTCTTCTCAAAGTCTTTCGCTTCCTCCATGTTTTTCTCCTTCAATTTATACAAGTGCATGTTCTCCAGCTGCTCAGGTCTCTCCGGGTAGTGGTTGTCGACCCAAGACTCGTGGAAGATGTCGGTCGATTCTGGGTCGAGAAGGCTCATCTCTGCCCTCGATTTCACCCTCCTGTTTCTGTGCATATTTACGTCCAACCATCTTATGGCGGTGTGCGGGTCTGTGCCGTTTAGGGGGATGCCAAGGAGGGCACCACATTCCCTGTTGCCCAGCGCTGTGAGGCCGATGTTGT
Organism: Hylyphantes graminicola; assembly: GCA_023701765.1. Lineage (NCBI taxonomy): Eukaryota > Metazoa > Arthropoda > Arachnida > Araneae > Linyphiidae > Hylyphantes > Hylyphantes graminicola. The sequence continues at coordinate 3,974,270 of CM043112.1, read as the reverse complement.
ACAATCGACTCCTCAGCGACTTGGTGGAGTTATCTGTTCGAACGTCTACAGCGCGTGAGACTTCTCCCCTTTCGTCGAATATTTCGTGACATAGTAGTTGAGCAGCGTGCTCTTCTCGTCAATAAACTATATGTCCATGTTTACCTCCCACGCGAGCAAAACCGCAGCGTTATAATCATTTACCATCCGCCACTCCTTACAGCGCGCGATGTTGTAGAGGCGGCTGTTGGCGGACAGGTTCTTCCTCGCGGCAATCGAGCGCGTCAGATCTTTTAAAGTAAACTCTTCAGTAGCGGGCCGCGGGAAGCCGAACCTGCAGACGGACGAGAACCCATTCTTCGTCTTTTTTCTTTCGCATGCAATAGCTGTTGTGCCTGTGCATCTGGTAGGCAACGACGCGTTCGTGCAACGTGGGAGAGACGCTCTCCCGTGGTATTTTGCATGTCACATACTTCGATATGAAAGCGGCCACCTCTTCCGGGGGGGACTCGGAAGAGGACCGGGGCGTCCTCCACCCACAGCATGAGGTGGAAGTGTTTTGCTCCCCTCGACTGGTATTCGCGCCGCCAGAAGTAGTGGGATACTTTGCCGAGGGGTCCGTCCGACGACGTTAAGAATCGCAGCATAGCCCTAAACCAGAGATCGATGAAACGCGAGGCGGATACTGGATCCAGTTCCACGAGTTCGCTTGTGGTTTTTCCTGTCATATCGGGCTGCCCGTTAACCTCCCTGTTGTACGACTCCAGGTCCTCCCACTTCCATTCCTAGGGGCTAATCATGAGAAACCAAGTCGCTGGGCCATAGTGCCTGGTCATGCATAGCAAGTCGTTCCTTGGTTTTCTCCAGAACTGTTGGGGTGTTCTTAAGCCTTCCGAATATCGCCGTCAGATCTCCCTCAAGTTCGCCCCGACCGACAATCTGGAGGTACCGTTCGGCGGTGAATCTCTCCTTCTGGTTAACGGCGTTCAACTTATAGAACATTCCCGAACTCAGCTGTCGGATGGGCGAAACTGCGAAAAACTCGACTTCAGCCGTGTCTTGATGAATTGGGCGGAAGTCAGTTTCTGCGCGCGCGGGTAAAACTGTCCAAACTTTCCCTCGACATAAAGGTGGGGAAAGCACTTCTCGTCCAGAGCAGTGTCCCTTCTGTCCATCGGAGGAGCGTTCACTTTAAGCATCTGGTAGAGCGCGGAAGCAGAAGCGTTTTTTCCTCTCGTGAAGCGGATAAATTGTGTACTGTTCGTACTCCTCTTTTTCCTTCGTCACCTGCGTCAGGAGGGCTTCCCGTCCGCCTCCTCCTCCACGTTGGCGATGTGTCGCAGGTCCTCCACCAGCCCTATCAACAGCTCCTGGGAAACCCCGGGCAGCACTATCTCGGAACAGTGCAAGTTAATGAGCTTCAGCAAGGTCAGGGCGGCGTATACCTTGTTGACGTCTACAAGGTCCTCCCAGATCAGCCTGGACTTTGTCGGTGCTCCACGGACAACGATATACAGCTCCGGGTTCCTGTTCAGAGGGTCTTCCGGCTTCGACAGCTTCTTAAGGATCTCTTCTAGTGGTAAGGGCAGGTGGAATGTCCTGCCTTTCACCTTCTTTACCAGCCACCTGTTTGGAATGCGCTCGTTCCCAACGGGTACCATGGAAAAATCGAAATGGATGACTCTGAACATAGATCGAAATTTGCATAAAAAATATGCAAATTTTCGCTTTTATTTTTAAAGCAACAATTTTACTAATTTATTTTTCGAAATGTAAACTTGAGGCTTCAAAAAGATATATATTTAAAAAATACATCATTATTCTTCGAACTTCAAAAAATAGCAAACAATAAAGATTAATCTTCTTTTGAAGATTTGATAACTGAAGACAATTATTAATTTTGGCTTATACAAGTTTGAATTAGAACTAGCTAAAAGTTCTGTTAAGCGAACTTCTTTCTGAGGTGCTGTTAGTGTGTTTCCTGTTGAGCGTAAATATTGTGTGGAAGCGGTGTAAGTGATATAATCTGTAACAAACCAACTTGTTTCTTATCTAGTCTGTGCTTGAAAGAAACTTCGGCTTTTCATGCAATGATAGAAGATTCTGAAGAGACTGACACAGACGAATCTATGATTGAAAATGATGTTCTTGCTACATTGACCACAAAATGTTTGTACAAGGATGCAAATGCAGCAGAGTTATCATCGGTGGTACTAACTCCTGAGCAGGGAAAATTGATTGAAGAGTCAACCCGAGATCAGCCAATGTCCCAAGAATGGAAAGAACAGCGGAAGGGTCGAATTACTGCCTCATACTTTGGAAGAGTTTGTAAGGTAAACTTTTTAAATTTAGTGTTTGAAAGGCTTTAAAGTCCTTACGAACTCTTGTATTTTGAGCAACAATCTTTTAAAACTGCTTGTTTTCCCCAGGTTTTATTTGATTATATTTAAATCTAAAGTACATCTTTTTTTATTATTGAGTTGGTGGTGTTTTGTTAATAATTAACCTTGATTAGATTAGCTCTTTGTTTGCTACCAAAAGTTTTGTTTATACTAATTCTTAAATGTATTGATTATCCTTAAAGATATATAACACTCGATTTAACACTAAGGCACTAGATTTTTGTTTTGTAATTAAAAGTTTGAATAGACAATGATAAAAGTATTTTAAGGTATTAATTTGTAACCAAGGGTGGGAAATTTTTGTGAGATCAACAAAAAGGGGGCATATTGTATCTTAAAGAAAGTTTTTTATAGTTTTATTTAGTCAACAATTCTGATCCTAAATATTAAACATCATGAAATTTTTTAATTTAATATCTAAAGGTAAAATCTGGAGTTGATCGACTGGTTTTGGAGTTATTGGGCGAATCAGCTGCACCAGAAGGACTTCCTGCCTTGCAATGGGGCCGAAAAAAGGAAAACTCTGCTTGTATTTCTTTTGAAAAAGTTGAAGGAGTGAATCACGCAGACTTGAAAATAACAATTTAATTGAAATTTGTACCGTGATAACATTTTATAAATGACCATTGTCGAAAAACCTCAATGAGTCTGATGTTTATAAACATTTCTAATAAGAACCCTTAACAATCTTTTGTTGCAGATCAGGTCTCCAACAGTCTCTACATAAACCTTACCTGGGGGCATCTCCTGATGGTTTTGTCAATTGTTCGCGTTGCCCGCCTGCTGTATTAGAAATTAAATGTTCCTACAGCATCAAGAAAAATAAAATTGAAGACTCTTGTGGAAAGAGCAGCTTCTTCTTAGAAGAAAATAGAAAACTAAAAAGGAACCACAACTACTATTACCAAGTGCCATGGCCTTATGCACATCACCGGTTGAAAGAAATGTTTCTTTGTTGTATATACCACAATTGATCTAAATATCGAAATAATACAATATGATGGAAATCTATGTAAAAACATGCTGGAAAAGTTGTCTTCTTTCTTTGTAAAATGTATTTTCCCAAAACTCAAATAATGGAACACTAATCAATATTTGATGAGGCTAATTCTGTGAGTTTTTATAAACCTTTTGACCCCAATCTTCACTTGTTGTTTAAAATGGGCTATTAAAAAATTAAATGTTCATAATTATAGTATTCTGACACATATGAAACCATTTAAACCAGATCGACCCATCTTAAGTGAAAGAGAATGTAACTTCTATAACTCGAACTTCGGTTGTATGTTTTTGGGGGTTCCCTGGGACTTCGAGTTATCGAGTATTGACTGTATATATATATAATGAATGTGTGGTCCTTAGTTTGATAGTTTTATGTATAGTTTTGATTTTCATGAACTTCCAAGTGTATATTTATCCAAGATGCTAAACTTTGTGTCACAGTAAAAAATTTATATATATATGTGTGTGTTTTTAATAACCGCTGTTTTGTATGTAACTTCTACCAATTTAATTCAAATATATGTGTTTTTTTCCCCTTTTTGGTCAACATGATGTATCGTTTCTCAAAGTTTGCTACGGTTTTAATTGTAAGAAAAAAAAAATAAACAGTTTTATTTTTTTTGCAGTTACAATTAAAAAAATAGATATTGTTTTTAAGTATTAATTTTGAAACAATTTTTTTTATGAATTTCTCACCAAAATTTGAACTATTATTCTACTATTCTACGAGATTATAAATCGAAATTATGTATTTAAATAAATTTCCCCCACCCCACTTGCAAATTTTTTTTAATTCAAAGTAAAGGAATTGAATGTAATGTTATTAACGAAATCAAAACATCTCATAACCATCTTATTTATTTTACTATATAGTTTATAAATTAATTTATCAAAAAATATTAAATTAATACTTGACTTGAAGAAACAAGAAAATATTTATACTTTTTAAAATTTAAACATTTTTTTATTCTTAAAATTATATTTTTGTATTTGCTGCCTTGCTTAAAGCTCCTTATTACGCATAAAGAAAATTTTTGTAATAACGTTAATTTACAATCGGCCAACTGAAGCGATATTGCACCAAACCTGACGATTGATTTTAAACTTTTTTTCTTGTTTCGTTTGAATCTATGCGGCTGTGAATGATGTAAGGTCACACCGCGCTCTCGCCTGCCTTTTTACTCTGTTTTTTACCCAAGTTAGGGTGGCGTGGAGTGTACAACTTTATTGTAAAATATACAAATTTTTTACGTGGTACTATTTTTTCCACTTGGTTTGTTGTCTTCTTAAAAAATTAATAAAGCTAATTTGAAAGTATTATATAACCTTGCTGTCCAAAGATTACTTTGTTACTTTTAGCACAAAAGAAAAATTTAATGTTGGGGCAGGAAGCTGAATATTAATTCATAGAGAAGAAGCTGTGGAGTAAAATAACAGAAATCTAGAAGTCAACCGTAAAGAACACAAGTACATAAACAATTACTAACAAATCATTAGTAGTAATAAGTCAGAAAAAGATTCGATTATATAATTCATTTATTAACAATTTGTTATTACAAAATATTTTGAAAACAGAGGTATCAAGAAATACAGACGTATAAACCCTTTACCTTGGCTGTCAGAATTTCCTGTAACATATATAATGTATGGACTTTCCGGTTTTGTGTTGTTGGTCCGGTTTTGTGTTGATTCTGGTTTTCTTTCCTGTTTTTAATCTTAGTTGCAGAATAATCCTGCCCTAATTTTCTTGCGTTATTTGTTTTGGCTGAGTTCAACTGTGTAGTCGTCACCTGACTGTGGTTCTAAAATACGACGCCCGTCGCCAATAGCCCTCGTGTAGCTCTAGTGCGACGATAATTCAAACCAAACCAAATCAACTGTGTAGTCTCTTTTGCTTATTTTATATTCCTATTTTAATTTATATATTTGGAAAACCAAGTGAACAGCATTAATTTGGACCTTTTATACATTTGTTTGTTATTATTTCATTGTTGTCGGACATTTCCGACCAGCACGTTTGTCGTGTGCTGCGACCGACTGAACCGAGGGGAAAGTGGAGTCCTGGGGTTCCTGCAGTGGCCTCCCATAAGACAGGTGTTAGATACCCGAGGCCACTGTAACGTGCCCTTTGGTCCATGCTTCACTGGCTGACGGGCGCCAGGGGGTATCCCGCCTCCGTTTATGTGAACCCATTAAACTGTTTTATGAGTCCAAGAAAGTCCACTGAACCATTAAAACGTTCTACTGGTCCATTAAAATTTCTATGGGGCCAATAAAACGTTTATTAGGCCAGTTTGAGCAAGTGATGTTCCATATGTTCTATATTTCTGCAGTGCTACATATGTTTTAAAAAAAATGTTATGATATTCCTATGGAGAATATTCGCAAGTCAATTACCGCCACAATTTTATTAAAAAGTTACTAGTTTCTTGTATCATTGTAAAGAATGAAAGGAAGCGAAAGGATAAAACTAATTTTTTTGTGAAAATCACGTATTTAGTATTTTTAATACTTTTTTGAAGCTAGTAAAAAATGGAGTAAACATTAAGTTCTAACTTTAAAAATACTAAATATGTGATTTTCACAAAACAAATTAATTTTATCCTTTCAGTTCCTTTCATTCTTTACAATGATACAAAAAACTAGTAACCTTTTAATAAAATTGTGGCGGTAATTGACTTGCGAATATTCTCCATAGGAATATCATAACATTTTTTTTTAAACATATGAAAACATATGTAGCACTGCAGAAATATTATCGATAGTATGCAATTTACATAACAAAAATTTAGATAGGATAAAGTTTATAAAATGAATTAAAAACATGCAGGTACGAATCGGCAGCAAAATGTGAAAATCCCCTTATAATAGAATGTTTACATATCTAATCTCGCTTGTAATGATTTGGTATATAAAATATAAAAAAAATTAAATAAATTGGCCTTATAAACATGAAGAAACAGTAAACCTATGCACTTTTTTATATGTTGAGGAAATATAGAGACCGATATATATGAAAACATTGGAAATATCCATGGAGGAAGGACTAAAGGGGAGTAGACATGAGTGAAGCCGTCACTGTAACCGCGACGCCACCTTGTGATTGGCAAAAAATCAAAGGGAGTGCGTAGTCGAATGCGATTTTGTGTCAATATAATAGCGTTTTAATTACACATTTTCAGAAAGATTCTGAAACAATTTTAATGTATCAAAGGAATTGTTCATTCTCAATTCCTTCTGGGTGAATAATATTTTAATTTGCCTTTATTTTAACTAAAATTTGCACGAAGTTAGATTTCAATATTTTGCATCACTTTAAAATGTAATTCTGTTCTCCGAATTGAATAAATTTTATTTCACTATTTCAGACGACTTTTACGTGAGTTTTATGTAAAATTTTAGCATCCTTATTGATTTTTATTAATCTTACATGTCTTATATAATAAAAATTCATTTATTAGTAAATCAAAAAGTAAAACTGCTAGCGAGTCTATATTAACTACTATTTGTTTCCAAATAACTCTCATTTTTTTCTTTTCATATTGTTGAACGAAAGCATAAGCATCAACACCATAATTGGCAAATAACAATTTTAATAAACCATATCAGAAATACCAGTTAAAATTAAATTAAATTGAAACAAAGCTAACAAGACTTATTTTTAAAACATACAGCAGACCGAAAACGCCGCCAGCGGCTTTGCTTCTGCTGGTCCGGCCAAGAGTGAGTGCGTTCGCATTTTCCGGGCTTGTTGTGGTTTCCTCCCACTCACTCTTTCTTCACTTCGCTGAGTTTAAGCAACTACGGTGGTGGCCGAAGAATCTGCACTAGAGCTGCCAACATTCGCAGTCCGGCTGAGTTCACATCATGGTTTAATGCCGACGCCACAGGAGCCCCCCACCAGCGACAGCGAAATTTCAGCCATATCTTGGATTGAAACGTACCGTTCTCCCTGACCGGGTTACTACCGGAGTACGTCCTGGTTGCGGCGACTTTAAAGATGAAGGAGGATGATCAACAGGAGGGTGTGCGGCAGGAGAGTGTTGCTGCTTCCATGGAGCTTCGGCCAAACCCCCTGATTGGCAAACTTCCTCCGCTGCCATAAAAGCCGGCTTGAGCCGCTCAAGATGAATGAAAACCTCCCGGTTACCTCTCAAGATCCTGTAGCCCATCTCTCCACGACTAATGATCTTGAAAGGGCCTTCATACGGAGGTTGCAGGCTTTTTTTTACTCCTTCCACCCGAAGAAAAACGTGACTGCACCTTGCCAACTCTTTGCTTACGAATGTTTTGCTGTTGTTGTGCGTTCTCTGCCCCACCGGGTGAAGATTTCTCATAGATTCACGAAGCTGGTCAATGAACGTGGCCGAATCTTGATTGCCTTTTGCCGGGCAAAGGAATTCACCCGGAATCCGGATGGTAGAGCCATAAACCATCTCTGCAGTTGTAGCGCCAAGGTCCTCTTTAAACGCCGTTCGGAAACCCAGAAGAATCGTGGGAAGGATCGAACTCCACCTGTTGGTTCCATGAGCTCGAATGGCAGCTTTCAATTGTCGATGAAATCGCTCTACCTGCCCATTTCCTGCAGGATGGTAAGGAGTCGTTCGCAGTCGTGCCGTTCCCAAGAAATTAGTGAGAGCTTGGTAGAGGGAGGACTCGAACTGGGTACCTTGGTCTGTGGTAAGTCTTAGCGGTACCCCAAAACGGGCTATCCATCCGGAGTAGAAGGCTTTTGCGACGGACTCTGCGGAAATGTCCACCAACGGAATTGCCTCTGGCCATTTCGAAAACCTGTCCACGCAAGTCAAACAGTACCGGAACCCTTCAGAAGGAGGTAGAGGTCCGACCAAATCGCAATGCACATGCTCGAATCTGGAGTTTGGTGGAACAAAACTACCGAGGACGGGTCGTGTATGTCTGGAAACTTTTGATCTCTGGCATGGCAGACAGCAGCGGGCCCAAGATGAAATGTCCGACCTCATGGATGGCCAAACATACCTTTCACTGACTAACCTCAGCGACGCTCGAGCCCCTGGATGCGACAGAGAATGCAGGCGCAGAAAAACTTCTCTTCGAAATGACTCCGGGACGAAAGGCCTTATATGCTCAGTAGAAACATCGCAATACAAAGTGACAGGAGGCTGTCCTACTGGCAAAGCTTGTAATTTCAAAGAAGTTGTTAATTTTCCTGCCAAGATATCTTGTAGCTCTAGGTCCTGTCTCTGCTTCTCGGCCATTTCTTTTAAGTCAAACACGGATGGAGTGTCGATAGTATCCAACTGGATTCGTGAAAGAGCATCCGCTACTACGTTATCCGAGCCTTTTAGATGTCGTATATCCGTCGTGAACTGCCCAATAAAATCCAACTGGCGCAACTGACGTGGAGAGCACTTATCTTCTTTCTGCCGAAAGGCAAACGTGAGTGGCTTGTGATCAGAGTAAACGGCAAACGCGCGTCCTTCAACCATATGCCTGAAATGCTTTATGGCCATGTACGCTGCCAAGAGCTCACGATCGTATGCACTGTACTTTGTTTGGGCCGGAGACAACTTTTTGGAGAAAAACGCAAGGGGTTGCCAACCTTGTGCAACTTGTTGATGCAAGGCTGCACCGACAGCCAAATCCGATGCATCTACCACCAGCGCGATTGGAGCACCATTTACTGGGTGGCACAACACTGCTGCATTTGCCAAATCGGTCTTGGATCTCTCGAACGCTGACTTTGCCTCCTCAGTCCACTCTATAGGCCTCTTATCATTTCTTCTCGCCCCCTGTAGGTAAGCATTTAGAGGAGCCTGCGTGCTAGCCGCATGAGGAAGAAAGCGACGGTAAAAGTTGATAATGGCCAGAAAACGACGTAGCTCCTTGACAGTGCTGGGTCTAGGAAAGTCTGTGATGGCCTTCACCTTATCTGCTAGAGGACTTATTCCTTCGGAAGATATCGTGTGCCCAAGGAACTTCACTTGGGGTTCTCCCAGTACACACTTTGAAGCGTTAAGCCTGACCCCGAATTCCTCAAACCGCTGGAACACCTCTTTCAAGTGCTGTTGGTGTTGAAGGGAATCCTCGGATGCGACCAGAACATCGTCAAAGTACGGCACACAAAACTCCAGACCATAGAGGACTTGATTGATAAAGCGTTGGAAGGTTGAAGCTGCATTCGAAAGACCAAACGGCATGCATAAAAATTCAAACAGCCCGAAAGGAGTAGTCACAGCTGTTTTCGGGATGTCTTCCTCCTGGACAGGAATTTGAAAATATGCCTTCTCTAAGTCCAGCGTCGAGAAAATGCTTTTTCCCTCCAAGACTTGCATACAGTCCTGTATATGGGGTACCGGGTACCTATCCGGAATGGTTACTCCATTCAATGCTCGAAAATCTCCACACGGCCGCCAATCACCATTGCTCTTGGGAACCATGTGTAGAGGTGAGGCCCAGGAGCTTTTTGACGGACGGCAAACACCAGCGCTGACGAGATACTGGAACTCTTTCTTTGCAGCCTTCAGTTTATCTGGTGGGAGACGTCTGGGCCTAGCAAAAACAGGCGGACCCCTTGTTTGGATGCAGTGTTTCACGTTGTGCTTGATGGGGCGTGGTGCGGCTACAGCCTCTGTGAGCGAAGGAAAACGGGATAAAAGCTTGTGAAATTCTGTGTCACCAACCACTGTCTTCACTCCAGCTACTTCTACTGCTGCCACCACTCCTTTCGCATGCATCTTCGTTAGGGGATCCAACAACCTTCTGTTGCGAATGTCCACGAGAAGACCAAAGTGGCGCAAAAAGTCGGCTCCGATTATGGCCTGAGTAACCTCGGCGATTACGAAAGGCCAATGAAATTCTCTACGTAATCCGAGATCCAGCCGAAGTAGCTTCTTACCAAAGGTTTTTATCTTCGAACCATTTGCCGCAAACAAGACCAGCTCTCCTGGGGGCAATCCGTTTTTGTAGCACGAGCGTGGAACAACGGAAATGTCAGCACCCGTGTCCACAAGGTATCGAGCTGACGTAGACCTGTCGGATAAGGAGAGACGATGTACCTCCGTCATGCCGTCACCCCCATCAGCAAGTGACGGCTGGGCTAGTTTTCCGTTCGGAAGGTGCATGGTTGTTTGCAACTCCGGGCTTTTGCACCAAATCGTCTATGATACCAGCAGACTTCGAAACCTTGATCCACTCGGCTGTTACTAGCAGAGCGCTGGCGGAAGGATCTTCTATTATCTCTGGAACTGGGCCTGGATCTCGACTCCAAGCGGTCCAGCCGTGAAGAAATCTCCTGCAGCATTTCCTTTACAGGGTCTTCTGTCGATGCCTGGTTAACGACTTCTATGGTGGAATTTCCGGAGACTGCCATAACCCCGTCAGCTATCTCTGCCAACCGGTCCAGCTTTTCATTGGAAATGGCGAGGATTTGTTGAACCTGCGTAGGAAGGCGTTGCAAGAACAAACTCTTGAGCAGTTCCTCACTGACTCTAGTACCAGCCTTGCCACGCATCTCCAGAAGTAAACGTGATGGTTTACGGTCGCCAAGCTGTAAACCAGAGACCAGCTCACGTAATTTCTGCTCCTCTGCACAAGCATACTGGCTAGTAAGACGTTTCTTCAACGCCGAATACGGCGATTGCAGTGGTGGTTGCATAACTATATCAGAAATACCAGTTAAAATTAAATTAAATTGAAACAAAGCTAACAAGACTTATTTTTAAAACATACAGCAGACCGAAAACGCCGCCAGCGGCTTTGCTTCTGCTGGTCCGGCCAAGAGTGAGTGCGTTCGCATTTTCCGGGCTTGTTGTGGTTTCCTCCCACTCACTCTTTCTTCACTTCGCTGAGTTTAAGCAACTACGGTGGTGGCCGAAGAATCTGCACTAGAGCTGCCAACATTCGCAGTCCGGCTGAGTTCACATCATGGTTTAATGCCGACGCCACACATATTTTAATAGCATAAATAAGTTTTCATTAGCTATTATCAAAAAATTATTTGCATTATAATAATTAACATTAATTAAACATTTAATGAAATTTTTTATCAATTTTATTGCTAAAAAGAAACTTGTGTGTAAAATATGAACACAATAATTTAACTGCCGTTAGATGTCTGGTAGTTGTTACTCGTCATAATAAAGTTTTCGAGGGAAAAAAAAAATGCGAATGGTGGCCGCTGTAGCGCATTTTTGGTTTTAAAGGTATTGCTGAAAACGGAAAGAAATGCATCCATCAAATTTAGTGTCAAATATGTGTGTTCCCAAAACTTTTTTTCCGAACTTAACTCAACACCAATTTGACTCTGATCCTTTGGACAACCATCTCCTTCATTTGATTCGGGCAATTGTTCAAACGTATATGAAAGTCCTGCTAACCCATTATTATAAAAATTTAAACACAAAGCAATCTATTCGACAGTTTTACACAAAAGCCATTCTATTTGAAGGACAATAAAATCCTAAATTTTAACTCTGATTTGGATGAACTCACCAAAATGCACTTTTCTTACTCACCAAATTGTACTTATTTTCATGAAATAAAATGCATTTATTTTTTAAGAAAAGATTGTTTTGTTTGTATGTTTAATGCTTCTTATTAAATTCTACACATTTTTCTACTTATAAAAAGTTGTAATTGTCTCTGTAAAATAAAAATAAGATATTTTCTCTGTATTTAGTAAGATTTATTACTTCATATTCCAAAGTTTTATTCAACATAATATACAGCTTATAATATATGCTTACGATTCTTAATGGAAAACCTATTTTATTAATTGAACATGTTGAACGCATTCCAGGTAAGAAAAAAAAAAGTGGCTTTGATTATATATTTTTGATGCGGAAGTTTAAAGATAGTTTTAAACAAACTAATTTTCTCTAAAATAAAAATAAAACAATATTATTTAGCTAGTGTTTCCAAGTGTTTAATAGTACATGAATGTATATTTAAAATTATAGCTGCAATATATTTTTTAAATAATCCCAAAAGTCACTTTTCCTGAAAATTCCTATTACTTCTTATGGCGTCAAACGCGCGCGTTGCCAATCATTCCCTGTATTTAGCTTCCCTGCTATACGTTACAGTTACTTCACTCCGCTCAATGGCGGGGAATAGGCAATGTCCCCTCCCTACTACTCATTCCTCCATGGAAATATCGACTTAAGTTCAATACCTCAAAATCGGTGAAAAAATCAAAACAAAAATTATTGGCTTGAAATACTATTACAACTTTTATTAATAATGTCACAAAGTATCAAGATGATTGGAAAAATATTTTTGACATTAAAAGCCATTTTAATGTCATGGCTTCGAAAGGAAATGGGTTAACAATAAAAACTTTAAACGCGTTTTTCTCAGAACTTGATTTTTTGAACTTCGATGTACCTTTTCTCGTAAACTTTTTTTATATGATGTAATACATAGTATAGATTAATCTGAGGTTATACATACTATTACTAAAACTAAAGTAAAAAAAAAAATTATGGGGCAAAAAAGTGAAAATTCATGATTTTTTTGGGTACTTTAAAACTTATTTTATTTTAAAAAAAATCTAACACATTTTCATTTGCTCCCTGATTATATGTACATATTTTTGTTATTTTGCCATACCAACCATTACTCAACTTAACTATTGTGCTATTAGATTTTATAGAACGTTTGTATGTATCTGCATGATACATATGTTTGTTAATTATGACACGGTCATAAGTATATACAGTCTCAGGAACAGAGCCATGAAGCTGAAGAAATGCCCCTTCTTCTAGTGACGAGAGCACACACAGCTTCCCTATTCCAAGAATGTAGATATCATCACCAAGTAACACAAAGTGCTTAATGGGGGCCTTTTCCTGCATGTTGTTACAATACACTTTCACCTTTTCAGAGATATCTTTCTGAGTATCACAAATTTCATGCAGTTTTCTAGTAAAACTGTAGCGATTTAAAATCTGCTGAAGGACTTCTTTTACAGCGGTAACCATATTTAAAAGGGAGCCCATGTTACCTTCGAACACATATGCAGAATGATCCCAAAGAGTAACCAACATTAGTACACTGGTGGCAATGTGCAGAAGTTGGTGAACATTGGAGGTCATTGCAGCTTTAGTTTTCCACTTAAATGCATGATTTTTTGGGTGGACTTTAAGTATATAAAGATAAAGCAATATACCAAATTTAATTAATTTACGTCAATAATTTTTTCAGTTATTAAACATTTTAAAAGTAAAATTTCATTTTTGACGTAAATTTAAAAATGCTCCTTGCGATTCAAATATCAATAAATGTCTCTAATTTTTTTTTGTATGTGTACCTGAACTATACATAAAATGTAGGTAGGGTTTCATTGTGGGTTAATTATTGAAGCTTAAAAAATAAAAATTATTGTATTACTCATACAACCATGATTTTTTTTCATGTTAAACAACTAAAAATTCTATAAAACAACAAAAAATGATCAAATTTCAAAATCCTGTCTTAAATTTGTTAAGAACATACAAAACATTAATTTCAAAAAATTTCAAGTCAATATATAGATTTTTAAATCGCGAGGAGCATTTTGCATACAGGAAAATTCTTAAAAAATACATTCAGAGAAAAATGAGTTTAAAGAAAATATTTGTATTATCATAAGGAAACCTTAGAATATTTACACTCAAAACAACCCAGAGCCATAAGTTGGGCCTTCTGCTTTTTGTTTTTTTCTTTTCTAGTGCAATTTTAATTTTATTCTTTTTCTCACTAATTTAGTGCGTTGCAACATTTCCTTTTTGCTTTGAGCAATACGCATTGCATCTTTGCGTTTGGCAATGTTCATGGATTTTTTGTTTGTGCCGGAAGTTTTACTTGCAACACAAAATGAAGCAGAAGTTCCAATGTTGAAAATGTTACAAATTAACGAATATTAGCATTGGCTTATTTGAATTTAGTATATTCCAACAAATACGAAGATAAAACGACAAACACATCTGCTTCGGACGATCACATTTTAATGGAAGACACAAACAAAACGATTGCCAGATACAAATACACAAACTAGTGATGCAATACAGAAACAATTACGATTGAATATCGATATTTTTAATCGTAATTGTTTCTGTATTGCATCACTAGTTTGTGTATTTGTATCTGGCAATCGTTTTGTTTGTGTCTTCCATTAAAATGTGATCGTCCGAAGCAGATGTGTTTGTCGTTTTATCTTCGTATTTGTTGGAATATACTAAATTCAAATAAGCCAATGCTAATATTCGTTAATTTGTAACAGGTTATGGACTTTAGCAACGTTCAACTGCGCAGATGGCTATGACGACGTATTCGAATAATGTTTTTTCTTCAATTACGAACATTGACTTTTGATTTCGCGTTCCATGCTGGACTGAGTGTGTAGGAACAATTGTGTTCTGATAACTGAACAGTGTCTAAGAAGACGATTTTGTGCCGATAAATCTTGCTGTTTCTCGTATCTTTTTTGTGAAATCGACAATTCTTGCGACGATGGATGCTAAAAATTTCGTTCAGTGCACCAAGTTGGAGGGTTCGTCCAACTGGACTGACTGGAAATTTGAAGTTAACGCCTTGTTCGTGCTGAACGATTGCGCGGGCATTTTCGATAATACGCTTGTCGAACCAACAGCACCGGAAAATGAGACTGACGAAAAGAAAGTACGTGAGTACAACTTAGCAGTAAAAGCGTATAATAAGACGAATGCAAAAGCTGCTGTGATTATTCGCACTAATGTTTCTCCAAATGTGTTGAATTTGATCCGAATGCATGGAAATTCTGCGAAAAATATATGGACTGAGTTGGTAAACAATTTTGAGAAAGTGTCTAGCGTCAAATTAGACACTCTTCTGCAACAGTTTTTTACTTTCCGTATAGATGAAGATGTCATGCGTTCACTCGCAAGGTTGCGTACACTGTGGGTGGATCTACAACGGGAACAGGAATTGAGTGGTGAAGGAAAACTTCCACAGAACCTGCTAGCCCCACGTATCTTGTCTATTCTTCCTGATGATGAGTATCGCGAGTTTAAGTCACAGTGGGACTCTATGCCAACAAAAGAGAAGTCATCTGAAAAGCTGATTGAACAGATCAATATGAGACTGCAAAGACGAAATCAGGAGTCTAAAGACAACACAACAACGGCATTCATTGCAAATACTAAACAGGGTGCACAATATAATGGAAATAAGTGGAAGAAGGGAGGTAAAAAGCCGAAGATGATGAACCAACAGCAATCTTCTGCAACAAACATCGTCAAAACGACGAATAGACCTAGTAGGGCCAATGATGGTGTGAAAAGTTTCAATGGACTTTGTTTTCGTTGCAATAAACCCGGACATATAGGTAGGTTCTGTCCAGATTTCCCCGACAAGCCAACAACGACGAGTGGCAGAGCAGAAACCTTCCTTGCTCAGTGCAGTGCCTTTGCTTGTCAAGATGATGATGATAGTGGCCGAAATGTGTGGCTCAAAGACGATGGAGCAACATCACACATTACTAATTCAGCTGAATATTTCAAGACGTACCGTCATTTTCATAAACAAGCTGAAATCATGGTAGGCAATAAACAAACCATACCAGCCTATGGTTGTGGGAACATTGAGATGTGTGCAACAGTTGGGACAATACAAAAATCTATTGAACTCAGTGATGTACTGTATGCACCAGATATCGGTAAAAACTTATTGTCAGCTTCAAAAGCAATGAAACGAGGAATCTCAAACTTTGGAGATTCAGACGACATGGTTTGTCGCTTCTTTCGCAAAGAGAACCCAAATAATGTACTTTTAGAAGCTCCATGTTCATCAAATGGACTCTTTGAACTATGTGCAAAACCAGTCAAGCCACAGGGTGGCTCAGCTGCTTCAGCCTACTTGGTTGAGAAAGAGATGGCAACAACTCCTATTGCTGAAATGGCAATGACGACGAAAACAAAATTGCCTTTATCACTTTGGCATCGACGCCTCGGGCATCAAGGAGTACAGTATGTGAAGCAGTATCTGCGTCAAAGTGGCATTGATTTCATCGACGATAGACTGTTTTGCGAGCCATGCACATATGGTAAACAAAGTCGACGAACTTTCAAACCAAAACGATTCAAGACAAAAATGTCTGGCGAGATCCTACATGCAGACCTACTCGAATCACCAGTTTTGTCAAGAGGTGGAAAGAAGTACATGTTAGTGCTTAAAGATGATTATTCTAAGTTTCGATGTGTAGAGTTTTTGAAGCATAAAGACGAAGCAGTGGACAAAGTCGAGCAGTTTCTTGCCAAAGCCAACAAGGATGGCATAAATGTAAAGGAACTTGTCACAGACGGTGGTCGAGAGTTCGATAATGCTAAATTATCAAAGTTGACAGATGATGCAGGTATCAAGTTGCGAATCATTATGCCGTACACTCCCGAACAGAACGGTTTGGTTGAAAGAGAGAATCGTACAATAATGAATGCAGTTCGCACTATGCTGAAGGATGCAGGCCTACCACAGTTCCTATGGGCAGAAGCAGCATCTACAGCTGTCTACATTATGAATCGGACTGGGCCGAGTAAGACCACAGGAAAATCTCCATTTGAAGAATGGTTTGGGTGCAAGCCGTCGATCAACAAGATTCGAATTTTTGGATCAACTGCATTTGTACATGTGCCAGATGTCAACAGAAGTAAGCTGGACGACAAGGCTGTAAAGGGCTATTTGGTTGGTTATTGTGATAACGATGGATATCGTGTTTTCGTTCCATCAAAGAATGACACAATAAAGAGTGCCAACGTAGTCTTCAATGAAGAGCAAATAGGTCCCTCTTCCCAGCACATCGAAGCAACATCTAGTACCGGACCATTAAGTGGTATAGGGTTTGAAACATTGGATACGTTTGATGACACGGACATGCAGTAGGCTGGTGATCCCTGTAAAGGTGAAGACGAACCAGCACAGACTGCAACGCATGCATTACGAGACCGATCAACTATCCAACGCCCTATCAGATTTGACGACTACGAAGTGTATAGCAGCATTTTAAAGTTAGAGGAGCCGAAAACATATGACGAAGCAACGAAATCTCCTGAATTTGATGACTGGAAACGAGCCATGGACGACGAAATGGCTTCACATGCAAAGCATGAAACGTGGCAGCTTGTTGAACCACCTAAAGGACGAAAAATCCTCGACAATCGCTGGGTTTACAGAGTGAAGACAAACACAGATGGATCAATCGAGAGATTCAAGGCTCGACTTGTGGCAAAAGGGTATACGCAGACGGCGGATATCGACTACAGAGAGACTTTTAGCCCAGTGTGTCGTTACGACACTATTAGAGCTGTAATTGCAACAGCAGCCAAGGAGAATTTGAAATTATTTCAAATTGACGTGGAGACGGCATTCCTTTATGGTGATCTGACTGACGAAATATATATGCGTCAACCTGAAGGTTACAATGACGAAAGTGGACGCATATGCAAGATGCTTCGACCCCTCTACGGCTTAAAGCAGGCTGGACGCTGTTGGAATGCCAAGTTCACGAATGTGTTAAAGAAATATGGCATGATCCAAAGTAAATCAGATAACTGCCTATTCATAAGCAATGAATACGGACACAAGATGCTGATGGCAATATATGTTGTTGATGGCATAGTCGCTGTACAGGACGAAGTGGCATTCTTCACATTTGTGGACGAGCTCAAACAACATTTCAACATCAAAGTGTCAACGCTGAATTGTTTTCTTGGTCTGCAAGTTGAAAGGTTGAAAGACGGCTCACTCTTCTTGCATCAAGAAGCGTTTACAAGAAAGATGTTAGAGCGATTTGGCGATGCCAAGACATCACGCATCCCAGTAAAGAAGTCGAGTCTCAAGATCGACTATGGTCAGCCAAATAGTGACGGCATGGTCAAGATCAAGGAGGCAAAGCCTCTCAGCAGTGAAATACCATACCGATCAGCCGTTGGCAGTTTACTTTATTTGGCGATGGGGACAAGGCCTGATATTGCTTATGCAGTGAGTTTGGTGTCTCGTAAGTTGGACAATCCCACAGAGACTGATTGGGAAATTGTGAAAACCACCTTACAATACCTTTGCAATACTATTGGACACGGCATTGTGTACAATACTGAGGATGACAGAAGCCTAATGTTGTTTAGTGATGCAGACAACAACGGCTGTGCAGAAACACGAAGGTCTCGCACAGGTGTAGTATCTTTCTATGGTGGAGGTGCAATAACATGGCGAAGCCAGCTACAGGAGGCCATATCAAATTCAACGACCGAAGCTGAATTTATGGCAGCAGCTGAGGCCACAAAAAGACCTAATTTGGCTGAAGCGCTTGTTTACTGAGATCGCCAACAGTGTTTCATTACCAATCCTTCAGATTGATAACCAGAGTGCTATCAAATACATAAAAAATCCGATGTTCCACGCTCGTACTAAGCACATAGACCAAAGGTACAAATTTGTGCAAGATGAGTTCTCAAAGGAAAACTTTTAAATAAGCTATGTACGAACTGATGAGCAGCGAGCAGACATTCTGACGAAGGCACTCCCAGCACCTCAGTTTAATGCTCAGAAAAGGTTACTCGGTGTGACGACAGTCAATATGGAAAAGTGACAGTTTAACCCATAAACAATGACTCTGTTTTCATACTCGAAGGAGGCTGTTAAAAATATCGATATTCAATCGTAATTGTTTCTGTATTGCATCACTAGTTTGTGTATTTGTATCTGGCAATCGTTTTGTTTGTGTCTTCCATTAAAATGTGATCGTCCGAAGCAGATGTGTTTGTCGTTTTATCTTCGTATTTGTTGGAATATACTAAATTCAAATAAGCCAATGCTAATATTCGTTAATTTGTAACAGAAAATACTTATTGCTTCCATTACAGCGAGGCTCAGTCTTTTATGCGACACGAAAACTTCTTTCTGGCATTGCGACCACAGTACGCTGTGTAAACTTTCATTGGCGTTTTGAGTTTTTCCCAAACAGCATCTAGGTTAGGTTAGGTTTGAATTATCGTCGCACTAGAGCTACACGAGGGCTATTGGCGACGGGCGTCGTATTTTAGAACCACAGTCAGATGACGAGCCAACACCTGAATAGGCACCCAACGCAACCGTTAAGGGCGACATCGTACGCAGCGTTAGGACTTTGAAGGATATTTAACGTGCACTCCCTTACACGGGGTATTATTCGTCGGACATTTTTGGCTGCACGGGCCGTTTATAGGTCGGCAGCTATTTTGGCGATGCCCGGACTTGAACCTGGGACCTTCCGCATGCTAAGCGAGTGCTTAACCGACTGGGCTCCCCAGCCCCCAAACAGCATCTAGGATAACAGTTCTTTGGATGTGAGTCGTTGGTAAATAGGCATAATCTTTGCAACAACTTTTTCTCGAAGTTGAGTGGGACGGAGGCGTTTCATCAAGCGCAATAGCTCTGTTGTAGAAGCACCATGAATGTTCACCACCTGGACATTTTTGGTGACTATGTTTGGCATCAGTCGACATGCAATGGTGCAATAAAGCTAAAATGTCAGATTTAATTGCATCAATATTAGGCTTGTTTTTTTTTATAGCCTGTCGATAGTAGTTTTGAAGTCTCTGTATTTTATTATCAGTCAAACTTCCCTTTTTCTTGCCGCCAAGTGTCACTCGCTTCACTTTCCACTTTTGCACACACTTCCTTAGTGCAGTATTTAAGCGTTTGGCGACGTGATTTAGGCACTCTTCCTTTTTGATAGTGGTTTTTTTGCCATATAGTATGTGCAAGTCCTGAAGATGTACATGAGCCTTTCAGTCCCCGTCTGAAATCATTGATGTGTAACGCATCGAACAAGTTTCAATTGAGCGCTTCCAGAGAATTTCTGCAAAGGCGACCTCCATTGAGTTTGAGGATCCATCATAGTTCTTTTCACATTCTTCTTTATGGGTTTCATACCATTGTTTTAACTTCGGGGCATCATTTAGTTGCCTTTTTTTGGCTACGCATTGTGCACAATATTTGGATAGGATCTGGTAATCAACCACTAGGCCAGTCAAAATTTCAATGACAAAACCTATGCCATATAGGGAAGTATGCCCACGCTTTTGCCAAGTCTCGTCGAAAGAGACTGAAATGTCAATAACTTTCTTTGATTTTGGCCAGGAATTAATAGAGCGATATGCTTGGCTCACAACTTCCCTCGACTTCTTCAACATTTCGGAGATTGTATCTTCTTTATCGTCAACTATCAGTTTCGTATATTTTGAAAAGGTCTTTCTGTCAATGGGATTCATCCCCATTTTCATACAAAAAGTATTTATGCTGCAACTACCTTTTCCTATGCTCAAAAAGGAACCGACAACTTTTTTATTCACAAGGAATTGCTTGGTAGATTCCACTTTTGGACTTGTGGCATTATTCAAACCAAGTTGTTTACAAGATTTGCAAACAATTTCAATTTCAGAAGCAAATCTGATTTCTTTAGTGATGTTGACAGCTAGACCTTTCATCCCACATTCACTACAAATAAGGGGTTGAACCATGCTGGTAAGTGAGCTTTTGTGAACCAGTAGAAAATCGTTATCTAAATCAGTTTCGGTTTCGTTTTGAGGCAGTTCAGCGAACGCTGATATCTTTTTTTCTGATGTTGAAGTGTTGGATTCCAGCCACCATGCTAGATACACCTTTACCGGCTTCTTTATTCAAATTACTTTTCTTATTGCTAATTTCAGTCATTTTCTTTTTCTTTTTGATGGACGACTTTTTGGAACACGTCCAGATGATCGCGGAGACTTACTTTTTTCCATTTCAAAGTATAATAATTCAAGAAAACACAGCAACAGCAAATAGCCATAAACAATCAGCAGAGAAACAGTAATCAGAGTAGAAGTAGTTTTTTATTACCCATAAAAAATATTTCTTGAGGCTTTGCAAATAGCAGAAGTACAAACCAAAACTGTAAAAGTCCCACTCGCGCGCACAAATGGGCAATTCGATTATCACGGAAAACTAATTTGTGGACTTAGTTTTTATCCGACAATTATGCTTTTGGTATGTATTTAAAGATTATAGTTTGGGATACCATAATATGCAAAAATATAAAAATCGATATTTTTGTGATTTTTTGCCTCCCCAGTCCCCTTGTTACTACAAATTTGCTTAAGAGCTTATCTGCTTGTGATACCTCACATTTCGACACAGACTCCTGCAGAAATAGAAAGATACCTTCTACAAGGAGTTTGAGGGCTGGGGAGCCCAGTCGGTTAAGCACTCGCTTAGCATGCGGAAGGTCCCAGGTTCGGGTCCGGGCATCGCCAAAATAGCTGCCGACCTATAAACGGCCCGTGCAGCCAAAAATTCCGACGAATAATACCCCGTGTAAGGGAGTGCACGTTAAATACCCTTCAAAGTCCTAACGCTGCGTACGATGTCGCCCTTAACGGTTGCGTTGGGTGCCTATTCAGGTGTTGGCTCGTCACCTGACTGTGGTTCTAAAATACGACTCCAGTCGCCAATAGCCCTCGTGTAGCTCTAGTACGACGATAATTCAAACCTAACCTAACCAAGGAGTTTGAAGTGCAGAAGGTACCGATTTGGTAAATTACCATACAAACAGGGAATGCAGTAGTACAATGCCCGCAGCTTTTTTTTCACTTGCCTTCCAGAAGCACCTTTCCTTAACTGAACAAGGCAACCTGGTAAATAGATGGTTGGTTTGATTTCCTGCAGCCGAGCATCAATGGCCTGCAATAAAGCAGGCGAGCCAATGTAGTACTGATGTCGCCCTATAAACGGTCCGTGCAGCCAAAAATGTCCGACGAATAAAACCCCATAAATACCCTTCAAAGTCCTAACGCTGCGTACGATGTCGCCCTTAACGGTTGCGTTGGGTGCCTATTCAGGTGTGGCTCGTCACCTGACTGTGGTTCTAAAATACGACGCCCGTCGCCAATAGCCCTCGTGTAGCTCTAGTGCGACGATAATTCAAACCAAACCAATACTCTTTGTTTGTGTCGGAGAGCCACATCTCCAGAAACTGTGATGTGACACCCAAATTGACCGAGTGCATGTAGTCAGGAGCAAAGCTGTCAACAGTGTGAAATTCTGGAATGTCGATTAACGCTGATGGCCCCTTCACTCCATTGATGTTTCTTCCGGATGATAGAGAGGCAGCTTCTTCCATCTGTTCAATGGTCCTCTCCTTTGGAAGATCCCCTGGTTCCACTGGATACTTAACACATCCTAGAAAGAGGTAATTTTTTTAAAAGAACTATAAAAAAATCTGTGCGTAAGAGTGAGTGGTCAAATGGCTAGTTAGACCTTGGACAACAGAAATGTAAGCACAATGTCGGCCAATTCTTCCGAAAAAATTATTTTACCAAGGTAAATGACTTTTTCTCTCCTAGTAATTTTTTAAAAAAAAAAATTATAAATATGCATTTTTTTCACATTTCAGAAAGAGGAAAATTTTAAAATTAACTTTTTCTTTGGTAGATAGGGGAGGAAGGAGTGCAGCAACTTTATGTAAATCTTATGGGGGGGGGGAGGGGTGATCAAACATGACGCAATTTATGTACATCCCTATTTTAGACAAAATTCAAGTCATCAAATGATCTAAATAATACATACCATTCACTTGGCTTCCCTTTTGTAGACGCCAGCTACATCCAAAATACCTATTGTACTGGGCAGTATTCTGCAGCATGGCTCTTGCTGGGGAGTCAACGCATGCGCAGATGCAGAAGACACGGCTGTCGATTATTTGCTGCCTGCATTGCCATTGCACAGGACTCACTGACAATTCCTTAATATCTTCAACAAAGGAATTTGTGAATAGATTCATGTCAGGAACATGCCCTGCCCCAACCCAGAGTCCTGCAACAAGGACATTGGCCCATCTCATTTGAGGAGGTAGTTCGTTTACTACAAAATGTATCGGCCATATTGAGCATCGTGAAGACTTGAAGACGGGGCCACCATCTACATTGAAAGTCACTGTCACGTCATTTCCTCTACACGATTGCCGTAATTTTCTGTAATGCATACCGTCATAAATATCGTTAAGTTCACTTCTGCTTCCATCTAACTTATTAATTTGTTTCAAATTCTTTTGCAAAGCAGCTCCAACTTCTTTTTGCTCGAACAAGCTTTTAAGTTGTGACCCAATGTCCTAAGTAACAAAAAAATTGTTTTCCTTTAAGCTCGATACTGATTTACTTTGAGGCATGAAGTGCATGTAATCGACTGGTCTTTTGCAGCCCCAGACTTGAAGACTCCTAAATAGTTTAGGCATGGTGTGCAATAAAAAGGAAACATGAAATTAGAATTCATGCCTCCAAACATCTTCGAAAATAGGTATTTCGTAGAAGGCAAAACCTGCCGGCCAAACAAGAAATTGATCAGTTCCAGAAAACCATCTAATTGTGCTCCATGGCAAATGATGCATCAAACCGAATTTCATGATGACTATTAAAGCTTCGGCTTTTGATGTTGAGATTGTACCTTCAAATAATGGTATATTGTATGAATCAAAAAAAGAGTGTAGTTTCAGGGAGTCGGAATGGGAAGAAACACTTGTCGGGGCATTTGGATTTGAAACATCATCAAGAATTGGCTCATCCAAGGATTGTAGATAGCTATCAGATTGTAGATCGTTATCATCTCTTATTGAAGAAAATGAGTTATTTTGGAGTTAAACACGCTGAAAAGTTCTGCGTGGTACTTCGTCCTGCGAATCAGGCTCTAAATACAGCTTTCGTCGCTTACTTTCCATTTTCAATTCAAATGCAGGAAATATCGCAATTTGGATAAACGTTAGAAATCAAGAAATCACATGCAAAAGAAACAATAAAATTGTAAAAATTAAGTTGGATAATAGAGGTGAGTAGTACGAATCCCGACTGACAAAATTAAACATCAATTTTAATTAAAATTCAGGAACTTGGGTGGCCTAATGGTTAAGATCGCTGATCATTAACAAACTAACAATTAAAATTCGGATTTTTTTTTTAACTTTTGAGGCAAAAAAAATCTATGTAAATATTTTTTGTCGGTTAAACTTTTATTTTGCTTTCAATCTGACCTACAATGGGCCAATTCGATTTTGGCTTGTTTCAGGTGACCTTCAGGTTTATCCTTCCGAGTTTCATTTTTGAAACTCTTTGTTTTGACTTGGTTCGATTGGTGATTGTTCCTTAATTCATTACTTGAAGCTCGAGAAAAAAAAAATGCTTTCATTCAACATTTCTGTCATCACTCAAGAACTGAAACATGCCCATTGTAGCTGAAAACTAAATATTTTAATTTAATCCAAAAAAAAAATAAAAAATCAAGTTATAATATTTTCAGTAATTTTGATTAAAACTTGGTTATTTATGTTTGGACCCTTAATAAACAAAAGTGTTTCCGAGCCGAGAAGTCCAATGCAAAGATACTATTGTTTGAAAACTTAATTTTTAAGAATACAAGTTAGGCTTAGCTACCCTACACACGTTTTCTGAAAAAGGTTTTCGAATATAACAATGTTTGTTCTACTTTTATGTCAGGAATTTTAATAAAAAATTGTTTCAAAGCCAAGATGCCCAATTCAAGTATAGTATTGTTGAGAAACTTAATTTTTAAGAATACAAGTTAGGCTAGCCACCCTACACCAAAAGAAAGGTTTTCGCTAATACGTATGAGAATCTTAAGAAAATATGCACGTTTTTGGATAGTAATATATATTTCTATGTTGTGTTGCAATATTTCTGATCTGGTTGGACGAATTTTTATGAAATTGTGAACATTTATTCTATTAAATGTTTTGGTCACAAATTTTAATTGAATTTGAGATAAACATCATACATTATTCGAAAACTCCGTGAACTCTTTGCGTGAAATAGCAACGGGTGTGGTAAAATGACAAAACGTAAAAACCAAATAGTGTTTTTCTAACATACAAAGATATATACGTTTAGAATAAAAGCTGAAATCTATATTATCCCATACAAATCGCTATATTGAAAATGCGCTGCGAAAGAATAATATCCAAAGAAAGAAATTTCGAATATACAGAAACTCCTTATATAGACTTTTTGTGGAGTCCAAAATGTCGATTACCTGATTTTATAGTGGTTTTCGTTCCCATCGTTAACAAATGATGGATGGATGGATGTTTGGGTTTTATGGCGCAAGGGCATCCAAGGCCATACTGCGCCAAACCCTAGGTTTTACTTTTAAAACAGGTTTAAAAAAAAGCAAAATAAAACAATACATTTAAAAACAATTAGACATCCAAAATCCAACACAAGGTTTTTTAAATAAAAAGTTTTAAATGATTATTAAAAGCAGTACATAACATTATTTAAGAAGTGACACATTTAAATCAAAGAATAAAAGCCAATATCGACAAAAAAAGAAAACAAGGCATGATATGGGGGATGAGTTAAAATCTGATGGATTGATGGGTTTAAAACGTTAAAATATTTAAGTCTGCTCAGTTTAAAAGCCGGACAGTCTACTAAGATGTGGTGGACACTTAGAGGGACATCACACATGGCCATGGGCTGATCTTCTGCCAGCAGAAGATGCACATGTGTGAGTCTTGTGTGCCCGATCAGGAGGCGCGCCAGCACTACCTCCTGCCTTCTGTTCGGTGATGGAGAAAATGGCCAGGTTATGGATGGGGTGATGTTATGATTTATCGATTAAAAGGTCCCATTCTTTTTGCCAAACTATATTGATTAAATGTGCACAAGCCAGCCTGGCATCGGGCAAGTTGAGGGGCGCGCCACTGCTTTGACTAGCAGTCTTCGCAGCGCAGTCCGCCTCCTCATTGCCCGGAATACCAACATGGCTCGGCACCCAGCAAAAATTAATTTTAAAATTATTGTGTTTGAGTTTAAAGAGGAGCTTTACAACAATTGAGATTAAGGGGTGAGATTTATACGAGAAATTATTTAGGGCATCGAGCACACTCTTAGAATCCGAGTAGATAATCTATGATTTATAATTTTGATCTGCTATGTGATGGAGTGCAAGATAAATGGCATATATTTCTGATGTAAAAACCGAGCGTGAAGGATTTAGTGTTTCTGCTATGGTGGTGTCATTAAAAACTGCAGCAGAGCCAACATGTGCAAGAGATTTAGATCCATCAGTAAATACAGGTATGAAAGAAGAATAAAAAAAAAACGGTGCTCATTAAAAATTTGTACAAAAGCAGAGTCAGGCATTGATGTCTTTTTAAAATTTATGATGTTACGAATATGTACAGGTGATTCTTCCCAAGGTGAAAAATTGTCATTGTAATTAAAAACCCTAAAATCATCAACAGCAAGGTTATCTAAGAGCTCTTTGCTACGTATGGAGAATGATGGAATAAAAGACTTTATTTGCAAAGAACAGCTGGACTTTCGGATTTAACATTTGGGGATATAATGGGTGACTATGGTTACTTTTGATATTGAAATATGTAGCTAATGATAAGTTTTCCCGACGGTGTTGCAGAGATGGCTCCTGGCACAGAACATATAGGCCTTGTACTGGAGATGTACGAAAAGCCCCAGAAGCCAATCTCAGACCCTGGTGATGAATGGTGTCTAAATACTTAAGGGCCGATTTTCTGGCGGAACCATAGGCAGCGACACCGTAATCAAGCTTGGATCGAATTAAAGCACAGTAAATCCTCAGCATAGATGTTGTATCAGCACCATATGTAGTGTTACATAAAACTTTCAGTATGTTCATCGACTTGTTGCATTTCTGCCGTAGATGTTGAATGTGTGGCAAGAAGGTGAGCTTCCTGTCAAAAATTATGCCCAGAAATTTTGCCTCAGATCTAACAGGCAGAGCCACACCATTTAATGTAATTTCTGGGTCAGGATTGAGGGCAGACGCAAAAAGCTAATGAAACATAACTCTAGTTTTTAAAAACAACTAACGTTTATTGAAACATAAGCAGAGTAAAAACAAGGAATCGGAATAGGAACAACATAAACAAACGCAACATGCGTTTTATATCCAATATACCCGGTCAACAAAGTCCCGGACATCAGCTTCTTTAGAAAAACTCACAGGATTGGTGGTTGGCCGACCAGGCCCAACCAGAGCTGTAAACAAATATGGCCATCTGCCGATAACGCCGTGAACTAACAATTATTACGAGACGTTATCGGTGGATGCCGTGAAAAATTACTGTGAGCGAAAAAACTCATAATCCACTATTTGCTTACAAGTGGCCCCCTTATGATTTTTTTTGCTGGATACCATCATAACCAAATAAATAAGTACAAAAATTGTTCAAATCATACTTCGTGAAACTTTTCGTGAAACCATCAGCTTTGTTGAGTTTGGTAGAAATAAAAGCAAGATCAAAAATTTCCTCCTCCACTAAATTTCTAAGAAAATGATATTTTACATCAATGTGCTTTGTACGGTGGTTTTCCACCGGTGAGTGAGAAAAGTCTATCGCTGCCTGGTTATCACAAAATAAAGTACACTGATTAATGGAAACATTTAAAATACGACATTCTTTAATAATATTTACAATCCAAATAAGCTCTTTAGCCGCTTCCGTTAAGGAGACATACTCTGCCTCCATAGTTGATAGAGAGATGCATTTTTGCTTGAAGGTTCTCCAAGAAATGGGAACTGAACCCAAGCATAACAACATGCCACCGATCGACACGCGATCGTCTCGATTAGCCGCAAAATCAGAGTCAGAGTAACACTTTAATTTTAAATCATCTATCCTCGATAAATCTAAGCGGTAGTGCCTTGTATCATTTATATATCCCAATAACTTTAAAAGGTAGTTCCAGTGAACCATACCTGGATTTGACTGAAATTGAGAAAGTATATTAACCGCGTAAGAAATATCCGGTCTTGTCCGGTTGGCAATAAAACTTACACAGCCTAAAATATTCCGGTAAGGCAATTTGGACATCTGATTAATCTCTTGCTCTGATGATGGACAATCTAATTTGGTCAAAATAATACCTTTTGGAATTGGAAGAGAGCTATTTGGTATATTATAATTATAGTATTTCTTATGGATATCATTTATATATTGCTCCTGATGAATAAAAATTCTATTATCTTGGTGTTCAAACTCAATGCCAAGTAATTTTTTAGTTTTACCTAAAACTTTGATATCAAATTTTGTATTCAACATGAACAATACTTGATCCAAGTCAATTTGGGTTTTAGCAAAGACCACTATATCATCGACATAAATTAATAATACAACACTTGATCCTAATAAATATACACAATTACACCATTTTACTTTTACAAATTTAAGCACTTTTAAAACAGTATCAAATTCTAAAAACCACTCTCGGCCTGATTGGTGAAGTCCATAGAGGGCACGTTTTAATTTACAAACAAAATTAGGCCTTGTACTATCAACAAAACCCTCGGGTTGTCTCATGAAAACAGTCTCCTTCAATTTTGCATGCAAGTATGCACATTTAACGTCTAACTGACAGTAGACCCAATTTAAATAACACATACAAAATGCAAAGAAAAATCTGATAAGGGCAAAACTTACAACTGGGCTGTACACTTCATCGTACGAGTCCCCTTTAAC
Organism: Hylyphantes graminicola; assembly: GCA_023701765.1. NCBI lineage: Eukaryota > Metazoa > Arthropoda > Arachnida > Araneae > Linyphiidae > Hylyphantes > Hylyphantes graminicola. Next base: position 3,945,368 of record CM043112.1, on the reverse strand, counting down.
CTGGTTGAACCCTTTTGCAACCAACCGTGCCTTATATCGGGCTATTTGACCATTTTCATCTTTTTTTAAATTGTAAACCCATCTGTTACCCAAAATTTTACTATTTTTTGGAGGTTGTACTAGTTCCCACACGTCTCTTTCAACCATGACTTTCATCTCCTCGTCCATTGCATTGGACCACTGTTCAGAATTTGGAGATTTTATGGCTTGTTGAAAGTTGCGGGGAATGTGCAGTTCTACATTAAGCACTTCAGGCAGTGTAGGTTTAGATTTACGAATTGGTCCAGAGAAATTATTTTTACCACTAAAGTCGAACATACTCCTTTCAAATTTGATTTTATGTTTATCGCAATATTTCTCTACATCATGATACGAGCGTAATCGCATTTTATTCCCTTCAACATTATAATAAATATCTACTTTAGAGCTGTTAGTTCGAGGGACCGCTTTCCTAAGCCACTGAATACTATCGCATGGTAGCAATTTGTCTTCATCATCCTTAGAGTCCGAAGCAGAATCACCATCAAACTCGGGTAACGCCCCGTTGTCAGTACTTTTAGAGTTTATCGGAACTTCCTCCTCGGAATCAGACAAATAATCATCTACCTTAAAATATGCAGTATTATGCGTTTTGTGGCCCAGGACAGCTTCCACTCCTCTTAAGTTTTCGTTAAAATTTACGTTTGAAGTTTCTATTATTTTCCTTTCATCAGTTAGCCAAATTCTATAACCGCGAGTTTGCTGTGCGTATCCCACCATGATACCCGGTTTAGCACGCATGTCAAACTTATTTCGTTTTTGTTTTGGCACACCCATGTACGCAACACAGCCAAACACCTTCAAGTGCCTTACAGAAGGCTTGTTGCCACAGTACAGTTCGAATGGTGTTTTATCCCTTTTTAAACAAATACGATTTCGAACATATACAAAACAAAAGAGTGCTTCAACCCAAAATTTATTACTTAACCCGCTAGAATTTAGCATAGCTTTTATCGCATGAAGGGCTAACAAATTAAATACTTCAGCAAGTCTTTGTTGTGGAGTATAGACATTTGTTTTCTCATGCTTTATACCTTGATCAGAAAGGAAATCATTGCATTTGTTATGACAAAATTCCATTCCGTTGTCGGTGCGAATATTAACTATCTTAGTATTTAAAAATCGTTCTGCTCGAACTTGAAACTTAGTGAAACAATCAAAAACTTCCGATTTATGCTTCATTGGAAAAACTGTAGTTTTCCGTGAAAAGTCATCAATTATAGATAAGTAATATCTGCACCCGGAATGGCTTGTTGTCGGGAGAGGTCCACATACATCTAAGTGTAAAAGTTCTAGAGGTTTGGTTGACCTAATACTACCAATAGATTTATGCGACACTTGCTTGGTCTTAGCAACTTTACAACTTTGACACTGAGATTTAGTTGCATTAAGATCAGGCAATCCCCGAACGGCATCATTTTTTAACGTATTTACAATATAATCATTATTAATGTGACAGTTACGATTGTGCCACAAGTCAATATCATCTTGAACAGTCACAGAATTGTTTTTAATATTACCTTTAGAATTTACATTATAACCTTGGGGTTTACTTTTAGAATTACCTCTCTTATTTACATTTACAGTTACTTTACTAACTTTTTCATATTTTGGTCTAACAAAATAAAGACCATCTTGACGCTTACCATAAAACAATTGCTTTCCCTCAGGAGTATACACCAGCAATTTTCCTTGAGTACCTATAAAATAACACCCATTTTCTTCTATCACAGACCCAGGAAGGAGATTGCGTCTTAAACTAGGAGAATACATACAATCATGAAGAAAAATTTCATGTTTTTGACCTTTAATAAAAACATTAAATTTAACAGTGCCAATTCCTTCAATTTTACTGTGGGCATTATTTACAGCCAAAGACATACTAGCATTTTTAACAGGTTTATAGTCTAGGAATAAATCACGGTTATTACAAAAATGACCAGTAGCTGCAGTATCAATAACCCAGTTAAATTTATCTTGTGATTCTACTTGGCAAGCTAGTCGTTCGACTACAAAAGCATTTTGCTTGGACATTGGTTCGGTTGTATTACTTTTAAAATGAAAAGTTACTAAATTCCCCTCTGCCTTACTTCTATTTACAACTTCGGAACTCTTATTAGGGCATTTAGAGACTAAATGGCCGTATTCCAAACAATGGAAACATGGTCCGATTTCTTTCGAGCTATTAGAAATTTTCTTACCCCGGTTTTCCGGTTTAGATTTTTTAGATTTGTTTATAGTTACACTTTTAGAAAAACGATCATTAGAAATATTTACATTTTTAATATTTTTATGGTTTAAACTATAAGCACCACGAACTTCTGTAATGTCTTCAGTGTCCCTTTTCAGTTGAGCAATTCGGGTTTCTTCCATCACAAGTTCCTTTTCAATATTAGCAAAGGTAAATTTAGAATCTTCCCACCTGTAAATGGTTTGCACAATCCCTTGAAAATCACTGGAGAGATAACGGATGGCTTGAAAACCTTGATAGATATTCTCCAGAGGGTGACCGGCATCGGCCAATTGGGCGACGGCGGACTTTAGCCTTGCACAGAAGATGCTGATCGACTCCCCTTCCATGGGGCGGATGCTGAAAAACTCATCCATGAGTTGTATCACTCGGGCGCGCGACACCTGCTCAAAGGTATCTTTCAGGATTTTCCAGGCAGCAGGACCGTCAGTGACATCGTTGATGAGAAGGCGGAATGGTGGCTCCAAGCTGTAGTAGATAGTGGAGAAACACCTAGCTCGTCGGAGATTGTAGTCTTGAATTTCACGACGACTCATGCTAGCGGCCTGAAACGCCGGCTCTGTTCCGTCAATGAAGGTATAGCAGCCCCTGTCCATCAACAAGACTTTGATGTCTTGCCGCCACGTGAGGTAGTTTTCACCGTTGAGCATGGTGACACCACGAGAAGAAAGTTCTGCATCCATCTCGTCAACGTGGCCCCCGTCTCAGCAACACCAGATTCAAAGTGAGAGGTGGTTCCCGAAAAACATTTAAAAACAAGTTTCAAAGCTATTGTCTATTCTATCTGCCATTTAAATTACTAATAGAGTCCTTAAAACGAAACGCGGTGGGCGTCACACGGCCCATAACCTTGAGGGCAGACGCAAAAAGCTAATGAAACATAACTCTAGTTTTTAAAAACAACTAACGTTTATTGAAACATAAGCAGAGTAAAAACAAGGAATCGGAATAGGAACAACATAAACAAACGCAACATGCGTTTTATATCCAATATACCCGGTCAACAAAGTCCCGGACATCAGCTTCTTTAGAAAAACTCACAGGATTGGTGGTTGGCCGACCAGGCCCAACCAGAGCTGTAAACAAATATGGCCATCTGCCGATAACGCCGTGAACTAACAATTATTACGAGACGTTATCGGTGGATGCCGTGAAAAATTACTGTGAGCGAAAAAACTCATAATCCACTATTTGCTTACAAGGATGCAGCCCACGCTTCCGGCAGAAACGCATGCAGATTGTTTTCTGGTTAGAAATAACGAAACCATTGTTATTGGTCGAATCCGTGATCTTGCGGATTGCAATCTGCAGCTGTCTCTCAACTGTACTCATGTTAGTCGAAGCACAAGAGATCTGAAAGTCGTCCACAAACAAAGTGCCATTGACAGTTGGTGGAAGCTGCCTTACTATATCATTGATCTTCAAAATGAACACCACGCTGAGGACACTGCCTTGAGGGACGCCTTCTAATTGGTAGAAGTCTCGAGATAGGGTGGATCCGACACGAACTTGAAGACCAAAACGAAAACCCAGATGGTGTAGGTCTTTCAGAATTCCGTACCTCCATGTTCGATCATAAGCCTTCTCCATGTCAAAAAATATGGAGACCAGGTGCTGATTACGAACAAAGGCTTCATGAATGGAGGTTTCCAGAAGCAAGATGTTATCTACAGTGCTTCTATGGTGTCGGAAACCACTCTGGAACGGGGAAAAGGCTCTTTTTTCCTCCATGCAATAGACAAGGCGGGCATTGACCATCCGTTCCATTAATTTGCACAGGCAGCTGGTCAGGGCAATGGGACGGTAGTTACCAGCATCTTGAGGGTCTTTTCCTGGCTTAGCAATGGGGATAACAATTGCTCTTTGCCAGGAAGTCGGGAAAACCTTTTCATTCCATATTCTATTGTAGAGTTTAAGAAGGGACTGTAAGGAATTGCTATTTAAGTGTTTCAACATTTCATTATGGATTTTGTCATGACCGGGGGCTGATGGTTGGCATTTTTTTAAGGCACACTGTAGTTCTATTAAGGTGAAATTGCAGTTATAACTATTATTCCGAAAAGGTGCAAAATTCAATTTAATGAGCTCTTCTTAAAGTTTAATCTTTAAAAACTCAGCATTGTAGTTGGTACCATTGGAGACAGCTGAAAAGGCTGCTCCGAGCTGATCTGCAATATCTTCTTGGGAGGTAATTAAAACATTATTGTGTTTGAGCATATAAAGCGGCTATGAGTCAGCGTAACGACCCGAAATTCTTTTAACTTTCTTCCAAACGGTTTTTGATGTTACGTGACTCCGGATAGAATTGAGGTATTGCTGCCAAGATGACCTTTGGCTTTCGCGTCGTATCCTACGGGCCTGGGACCGAGCCCGTTTAAATTCTATAAGATTTTCCTCCGTAGCGACGGAAAATACCCCAAGCGCGCTTCTTTTGTTTTTCAGCCTGTGAGCAGTCGTGGTTCCACCAAGGCTTAGGAGATTTTGGAAGTCTGCCTTGAGTCATAGGAATAGATAAAACAGCAGCATTCAGAATAGTTTCCGTAATGACATTAACAGCCGAGTCAATATCACCTGTCTCAACCATGTCGTCCGTCAACTCAGCATTGGTTGTAAAAATATCCTATTTTGCTTTATTAAATTAAAATTTTTTTGGTCTTTCGCATTGAGGTGGTGGGCTCCTCGATGTTAAAATGATTGGAAAGTGATCACTGTCATACAGGTCACTTCCAACCCCGAAAGACCAGTCTAATGAGACTGACGGCGTGCAAATGGCGAGGTCGACAGCATGGAATGTCCTTGAAGGTGAGTGAAACAGAGTAGGACTTCCGTCATTCAAAAGAAACAGATTTTGCCCATGTATAAGCTGTTCTATTATTATTCCACGGCTGTTATGTTCACTACTGCCCCACATTGGGTGGTGGCCATTAAAATCACCCATGAGAAAGAATGGGGCAGGCAGCTGCTGAATTACATTTTCCAAATCTCCTATATTAACAACATGGTTTGGTGGTAAATATATGCTACAGATGGTCATAAGGTGGGAAAGTTGAATTTGAATAGCAATGGCTTGAAGATTAGTATTGATGTTTAAAACATTGGTGGGCAATCGGTTAGAATACACGATTGCAACTCCACTTTGGCTGCGAGCTTCTTGGTACGATACATTTTTGGTTACTTTAATGTGTTGAATCTCCTTCTCTTCTTTCCACCTAGGACAAACCTCTGAAGTTGGCAGTGTGGTCGCCTTCGCAATTTAAGCATTTGGGTGGCAGCTGACAAGAAGAGAAAGAGTGGCCTTTGGCGGAACAGTTTGAGCAATATTCGTCTGGAGACCTGCATGTGGCTTTAGTATGACCATACCTTTGGCAATGGAAGCAGCGCAAAGGGTTTGGTATATATGGCCGGACTGGACAGTTTAGATAGCCAGTTAGTATATGTTTGGATAAATTAGGTGTGCCAAAAGTTAATATGATGTGTTGAGTGTTGACTATTGTGTCTCCTTTTTTGATAGATATTCTTTTAACCTGTGTCACATTTTGGGGTTTTAAATTTTCCAGTATTTCTTGATCTGAAACATTAAGCAAGTATTTTTCAGAAATTACACCACGGCAAGAGTTTAAGGTATTGTGGGCAGTTACAGAAATCGGGATATTGCATAGAAGTTTCGAATTTAGGAAGGGTCTTGATTGAACGTAAGTGGTAGTTTCGATTAGTAGATCTCCAGATTTGAGTTTTTTTACTGATTTAGGGTTTCCTCCGATTCCGAGTAATCCTTTCTGTACAGCAAATGGTGAAATATTAGCAAGTTGTTGAGTTTCTGAACTTATAACAAGGAATTTAGGGTAAAGTAAGTTTATGTCGGTATAGGTTTTTGTCTTGTCTAAATCCGGTGTTATTTGTGGCGGACTTGACCCCCCGCCTGGGTTTTGTGTGTGAGCCATATTAAATAGAGAGGGTGTTCATCCCCGTAGTCCACAGGTAGCTCCTGTTACCCTTTCTCACCCACCTACTGCAACTACGCCGGAGTGGCCGGGATACGTCAGGGGCTTCCCAGCTCTGGGCAACTTAGAATAATAAGGGTGCGAACTTTCGCAAATAAAAAACATAAGCCCAGCCTTTGGCAGGGTCCCTAGGCAGTACTACGGAGACATAGCGTTACGGGTTCGGGGTGTAGATCCGCACTGGGCACTCCTAGCCGCAAAACTAACCCTTTTCCGGAGCAAAATACCAAATGGCAGTGGTGTCCGGCAGCTCAAACGCCGGACAGCAGTGCCATTAGGCGAGCCGATTTTCAGGGGCGGGATCCCCCCTGGCGCCCGTCAACCAGTAAAGCATGGACCAAAGGGCACGCAACAGTGGCCTCAGGAAACTAGCACCTGTCCTATGGGAGGCCACTGCAGGAACCCCAGGACTCCACTTTCCCCCGGTTCAGTCGGTCGCAGCACACAGCAAACGTGCTGGTCGGAAATATCCGACAACAATGAAAGAAAAAAAATATTTAGAGGTTATACTAAATTTCTGAAAAATGTTAGTGAAGATGACAATTCATATCCGCCACACAGTGTTGCTTATAAGTTATTTTGTGAAACTATTATTGAACCCAAAATTATAAAAAACTCAGAAATACTTCAGATGAATAAATTATCAAAATTATTGAATGAAATTATTTTACAAGAAAATTCTTCAGATACAGTTGATACAGTAAGCAACAGGAAGTTAAAACGCTGGCTGCAACGTGACTATCCCCAGATTACATTCATCAAACCTAAACAAAGGAAACTTTCTGAGCTAGTTATGAGTTGCAACATTAGTGTCTTGCCTGGTGTGTAGGGGAGACAGATGAAGTTGAATTTGAAAATTTTGTTGAAGTATCAGATAATATTAAATGTAAACTGTTTTAAACTGTTTAACTGTAAACCGTTATCCTAAACGGTTTAGGACATTGTATTTCCCATTCAGCACTGCTGGAATATGATACAGCCCTTGCTGAAATGCAATTGAACTCTATAAATTCTTTACCACCTGCCATTGAATGTCAAAAGTTTGACACTTGCATGGGATAACATAGACTTTTCTGAAGAGACAACCACAGGACACAGAACCACCCACAGTACAAATGGCATAATTGTGCAACAAAAAACACAGGGACAAACTTCTACTGCTGATTATGTTGTACGACCTGGCAAAAAAACAAGAAACAGGACATTAGATCCACCTAAAGTTGATATTTTACCTTATCATTTGGGTAAACGATGCAACCCTGATATTACTGGAAATATTAGAGCTTGCAAAACTAGTATGCACATTGAGTCCAAAAATGCAAAACTTGTAGATACGGCTTTCATTTTATGCAAAATACCTGTTACAAATAAAAATTCTTCATCGAGTTGGACAGGTTTCAATACAACCATTTTGGTTTGGTTTGAATTATCGTCGCACTAGAGCTACACGAGGGCTATTCAATACAACCATTTTAAAAGATAAAACTATACCAGCTGAGAGTATCATTGGTTATCTTCCAGTACTGGAAGCAAACCCTACTCAGATTTCCACTGTAAATGCCATATTAAGTAAAAGTGTAGACCTGGCTGATAAATTGCAATTAGATCAGGTAGTTTTGGTTTTTTGACCAAGCAATATATGCAAAAGCTCAGCAGATACGGTGGAAAGATGCCATATTTAAACAAAGGCTTGTAGTGCGCCTAGGAGAATTTCATACTTCTATTAAATTTTTAGCAGTTATTAGGAAACGGTTTGGGGATGGTGGGCTATCCAATATAATGGTCGAATCTGGAATTGTAGCAGAAGGGTCCATAAATGGTGTCATGAATGGGAAGCATTACAACCGTTCCATTCGTGCCCATAAACTGGTATTTGAAGCATTAAGTAGATTGTTATGGGTCACTTTTTTAGATCTGCATCAACAATATTTAGAAACTGTTAAACATCTTCATGATTTGTATGCAGCTGGTGAGCTTAACGAGAATGCACTGCCCGAGATATTAACAGAAATGTCAGAAAAGTTTAATGAATTTGTTAACCAAAACTGTGAAAGTAGTGCAACGTTTGCATTTTGGGTGTCCTATTTAGACATGATTGGTTTACTCTTAAATTTTGTTCGAGCCACAAGAACTGCCAACTGGGGTTTGCACCTTTCCACTGTAGAAGAAATCATACCATGGTTTTTTGCTTATGATCGGGTTAATTATGCACGCTATTTACCTGTGTATCTGTTTGAAATGCTAAACTTGGAAACAACTCATTCTTTCATCCACAAAGAGTTACATGATGGACATTTTGTAGCTCAAAGGCAGAATAGGTATGGTTTTTCTGGTACAGCTATGGACCAGGTGATTGAGCAAACTGCTAACAGAGACTCAAAAACAAAAGGTGGTTTAACAGGACTGACAAGAAATCGAAATGCTGTTCACCGTTGGGTGCTTTCGCATCACTTGCTAGCCCATATCAGCATTTCCTGTGAAGAACTTGCAGGAAAATCTTCATGTAAAAGAAAGAAAAAAAGACCTTGACAGAACTCAAACTCTAAAAGAAGAAGTAAAGGTTACCAATATCATTTCAACGATAACATCTATGGTCAACCCTTTCACATGGGCTGACGAAGGTTTAGTTAACATCTCTAGTGGTGTTCTTGCTTCTAATCTTATACAAAAGATCTCCTTGAAGCAAACATTTCTGGTATTGAAGCATACAAATTGTATTGTGCTGAACGTTTGTTTCAAGATGGTGACATAAACATATATTCAACAATTACCCAACAAAAGTTGAAAACCTTTTCCGATAGTGGCAGAGAGATAAATCCAAAGGCGAAATTGGAAACTGGGATCTTGAGAAGTGCAACCAATATTTTAGCTCGTATAATTGTGATGGGACACACATCATCACCAGAAAAAGACATCATCACCAGAAAAAGACATCATCACCAGATCACCATAAAAGATATGTCATATAATTTAACAACCTATCCCCCATCAATAGCCAATCCTGATGGTTCCATCGTAAAAACCAATAAGGCAGCATTAATGCATTCTGTATTGAAATCAGTGAATCAGCACCAAATTCCATGGGACATCCCTGAAAATAATGCCTTAATTTTGGATGGTATGGGAGTTTTGCAGCAAATGCAGAATATTCCCATTACTTTTGGGGATTTTGCCTTGCACCTTCTACACCTTCTTGTTAACATGGGTATCAGTTACAAGTCAAAAGAAGTTCATTTTGTAACAGACACATATCCTGATGTCAGTATAAAACACAGTGAACGAAAAAGAAGGACTGCATGTGGAGAAACTGTTATTAAAATAGGAAATTCATCACAAAGAACCCCTAAGCAGTTAAAGAAATTTTTAGCCAATGGGCTAAACAAAGAATCCTTGATTGAATTCCTCTTTAAGGAATGGTCTTTAGTTGACCCTGCCTTGTTGAAAAACATAAAAGTCATTATAACACATGGACAGAAGTGCCACATGATACACTCCATAGATATCTTTTGGTCAAAGACATACCTGAACTTGCATGTGATCACGAAGAAGCTGATACTAGGATGTTATTACATGCGTCAAATGCTTCGAGCCATTTCAAACATATCATTATTAAAAGCATGGACACCGATGTTTTCATTCTATCACTCGCCATGAGTAGATTTTTAACGGCAGAACTTTATCTATTGCTTGGAACTGCAAACAATTCAGAAATTAAAAATATTTCATCAATTTCTGCCATTTTAGGTCCAGATATTTGTGATAGTTTAATTGGCCTTCACATTTTTACAGGATGTGATAGTTGCATGTTATTTAAACTGAAATTTAAAATTGATGTTGCTTTGCCACCTAACTACGACGCTTTAATATGTCATAGTAAAAGGGTAAACTACCAAGCATATATACATCGACATTGTTTCCACAACATTATGAGTATCCCCAGTCCAGCTGAACACGGATGGATAATTTGGATGATTTGGGAAATTGGAATGGAGAAATTGGAATTGTTTGGAATACAATTCCATGTGTACCGGACAGTTTACTTAAAAACATTTTGTGTGCATGCAAGAAGACATCTTGCCTAGCAAGTAAATGCACATGCAAGTTAAATGGTATTTTCTGTTCAGAATTACGCTCATGTGTTAATTGTGAAAACTGTAGTGAACAAAATGAAGATTGCAATGTTAATTTTGAAAGAGATTCAGACATAGATAGCAGCAACTCAGATGATGATGATATTATTTAAAAATAAATTGTAAGTGTTTACAAGTATATATATATTTCCAGATTTTCAAAACTTTTTTTTAAATTTGCACTTTTCTTCATTTACCTTAACCAAATGGTTTGGTCTAAAAAGGAGAAAAAAATATTTTAGTTTAAAATTGAAATATTTTTTAAGTGTTCAAAACTGCTTTTCCAAAAATTAATTTGAACTGAATTGTATGTTTTTCCATTAAAAAATAGTTTTGCATTGTAAAATTTTTCAAAAATATATTAAAATATCAATATTTAGTAGGATTTAACATAAATACGGGATGGAAAAACACTTAAAACGAGTCATGTTTTGTGCCTTTGTCTTACTGGTTCATTTTTTCCCAAAAGGTACCAGAGTTTGTTCACTGTAGCTCAAAATTTTTTTACTCGTAGACCAAAAATGTCAATGTAAAAGTTGTAGATAATATAAAAGTTATAGAACATAAAATTGAAAATTTTCTTCTATTATTTTTACAATAGTAAATATTTAACAAAAATCGAAATTCCCTGAAAACAACTCAACTCCAAAAAATAATGTGCAACTTTTTTTTTGGTGAACTTTGCATTTTTTAGTTAATGAGCATCATATAATATCATTTCTTGCAAAATTTCTTAGTTCCCAGATATGGTAAACAAAAACTGTTTTCTTAGCACATTTTCATCCTTCGTCCCATGGTCTACTGTTCATAAAGACAACGTTACTAAAAAGTTCCTTTTAAGAGAGATTCCCTCAGATATATCGGCGTCCGAGGTTGCTGATGAGATTGAGTCCGCCAATGATATCGTTGTATCCGAAGTTCGTCGCTTTACAAAAAGATCTGACAATCAATTTATCCCTACAGAATCCGTCCTGGTTACAATTTTCGGAACGATCCTTCCCGAAAGAATCAAAACATGGTATACTAGTCATAAAATTTCTTCCTTTGTTGACAGGCCCAGGCAATGCCAAAATTGTTTCAAGTTCGATCACACTGCAAAAAACTGTAAGTATGACCAGATTTGTGTCAACTGCGGAGGTCCCGGAAATCACTCAAACTGTTCAAACTTAACCAAGTGTATCAATTGCCATGGCAAACACGTTGCCTCCGACCAACTCTGTCCTAAAAGATTAGAAGAAGTCAAATTTCTGAAATTCAAAGATAGACTTAATTACACTTTTGCTGAAGCCAGGCGCAACTTTAGATCTGAATCTAGCTCATATGCAAATATCACTAACACTATCTCGACCGGAACGGCTAATTCAACCCAAATTGCCAACAAAAAAAAAGATGCCATGCTTGCAACTAACACTTCCTTGGCTGGAATGATTAAAGATCTCCAGGAAAATCAGACCAAAACAGCCGAAACTCTAGATAAGTTAGCAAATAAAGTAGATCTTATCACTAAAGTCTTAGAAAAAGTTGCCCCTCAGCTCTTAAAACCAAAAATAACGGAAAAGTCTCCTTCAAAAGATAGTTCAGATCTATCAATCACCTTAGCAAAAAAACAGAAAGTCATCCCTGGAGCTGGTCCTCCTAATAAAGATCCGGCGGGCAGTAATGGCAAACTTCATGAAGTGCCAATCAAAATGGACACCTCCTTCAATCCCCAAAGTGCAGAAGTCTCTTCTACCCCTCAATTTTCTCCAATCATTTCTCCGACTAATTTCGCTCCCTCAAATTCAAACCCTACGCAAACGTAAACAAGAACTCATCATGAAATTCAATAGTTTAAAAATCATTCAATGGAACTGCAGCTCTATTAAAAACAAATTAGTCTGGTGTAGAAATATATGTTTTCAGAAGCTAATGTTATTGCATTACAAGAAACCTTTTTAAAACATAGTGACAGTTTTCAACTTCCTGGGAAAATAATCTATCGTAAAGATAGACTTTGTAACACTCAAAATAAAGGGGGTGGTATCCTCCCTGCTATTGACTCTAAACTTTCTAGTCAATTAATTACCTTCACCAACCTCCCGACCTCCGACAATGAAATTTTTGGGGTTAAAATCAATCTCAGCAACAGCTCTTTAACAATAATCAACATTATATTGTTCTATAGGACAAAAATAAGCAAAGACAGTCGAAGGCTAATTCCGACAAAAACATAATGGAGACGTTTTTAAAGAGACGCAAAATGGACCATGACGGTTTTGCAATTCAACTAGAAGTGGAAAACCTAAAATTGGAAAATTCAAAGTTGAAAAGAAAATTAAGGTTAAAGGAAGAATGCCAGACCTTAAGGAGATACAACTTGAATTTCCAAGAGATTTTGTTTAAAGGTCTATATATTTTCTTTGTCATCATTGAAAGAACCTTTTTTTCCCATATCTTTTTTTTACCTCTTAGTAATAATATCAACAGCTTTTTTTTTAATCAAAGTATTATCTACAAAATATAGTTCGTAAATATAGAATATCTTGTTCATTCAAAAGTTTTTAAGAAATAGTCAATCAAAACTTGATGTTATTGGAAAATCTAATGTGTTATATCAAGAAATTGTCAAAGTATTCTGTATTTTTTTTACAGAAAAAGCTTCTCTGGAAACGGACCTTCCTCCTCTTCCCAATGATGTGGTACAGATGCAAATTCATTCTTCCGCTGCAACATCTCTGTCGCAAAGGTGTCCTTCCCCTTAGGTTTTTCAACCACCTAGAACTTCTTCTCCCCTGGAAAAGCTAGCAGAAGATCCCCTGATCACAGAGCCTCACGAAGACACCCTGATCCGCCAAACATCCCATGCAGGATCCATAATACTTGGTGGAAATTGATTTATGAACTGACAGTTTTTTAACAGTATTTCTTTATTAAATGCATTTTTTTTATTTAAATTTTATATACTATACAGGTTTTGCATTATAAATTATACACGTAAATAAAATTTTATATAAATTTTTTAACAATTTATTTTGTTGATATTTTAGTTTTAGCATAGGGAAATTGATTTATGAACTTTTACATTCAATCTCAATTAATAATTGCTAAAATTATTTTTTTGTCGCTAATGCTTCCTTGATTGTTTTTCATAGACAACACAAAACTTTGGGTCAAGTTTTGGTCAAGTAATTTGCAGTTTTTAATGATTAAGTCCTATTCCATAGCTAATGCACACTTCATTAAAACCGTACTCCATTTGAGTAAATTATTCAAACCAATTGATCTCGGACATTATTCTTGGGGTTTAAGTCATGGCTATTGGCAGGATGATCTAAATGAACAACACTTTGTACATTAAACCAGTCTTCCATTTCGTTTGGAATGTGGATACTTGCATTATCATGCATTAAAATATAATCAAAAGCATAGTTTTGCCATGCAAAAAGGAATCAAATAATTTTCTAGAATAAATCTGCAATAAAGTGATGTTTGTCAGCCCTTCAGAAACATAACCATGTTTCTTCAATCATAAGATATCGGGGCCCAAACCATCAAACTTCCACCACTAACATTTCTGCTGAAGACTGATCTTGGTTATTTCCGAAGATCCTTTCAATAACATTTTCAACCATCACGTCCATCCAAATTGAACTTTTTTCATCAGCAAGTGTCACTTTTTCCCATTTCTCTCCCTCCACCCCCACCCAATACATCTTCATGTAGTTACGACTATATTTTAATAGCCTGTTCTTATGGTGAAGAGTAAGCTTTGGACCAGCCTTCATTTTGGAACATTTCAAGTTCGACGACGATATCAATATTTGTCCTACTCTTCTGGGAGTTACAGGAAGTGATTGTTCTTAACAAATTCGCCCTGTAAAGCACAAATGCTGACACAAATGGTAACTTTTTGGGATACAAGTCCAATAATCCTGCTTTTGTCCCTCGTCCCACGAGGGTTACATCTTCTTTAATGATGGTTTTTGCCGAAGTCAGAATGATTCTTCAAATATTTATGAATAATATTTATTGATCTTTTAATTAATATGCTAATTTCTCTTACAGATTTGTTACAATATTATATAAGGGTCATTTTTTTAACTTTTTGGCTTTTTCTGACTGAGTTTCAGGGGAACAAGCCCCTTGCTCCCTTTTTGTGCCCTGCATTGCATTTGCTTGTCAAAAACCTTCTACAAAGATTCGTAAAACCAAGTGTTTTGAACTCTTCAAATGCTTTTTCAATGTGCAAAATCAATTTAAATGATAAGCAGAACCTTCTAAAAGTAGAAGATGTTGACATTGGATTTGCTACAAAAGCTGCTTTCAAAAAATGCAAATTTTTTTTCAAGCAGTGATGTTGAATGCTTTAGATCTCAATGCTGTGTTTATGAAAAGGATTGTCGAAAAACTTCTTGAAAAGTCTCCTCTATCCTACTCCTTTACAAGGAGTATGTCTTGCTTAGATCCTCAGATAATAGCTTCAGATGAGGCTTTGGCCAATAAACGCCTATCGGCTGCTTTAACTCATCTTACTGAGCTAAATCGGATAAGTGGGGATACAGCAGACGCAATTTCTAGGGAATATAAAAACCTGATTAATGAAAATGTTGTTAAACAACAGATTAAACTGTTTAATAAAGAGGATAGGCTGTTTGAGAGGAACTGTTAACTGTATAACTGTTTAATAGAGGATATAGTTTTGTTTAATAGAGGGTAATAACTGTTTAATAGAGGGTAAAACCAATTGATTCCAGATTAGACCACGTAAATGTATTATCTTTTATTAAACTGATTTGCATTTTGTTCCATGGCAATGCAAGTTAAGAAAGGGTTTTTCTGTAAATGCAGCTTGTATTGTTGAAAACCTGATGCAAGAATATCTTGTTGTCTATGATGCCATAGAAGTTGGGGGGGGGTTAAGGAAGTTTTGGTTAACAAGAAAATGATCCTAAGTTTTAGGAATAGCTGTGGAAGGTATAAAGATGCTAAAAAAGCACAGGAAGTTTTGGATACTGCGAAAAGAAATGAAAAGCAGCGTAAACTGGAAAAGGAAAAGAAAGTCCGTGAACTGCAGATAAGAAGATAAAAATTCTTGAAAATGCCCAAAGGGAAGTAGACAGTATTGAGAATGAAGTTCAGTCCTTAAAAAAATAAGCATGTAAATTAGCTGATTAAATGTTACATTTGGTGGCTTATGCCCTTTTTTTTTAATTTGTTCATTGTTTATGCATGTTATGTACATTGTTTAAGTAAAAATAAATGTATTGTCTGATTTGAATGTTCTCTGATTTACTTTTAGACCATTAATTTTTAAATATAACTATCAATTATTTTGTAAATGTTGGACAATAGTTCTCAATATGCTTGTAAAATTATTGCAAACTTTAAACACTGGTATATAGTTTTGATTCTTGTTTAAACGTTTCTTTTGTACAAAGAAATAATTTATAAGTTTGCTTCATATGTTTTTCAATCTATATTCAATTGCATGCATCAGTTTATTGAATTTTACCTATTTTCCTACCTACTTATATTTATTGGTTTGTTTAACTTTTTGTGTAGCATTTTTATTTCATCCTCCTTGATGTAGAACACAACTTACTTTGAGAACTAACAAGAGATAACTTTGAATAAAAAAAATGGCTCAACATAGCCTCAAGAGAATTGAAATATAAAAATTTCATTAAAACGTTAGTTCGATGAAACCTGGAAAAATTGCAAAATCATCCTGGAAAACTCAGGGAATTTTTTTCTTATGATTTAGTGGACACCATGCTCCCAGTTTATTTACAAAAAGTTTAGCAGTGGCAATCTGGGGATCTTCTGTTTTAAAAAAAACAGGAATGCAAAAGGCATGGCGTGTAACCGTATGAGAAAAGCAGAACCACAGAAAGTGCCTAGAGAAAATTTGACTCCATTAAAGATGGATTCCATCAAATGTAAGTATCCAAGTTGTATAAAATGCTCTAGTCTTACACATATCTGAACTTTCCAATTTATCAGACAATGCCTGCCAATTCACCCGGTAATATCTTTATTGACATGTAAAATGTAACTGTATTTTACGAAGTGGTAATATGAAACTTTTGTAAAGCACAGGGACATCTAGAATATGATTAAAAATCCAGTTTGCTGGGAGAACTGTTGCTGGCTTAAAACCGGACGCGCAAGTAAACAAGGTATGCAGGTCCTCACAAAATTTGTGACGACCAGCATATTGTAATTTGTGACACAAATAAAGTTAGTTTAAAACAGGTTTAAATTTATCGGTTGTTAGTCTCAAAATGCTAATGTCACTGTTGACGTACATTGTTGATAAATTAAATAAAATAGTAGCAAATTTTTAAAATCTAAATATTTTTCTCAAAAAGGCTTTATAACTAAATCTTTCATTCAGATTAGTCAAAATGCTAACATATCAAAAATATTTCATAAGTATACGCTTTTAAGCTTTAAAAACCTCAAACTAGGACTAATTAGTATGGTTTGACACAATTAATATTTTTTTTTTGAATAAGGTTATTGTAATTAATTTCAGTATATATAAAGAAAAATTAATAATTTCATCTTTTTGGGAGGTTCTTCTTTTGGATCTGCTATTGTTATTCCTTGCTACGCCCCTAGATTGATATTTATTTAGCAACTGTTAACTGATTTAAAACTGCTTTTGTTCAAATATTTTCAGTTGCACCATCTAAATGGATGGAAGAGAAGCAATACACGGAGGAGCAGCGAAGGCTCGAAGTGAAGTGTTGCTCGCCGTATTGGAGAAAAAAATTTATTTAAACAGGAAGAAAATTGTCTTGTAAATATTGAAAATATGTATTATAATGCACATAAATAAAACAATTTATAAATACTGCATTTGTATTCCAGGTTATGTTCTTTTTTTATTTTTCAGGTACTCATAAGTTTTATGGGTTTTTCTACTGGACCCATAGAATTTGTGGATCCCATAAAATTTTATTGGGAATAAAACCAGTAAAATTTTTGGTGTGTTATGGCCCCAATAAAATGTTGGACCAATAAAATCTTTATGGGTCCTGTAAAATTTTATTGGTCCAATAAAATTTTATTGAGAGTAAAACCAGTAAAATTTTTAGTGTGTTTTGGCCCCAATAAAATTTTGAGGACCAATAAAATTTTTATGGGTCCCGTAAAATTTTATTGGGTCCATAACACACTAAAAATTTTACTGGAATTTCTAATAGGGGAGTTACATTCCGAGACCAAAGAAATGCCACCCATCAGCCCAAGGTCATGACAATATTCACAATGAAATGCTAAAACATCTAAATAGTAATTCCTTACAAATCCTTTTAAAACTTTACAATAGAATCTGGAATGAGAAGGTTTTCCTGACTTCCTGGCAAATAGCAATTGTTATTCCAATTGCCAAGCCAGGAAAGGACCCTCAAGATGCTGGCAACTACCGTCCTATTGCTCTTACCAGTTGCCTTTGTAAGCTTACGGAGCGGATGGTCAATTCCCGCCTTGTCTATTGCTTGGAGGAAAAGGGGTCCTTATCTCCGTTCCAGAGTGGTTTCCGACACCATAGAAGCACTGTAGATAACATCTTGCTTCTGGAAACCTTTATTCGTGAAGCCTTTGTTCGAAATCAGCATCTCGTGTCCGTATTTTTCGACATGGAAAAGGCTATGATCGAACATGGAGGTATGGAATTCTGAAAGGCTTTTCCAACAGCAACCAGTTATTAAATTAGCTGGAAAATAATCCATATGTATTGCAGAAATAAAGTAAATTCACAGTCCTATGGGTATTTGTTTCTATTTTATTTAAAAGGGGCTCTAAACTTGGCAAAAACTCAACATTTCGTACAAGTTTGCGATTTCTGCAAAGTTTAGAGCTCCTTGACTGCTTGTACCAACAGTAACTAATTATTACATTAGCTAGAAAATAATCCTTATGCACTTCAGAAATAAAATAAATTCATAGACCTATGGGTACTTGTTTCAATTTTATTTAATGAGGCTCTAAACTTCGCAAAACTCAAAATTTCGTACAAGATTGTGTTTTCTGCAAAGTTTAGAGCCTCATTATATAAAATAGAAACAAATACCCACAGGTCTGTGAATTTACTTTATTTCTGCAATACATATGGATTATTTTCCAGCTAATTTCATAGCTGGTTACTGTTGGTACAAGCAGTTAAGGAGCTCTAAACTTTGCAGAAGACAAAGTTGTACGAAACCGAGTTTTTTTTTTTTTAAGTTTAGAGCCTCATTAAATAAAACTTTAGCAAATACTCATAGGTCAGTGAATTGATTTTGTTTCTACAATGCATTCGGATTATTTTCCAGCTAATTTTTTACATTTCCAATGTTGGCACAAGGAATAAATGACCTTGATAGTGCACTTTTGGATTTTCGGCAATTTCAAAGTCAAATATTTCTGCAAAAAGTGCCACTGCACATCACTTGCAATTTTTGAGTTCTTTTTTTTAGTATGTATTCATTGGATCTTATACATTTTTGGTTCACTGTTGGCACAAGAAAATATTAAACTTCAAAAGTTCAGGGAAAAAAAATTTTTTTTCGACTAACTTTGAATGACCTTGGACCTTTGTGACAAATGTCAACCAGAATTTTTGTCCTAACATGTACTATGGGTAAAGTAGAACACGAAAAAATTGTCACTGCAATTTTTAACTCGACACAAAAAGTATTGCCATGTTGAAATTGGTTCGTTTTTCTTCAAAAAACGGACGATCTTCAACTTTGACCCCCCAAAACTTTAATATTTTTTTTTTTTAGCAAAAACAAAAATATACGTGTCTAATAGTCTTCTGAAAAGAACATATTCTGTAATTTTCATCAAAATTAAAAATGTCAACTATCCAAGACTGAATGTTTTGCCCGGTTTTTAAAAAAACTGGCTCTTAAGTCAAAGTTAAACATTAAAGAATTGGGTAAAGTTAAATATTTACTTGGAGTTAATTTCGAAAGTTATGATCACGGATATTATTTGCATCAACAAACTTACATTAAAAAACTACTTAAGGGGTCATAGGAGTCTTAAAAATGTGCAAAGAAGGCACTACAAAGCATAGTTTGATGTTTCATGTATTTTTTTAACTACTCAATATAAGTATAATTGTTTATATGTTATTCTACAAGATTTATTTAATATAAAACAAATTTTAAAATTTATGAAACTTTAGCCAAAACTAAAATAAATTATATTAAATATAAAGCTATTTGAACACAATGGGATTAGGCTTGCGCGGCAAATTTTGAGGTCAAAATTGAAAAAATGACCAAGAAAATGACTTTATATTGTACAAATATGTACAAACAAAGACTTATACCTAAATTCTAAGCTCAATTTTAATTGGAAATTCTTTTAGAAAAAAATTCTTAAAATAATTTCTAATTACAATTGAGCTAAGAATTTAGGTATAAGTCCTAGTTTGTACATATTTGTACAATATAAAGTCATTTTCTTTGTCATTTTTTCAATTTTGACCTCAAAATTTGCCGCGCAAGCCTAATCCCAATGTGTTCAAATAGCTTTATGCTTAGCCAAAACTAAAATAAATATAAAAGTTTCATAAATTTTAAAATTGTTTGATATTAAATAAATCTTATAGAATTACATATAAAAAAATTGTACTTTTATATTGAGTAGTTAAAAAATTACATTGAAAGATCAAACTATATTTTGTAGTTCCTTCTTTGCACATTTTTAAGACTCCTATGACCCCTTAAACGACCACCTCTACCAACGACCAATTTTTCAAGGCATCGATTTTCCACCCTATGTGTTCAATGTTAAAAACCACTCAGAGAGACCAGATTAGGTTAGGTTAGGTTTGAATTATCGTCGCACTAGAGCAACACGAGGGCTATTGGCGACGGGCGTCGTATTTTAGAACCACTGTCAGGTGACGAGCCAACACCTGAATAGGCACCCAACGCAACCGTTAAGGGCGACATCGTACGCAGCGTTAGGACTTTGAAGGATATTTAACGTGCACTCCCTTACACGGGGTATTATTCGTCGGACATTTTTGGCTGCACGGGCCGTTTATAGGTCGGCAGCTATTTTGGCGATGCCCGGACCCGAACACGGGACCTTCCGCATGCTAAGCGAGTGCTTAACCGACTGGGCACCCCAGCCTCTGAGAGAGACCAGATTTCACTCCCCAAACGACCGGTTTCAAACCCTATTTCATGGGGGGGAAAACAATTACTAACACTATTTTTTCCTATTTAAAAATAAATTAGAAAGGAGGTAATTTGGGAGAAATAAAAAAAAGTCACAATTTCTTCTTTTGGGTACTTTAAATTAATATATAAACGTAGGGATAAATAAATTTTTGTAATGGTTAATAATACGTCGTAAAATGACATTTCAACTTTCTAGCCAATTCACTTTTTGTACTCTAGGAGCGACCAACCTCCATTTAAGACCGTTTTAAAAGGTAACGGGCGGATGGTCGCTCTTAGAGGTTTCACATGTATACAATACTAAGGATTATAAAATCAATCTCTAGTTTAAGTAATGATTTTAATTTATTGGCTTATAGTGGTGCAAGCTGGGGTAGTATATTGTTAAGTCGTCATTCGACGAGTGGTTATATTTTACTTATTAGTAAGTTACCATTTTGCTGGAAAGCACAAAAACAACTTGTGTAGCGTTAAGTACTATGGAAGCCGAGTTTGTTTCTTTAACTAAAACTGTCAATGAGTTAATATGATTTTCAAATGTGTTGAATGAACTGGATATAATTAAAATTATGATACCTACTTTATATTATGATATTCAATCAGCTATTTATTTTGTGAAAAATTCTGGTGAGAATGTTAAAACTAAACACATTGATATAAAGTATCAGTACGTAA
This sequence comes from Hylyphantes graminicola, assembly GCA_023701765.1. NCBI lineage: Eukaryota > Metazoa > Arthropoda > Arachnida > Araneae > Linyphiidae > Hylyphantes > Hylyphantes graminicola. The sequence continues at coordinate 3,924,103 of CM043112.1, read as the reverse complement.
GGTTTGGTTTGGTTTAAATTATCGTCGCACTAGAGCTACACGAGGGCTATTGGCGACGGGCCTCGTATTTTAGAACCACAGTCAGGTGACGAGCCACACCTGAATAGGCACCCAACGCAACCGTTAAGGGCGACATCGTACGCAGCGTTAGGACTTTGAAGGATATTTAACGTGCACTCCCTTACACGGGGTATTATTCGTCGGAATTTTTGGCTGCACGGGCCGTTTATAGGTCGGCAGCTATTTTGGCGATGCCCGGACCCGAACCTGGGACCTTCCGCATGCTAAGCGAGTGCTTAACCGACTGGGCTCCCCAGCACCATCAGTACGTAAGACAACTGTTAACCGATGAAAAATTTGATTTGAAATATGTAAAAACTTCTAATAATTTGGCTGACTTTTTTTACTAAACCTCTTGTTAAAGAAAAATAAGTTGTTTAGTTAATGTATTTCATTGACTGTATTTGTTTTCTTTCTTTAGTGATCGAATTTGTTTTCCAGTGGATTCAAATGATGGAAGTCCGATGGGGCCGTGTTGGAGATCGACCTATTTCGGAATTTATGTAAATTAGACAACCATAGCTGTAACCGTTGACTTGCGTGTGTGTATATATAGTTGACTGATGTTACTTATTTTTTTGCTTCTTCTCACTTGTGTTGTACTTGTGTCCGTACGTGTTCGTAGTTGGTTTGGTTTGGTTTGAATTATCGTCGCACTAGAGCTACACGAGGGCTATTGGCGACGGGCGTCGTATTTTAGAACCACAGTCAGGTGACGAGCCACACCTGAATAGGCACCCAACGCAACCGTTAAGGGCGACATCGTACGCAGCGTTAGGACTTTGAAGGATATTTAACGTGCACTCCCTTACACGGGGTATTATTCGTCGGACATTTTTGGCTGCACGGGCCGTTCATAGGTCGGCAGCTATTTTGGCGATGCCCGGACCCGAACCTGGGACCTTCCGCATGCTAAGCGAGTGCTTAACCGACTGGGCTCCCCAGCACCATCAGTACGTAAGACAACTGTTAACCGATGAAAAATTTGATTTGAAATATGTAAAAACTTCTAATAATTTGGCTGACTTTTTTTACTAAACCTCTTGTTAAAGAAAAATAAGTTGTTTAGTTAATGTATTTCATTGACTGTATTTGTTTTCTTTCTTTAGTGATCGAATTTGTTTTCCAGTGGATTCAAATGATGGAAGTCCGATGGGGCCGTGTTGGAGATCGACCTATTTCGGAATTTATGTAAATTAGACAACCATAGCTGTAACCGTTGACTTGCGTGTGTGTATATATAGTTGACTGATGTTACTTATTTTTTTGCTTCTTCTCACTTGTGTTGTACTTGTGTCCGTACGTGTTCGTAGTTGATTTTTAAATAAAATGTTTTTTCCTGCGAACTCTGTAGTTCTATAGGACTTGATTCCAACAAATGCTTTTGTTTCTGATTGTTGAGGATACCTTTCTGGATGACATCAGCGATTTCGAACATTCGGCTCAAGCTTGGGATGCACTGAAAAGAATGCACACCATATTTGGACTTCTTCACGTCCTCCATCTAATGAAGGACTCTTTTAATGTAACCATGAAGGCAGGAGAGGCAGTCCAGTTATGCCTAAGCCAATTGTTGGACATGCATCGAAAGTTGTCACCTAGTGGTTATTCCTTTACTGACAGAGAAGTTACTTTAACCATTATTGTAATGCTAATCGGGTAACCAAAAGCGTACGAGTCGCTGATACTCAATCTGGAAAAGAATGAAGAAAACATGACAACCACTCTTGTGAAGTCCAGCCTCATTGTAAAAGAAAAAAGAATTCTCAGAAAAGAAACAAGAAGTTTCACCGTAACTCTACGGTTGACGCCTGATTCACTCCGTTTCCGTGCCGTTCATGATGTTTACGGCAAATGAAGATTCCTCGAAGAAGTGACGAAACGTAATCCGTAACTGATCCAAACCTAAACAAACTGACACAACGTGAATGTTTTATAAGGTACTATTCAGTTTGTTGTGTGATAATTATGTCTGTTTATATTTATTATGTTGGTTTTTAATTATAATCTCACTTTCAGATATCAATGCCAAGTCGCTGCTGCGTTCCCTTAGATAAAGGGAATTATGACACCGGATCTGCAGTATCCGTGCACTCGTTTCCAAAAGAAGAGAGATTGAAAAAGGCATGGCTTGCTGCGATATAAAGAAAAGACTTCAATTCTACAGCTAGTTCAAAAGTACGAATCTATTTTATTTTTATAATTTAATATACTCTGTACAAGCATGGTAAACAATTAAGACAATTCCGTAAACACAACAATTAGAACGCTTCAAATCCTTGTTGTCTGGTAAGATAACTATGTTGATTTAGTTTTTATTTTTCTACAAATGTCTCATGGTATCAATTCAGGGTTGGAAAAAAAGTTTTTTTATTTAAGCATGTTTTCTTTTTGTTTAAAACATTTTTTTTAAACAATTAAATTTTGGTTATTGAACAAGTTGTATGATTTTTTTAAAAACACCGTTCTTTGGTTAATCTTTAGAATCCGGTGCTTCTGTCGCCAAGGGATTTGGCGTTTTTTGTAGGAAGCGATAAACAATTTTATTAGGTGATACGGCGAAATATCTTTTCGTCCAATTGTCGGCGCTGGTAATACTTGCGCGGAATTGTGGGTAAGAACCCCGGATGATGTGCGCGCGCAATGGAATTATTTTGTTCTTAATTTATTTTTTCGTCCAATTGACAACGCTGTTGATACTTATGAAAGATGAACTGTGGGTAAAGTTGCGCGAGCATCGGAATTGCTGTTACGGTTGACTCTGAATATCTGGTTTTGGTTATTATATTCCGGTTATTATTTATTCTGAATATTTTGTCGAGTTGAAGAGGGCCGGTCTGCTAGCTGCCGGGGGCCCCAAACGAAATTTTATGATTTCAATAGACCCTTCAATACTGCCTGATGTAGCCCCTCGTGTAGCTCTAGTACGGCGTTAATTCAAATCAAATTGGATTGCCAATGTGCAGCTCTAATGCGACGTTAATTCCCAACTAGACTGGATATTTGGAGTTGAACTGGAAGAAAAAAAATGACTTCCAACTCCCGTAGCAGTCTGCGATCCATTAACCTTAGAAATCAGTGAAAGAAACTCTGGTTGCATAGGCTTGAAAGAATCTGGCAATGATAAAACACGCAGGTTTCGCCAATTATTTGTTGTTTTTGGACAAACGCCAAGCACAGCACCGGATTCTAAAGATTTACCAGCTCTTTTTGCGTTTTGGTCTTCTATATTTACCTTCATCCCCAATAATTTCAGGCATATGCCTTACAACTTTCTTTGCCGAACAATCGTAGAATACCAGGAATTCTTTGATTATCTGGCGATTCAGTGTCTTCCTTTGATTAAATCAGATGAGTTAATAGAATTTATGAACTAATAATGTAATAGCTTACGTTTGGTAAATTTTAATTTTCTAAAATTATGTACCACATTGATAATTAGCATAAATCTCACAAATAGGTGGCTATAATAAATACTAACAAATATCAATAGTGTCCAATTTGGGTTAGGTTAGCTTTTGAATTATCGTCGCACTAGAGCTACACGAGGGCTATTGGCGACGGGCGTCGTATTTTAGAACCACAGTCAGGTGACGAGCCAACACCTGAATAGGCACCCAACGCCACCGTTAAGGGCGACATCGTACGCAGCGGTAGGACTTTGAAGGATATTTAACGTGCACTCCCTTACACGGGGTATTATTCGTCGGACATTTTTGGCTGCACGGGCCGTTTATAGGTCGGCAGTTTTTTTGGCGATGCCCGGACCCGAACCTGGGACCTTCCGCATGCTAAGCGAGTGCTTAACCGACTGGGCTCCCCAGCCCCCCTAGTCCAATTTGGGACCAAAAGTATCACATGTGATACTACAAGGTTTAACGTTCCATCAAGGTCTACTACTTATCACAATCTGAATCTTTAAGGTTATACAGCATAGTCATATATCCTAAAATAAAACTTATTTCATTAAATGAACTGTATTTGGCCAATAAATTTTTATAAAACAAAAACACGTACTTGGTCGGCGAAGAATTTATGTTTACAACATAACAACCCTTATCAATGTAATCTACATTGCATATAAATTATGAACTATTATATATTTTTTGATGTATCTGATAAAATATGTTTAAAAACTTCAAGAAATAATGAAGTATTTCTCCATATGAGAGTGTTAGTATTTAAATTGAGAGCAAATTAGATTGTAGAATTTAATAGTCATTGTGTTTTTTTTACACATGATCAAGATAATTCAGGAAAAAATAGATTTTCCTGTGAATCAGTGAATGGTCCAGAAAGAACTTTCTTTTCTTCAGTTATTTGTACATGTTCAATATCTTCTTTTATTGGCCAAATATATTTTTCCCAGACTTCGTCAAAAATTTACTGTAATAACTAGAAGAGTGTAAGAAAATTAAGATGAGTTTTTGGTTATTGTTTTTATCGAAAAATGTAACATCTAATTTTAATTTTCGTATAGGTCTGTGAATTGCATTTTGGACAATCGGACTTTGAATATGAGGCATCCCATTTTGACAGCAAGACAGGGCAACGTTATTGTGCGCCTCTACAAAATAAAAGGCTAAAGAAGGATGCCGTTCCCAGCATATTCGCTGGATATCCCACATCTTTGAAGAAAGCAGTGGATCGCAACAGAAGGCTTTCTCCAGAAGGAAAAAAGAGTGAGATTGATGGATGGATGGATGGATGTTTGGGTTTTATGGCGCAAGGGCATCTAAGGCCATACTGCGCCAAACACTAGGTATATTTTTAAAACAAGTTAAAATAATCCATAAAAGTGACACAATACATTTAAGAACGATTTAACATCCAAAATCAAACACAGGGGTTTTCAAATAAAAGGTTTGAATGGTTATTAAAAGCAGTACATAACATTTAAAAACATTGACAAATTTAAATCAAAGAATAAAAGCCAATCTCAAATAAAAAGGAAAACAAGTCATGATATGGGGGATGTGATAAAATGTTATTGATAGATGGATACAACATGTTAAAATGTTTGAGCCTGCTCAGAGTAAAAGCTGGACAGTCAACTAAAATATGGTGAACACTTAGTGGAACATCACACATGGCACAAATAGGCTGGTCTTCTGCCAGCAAAAGATGCACATGTGTGAGTCTTGTGTGCCCAATCAGGAGGCGTGCCAGCACTACCTCCTGCCTTCTGCTCGGTAATGGTGAAGATGGCCAGGTTATGGAAGGTGATATATTATGAAATTTATTTTCTGTTTGGAGGTCCCATTCATTTTGCCATACTATTTTAATTGAATGTGCACAAGCCAGCTTGGCATCGGGCAGATTGAGGGGGGCGCCGCTGCTTTGACTAGCAGTCTTTGCAGCGCGGTCCGCCTTCTCATTGCCTGGAATACCAACATGGCTTGGCACCCAGCAGAAACTAATTTGAAAACTATTGTTTTTGAGCTTTTGAAGGAGCTTTACAACTATTGATATTAAGGGATGAGATTTGTATGAGAAATTATGAAGGGCATCTAGCACACTTTTTGAATCAGAATAGATAATCCATGTTTTAAAACTTTGATCTGCTATGTGATGAAGTGCAAGATAAATAGAATAAATTTCTGAAGTAAATACCGAGCAAGAAGGATTAAGTGTTTCTGCTATTGTCATGTCATCAAAAACTGCAGCTGAGCCAACATGTGAAAAGGATTTGGAACCATCGGTGAATACAGGTTTAAACGAGAAATTAAAAAAGCGATGCTCATTAAAGATTTGTACAATGGCCGAGTCAGGCAATGATGACTTTTTAAAATCAATAATTTTACGAATATTTACAGGCGATTCTTCCCAAGGTGAAAAATTATCGTTAAAATTAAAAACTCTAAAATCATCAAGATTAAGGTCATCCAAGAGCTCTTTAATACGGAGAGAGAAGGTCGGAATAAATGATTTTTTATTTAAAAAGAACTGCTGGAATTTTGGATTTAAAATTTGAGAATATAAAGGGTGTTTATGATTACTTTTTATATTAAAATATGCAGCTAATGAGAGTTTTTCCCGACGATGTTGCAGGGATGGCTCCTGGCAAAGAACATATAGGCTTTGTACAGGAGATGTACGAAAAGCCCCAGAAGCCAACCTCAGACCCTGATGATGAATAGTGTCCAAATACTTGAGGGCCGATTTTCTGGCCGAACCATAGGCAGCGACACCGTAATCAAGCTTGGATCGTATCAAAGCACGGTAAATCCTCAGCATAGATGTTGTATCAGCACCATAGGTAGTGTTACATAGAACTTTTAATATGTTCAACGACTTATTGCACTTCTGCCGTAGATGTTGAATGTGTGGCAAGAAGGTGAGCTTCCTGTCAAAAATAATACCCAGAAATTTTGCCTCTGATCTAACAGGCAGAGCCACACCATTTAAAATAATTTCTGGGTCAGGATGCAGCCCACGCTTCCGGCAGAAATGCATGCAGATTGTCTTCTGGTTTGATATAACGAAACCATTGTTGTTAGTCCAATCCGTGATCTTGCGGATTGCAATCTGCAGCTGCCTCTCTACTGTACTCATGTTAGCTGCAGCACAGGAGATCTGAAAGTCGTCTACAAACAAAGTGCCATTGACAGTTGGTGGGAGCTGTCGAACTATATCATTGATCTTTAATATAAACAACACCACGCTGAGGACACTGCCTTGGGGTACCCCTTCTCGTTGGTAAAAGTCTCGAGACAGAGTGGATCCTACACGAACTTGAAATACACGGGTCTTAAGGAAATTCTGAATGAAGACTGGTAAATAACCACGAAACCCAAGATGGTGCAAGTCTTTCAGAATTCCATACCTCCAAGTTCGATCATAAGCCTTCTCCATGTCAAAAAATATGGAGACAAGGTGCTGATTCCTAACAAAGGCTTCACGAATGGAGGTTTCCAGAAGCAGGATATTATCAACAGTGCTTCTATGGTGTCGGAAACCACTCTGAAACGGAGATAGGGCACCTTTTTCCTCTAAGCAATAGACAAGGCGGGCATTGACCATCCGCTCCATCAATTTGCACAGGCAACTGGTCAGGGCAATAGGGCGGTAATTACCAGCATCATGAGGGTCCTTTCCTGGCTTGGCAATTGGAATAACGATTGCTCTTTGCCAGGAAGTCGGGAAAACTTTCTCATTCCATATTCTATTGTATAGGTGTAAAAGGGCTTGTAAGGAATTACTATTTAGGTGTTTTAACATATCATTATGGATTTTATCATGACCGGGGGCTGATTAATGGCATTTTTTTAAAGCACATAGTAGTTCAGATAGAGTGAAATTACTATTGTAACTATTGGCATGGTACGGTCTAAAATTTAACTTTTTAAGCTCCTCTTGTTGTTTTGTCACTAAGAAGTCAGCGGTGTAATTAGCACCATTGGAGACAGCTGCAAAGGCTGCTCCTAGCCGATCGGCAATATCTTCTTGGGAAGTAAATAAAACATTATTTTGTTTAAGCATAGAAAGCGGCTGGGAGTCAGCGTAACGACCCGAAATTCGTTTTACTTTCTTCCAAACAGTTTTTGATGTTACGTGACCCCTGACGGAATTGAGGTATTGCTGCCAAGATGATCTTTGGCTTTCGCGTCGTATCCTACGGGCCTGGGACCGAGCCCTCTTAAATTCAATAAGATTTGCCTCAGTAGGATAGCGACGGAAAATACCCCAAGCTCGCTTTTTATGCTTTTCAGCCTGTGAGCAGTCGTGGTTCCACCAAGGCTTAGGAGATTTTGGAAGTCTGCCATGGGTGACAGGAATGGCTAAAACAGCAGCATTTAATATAGTTTCAGTAACCACATTAACAGCCGAGTCAATATCGCCTGTTTCAACCATGTCGTCCGTCAACTCAGCGTGGGTCGCAAAAAGATCCCAATTCGCTTTATTAAATTTAAATTTTTTTGGTCTTTCGCATTGAGGTGGTGGGCTCCTCGATGTTAAAAGTATTGGGAAGTGATCACTGTCATACAGGTCACTCCCAACCCCGAAAGACCAGTCTAAAGAGAGTGACGGAGAGCAAATGGCGAGGTCGACAGCATGGAAAGTCTTTGAAGGCGAGTGAAACAGAGTTGGACTTCCATCATTCAAAAGAGACAGATTTTGCCCGTGTATCAGCTGTTCAACTATTGAACCTCGGCTGTTATGTTCACTACTGCCCCACATTGGGTGGTGGCCATTAAAGTCACCCATGAGAAAAAATGGGGCAGGCAGCTGCTGAACTACATTTTCCAAATCTCCTATATTAACAACATGGTTGGGTGGTAAATATATGCAACAGATGGTAACGAGGTGGGAAAGTTGAATCTGTATTGCTATGGCTTGGAGGTTAGTATTGATGTTTAAAATACTGGTGGGCAATCGGTTAGAATACACGATTGCAACGCCACCACAAGCCCTTCCACCATCTGAGTAGTCTTTTCTTAAAATTTCACAAGATGTTAATTTTGTGATATCGCCTGCTTTTAAGAATGTTTCCTGCAGGCAGACTACAGCAGGTGCATATTTATCCATGATTGCCTTGACACCGTCTACATTAGGGCGGAAACCACGACAATTCCACGAGACTATTTGGGTCATTTAGGGAAGTTGATCGGCGGGTGTTTCGTCACCGATTTGTCTCGAGGCATCAGATTTTGTGGTGCCTCGAGTCCTGCCTCAACTTCCATTTCCGGCGAATCGGAGGAATCAGAGCTAGTATGAATTTTTGCATTTAAAGATCTGCTTCTAGTTTTGGTTTTTTGTTTTTTCGGAGACCTTTCTAAACGTTTGACTGTCACCGGAGATTTACTATATCTTGGGGGTTTCTGCGTTCCTGATTTTACTTTTGCGTCATGAGTTTGTGAGCTAGAGGAGGATGTGGTGTTTTTGGTTATAGAAGTTGTCGTTATTGTATTGGTAGATTTAGCATCTTGGAGGTATTTTTCTAAAATCATATTGCACTGTATGGCTATTGAGGCTGTTGTAACTTTGGTAGCAGATGCGTATGATAAGTTAGGTTTAGGCAGGGTTATTGATACTTGATTGCGAGCTTCTAGATAGGATACATTTTTGGTTACTTTAATGTACTGAATATCTTTCTCTTCTTTCCACCTAGGGCAACCCCTGAAGTTGGCGGAGTGGTCGCCTCCGCAATTTAAGCATTTAGGTGGAAGCTGACAAGAAGAGAAAGAGTGGCCTTTTGCTGAACAGTTTGAACAAAATTCGTCAGGGGATCTGCATGTGGCTTTAGTATGACCATACCTTTGGCAATGGAAGCAGCGCAAAGGGTTAGGGATATAAGGTCGGACCGGACAGTTCAGATAGCCAGCTTTTATATGTTTAGGTAGGTTAGGTGTACCAAAAGTCAAGATTAAATGTTGAGTGTTCACTATTTCATTTCCTTTTTTAATGGTTATTCGTTTAACATGGGTGACATTTTGAAGTTTTAAGTTTTCCAGAATTTCTGATTCTGGTATATTAACGAGGTCTCTTTCAGAGATGACACCACGGCAGGAGTTCAGAGAGTTGTGGGGTGTGACAGTAATCGGGATATTGCATAACAGTTTGGAGTTTATAAATGATCTGGATTGTACGTAAGTGCTTGTTTCAATAAGTAGATCTCCGGATTTAAGTTTTTTCACAGATTTGGGATTTCCTCCGATGCCGAGTAGCCCTTTTTGAATCGCAAATGGTGATACTTTTGATAATTGTTGTGTTGTTGATGTTATAACTAGAAATTTCGGGTAAAGTGAGTTAATGTCAGTTACATGTTTTGTCTTATCCAATTCTGGTGTTATATTTGGCGGGCTTGACCCCCCGCCTGGGCTTTGATTAAGAGCCATAATAAATAGAGAAGGGGTTCATCCCCGTAGTCCACAGGTAGCTCCGGTTACCCTTTCTCACCCACCTACTGCAGTTACGCCGGAGTGGCCGGGATTCGGCAGGGGCTTACCAGCTCTGGGCAACTTAAAATAATAAGGGTGCGAACTGTCGCAAATAAAAAACATAAGCCCAGCCTTTGGCAGTTTCCCTAGGCAGTACTACGGGGACATAGCGTTACGGGTTCGGGATGTGGATCCGCACTGGGCACCCCTAGCCGCAAAACTAACCCTTTTCCGGAGCGAAAATCCAAATGGCAGTGGTGTCCGGCAGCTCAAACGCCGGACAGCAGTGCCATTAGGCGAGCCGATTGCCAGGGGCGGGCTCCCCCCTGGCACCCGTCAACCAGTGAAGCATGGACCAAAGGGCACGCAACAGTGGCCTCAGGAAACTAACACCTGTCCTATGGGAGGCCACTGCAGGAACCCCAGGACTCCACTTTCCTCCGGTTCAGCCGGTCGCAGCACACGGCAAACGTGCTGGTCGGAAATGTCCGACAACAATGAAATAATGAAAAACAAGTATTTAAAGGTCCAAATAAAAGCAGTTCACTAGGTATTTTAAATAAATAAATTAAAATAGAAATATATAAGAGAATAAAGAATTAGACTCAGCCGAAATAAATAACGCAAGAAAAAAGGTTAGGGATAAATTCTAAAACTAAGAGATTCTTCTGTAACTAAGATTAAAACAGTAAAGAAAACCAGAATCAACACAAAACCGGACCTTTGCAGGGAGGAAAGAAAGAAGAATACAAAGGCCCAGCTAGGGAACCTCGGGTTCGCCACTCCCGTGCTCACAAGAAGTGAGCTCCCTGAGAGGCTAGGGACCTCGGGGTTGCCACACCCGTACCCGCCGAAGTGGGCCCCCTGAGGGGAGAGTGAGATTGAAAACTCGAACATTTCAAAAGCAATTGCTCTCAGCATAATTGAGGCAAAAGAGTATAATGAATCAAGAACTGTCAAAAGCATCGAAGACATTTTAAAATTGCTGAAATGTACTGACTTAGGGGAGTTTTGGCAAGTATACCATCACAAAGAAAAATCTGAATTGTGCATTTTTAGTATGACAACGTATCCATGCCCTACTATTACATCTTCCCTTTTGATAAATTCAGACTTGTCTCTCTCTGTCTTCTTCAAGTCTCAACAACTAAATAAACTTTCCAATTTTATGTTTCCATACACATTATCTAATATAAATGAATTAAGAAATATAATGGCTGAGTTAAAAAACATTCCAGACGAAAATAATAAATCTAATTGCTTAGAGTTAATTTTGCATTTGCTTCATAAAATTAAGTCCGAAGAAAATGAGAACATTATTATGTTTATTGAAGAACAGTTAAAACTTGCATTGCAACCAAAAAACAATATTAAATGTTCTAATGAATTCCTTATATTTTCTATTTTGTTAAACACATTATCTCCCAATTCTTACAAATTTTTAAGAAGTTCTTCAAAATTGATTTTGCCCCATCCTTCAACAATCAGAAAAGTATGTCAAGGTTTATCTGTGTCCCCCGATAATGACTGGAAAAGTGAAAATTTCCTGTTATATGCCAAGTTGCAATTTAAGTTTATTAAACCATATGAGCGTACTGTAATTTTATTAATAGATGAGATACATGTTAAGCCCTATTTTGATTACAAAGGTGGTACTGTATTAGGGGCTGCCTTTAATACTGGTGAAGCTGCAAAAAGTGTATATGTTTTCATGATTACAAGTGTATTGTCATCTTTAAAATAAGTTGTGCATGTAATGTCTGTGAAAAAAATAACTAATATTATTCATCATCAAATAATTCTCAAAATTGTAACTGGGTTTGAAGAAATTGGTTTTAAAGTTATTTGTGTTGTTAGTGATAACAATTCTATTAATGGCACTGCAATGAGTTTGTTTGCCTCTCCCCCTCAGCTGTCATATTGTTATCCTCACCCACTTGATAATACCAGACCATTGTTTTTTTTTAATCGATAGTGTACGTCTGTTTAAATGTATCCGAAATAATTGGCTGAACCAAAAGAATGACGAAACTGCTTTTGTTTACCCAGATTTTGACGGAGAGAATGTTATGCACAATGCCTGTTTTAAATCTTTAAAAAACTTGCATGACATTGATTGTAACTCCTTTGTGAAATTTGCGCATGGTTTAACATTAAAAAGCTTGTCACCTTCTAACTTAGAACGACAGAATGTGCAACTAGTTATCAAAGTCTTCAATAAGTTTGTTATTGAAGCATTAAAATCTCTTGGTCCAGCCAATAATATCAGTCACTATGAGGACACAGAAAATTTTATTTCTATAATTCTCAAGTGGTGGGAAATAATGAATGTGAAGTCTCCAAATAAGGGAGACCATAAATTAAATCCATACATGACTCCGTTAACCACCCAAACTGATGAAATAAAGAATCAGTTTCTGCAAAAATTTCTGAAATGGTTAGATGTTTGGAAAGGCAACAATTTGACCACCGGTGCTCTAACCAATCCAACACACAGAGCACTAGTTCAAACTACTTTTGGAATTATTCAACTTGCTAGTTATTGCAAGGAAGAATTAAATATGTCTTGTATATTAACTGGCAAGTTTCAGACTGATTGTTTAGAAAGTCGGTTCGGAAAGTACCGACACACAGAGGGGTATTTGAACGATCTACGCGGCCAAAAGTCGATTTTAAAAATTTGAACCCAGAAATTAAATTCAGGTAGCTAAATGAAGATAAATGTTCCGCGCATGTGATTCAACAATTTTTAAAGCCCTACGCGAACCCTTTTTGCTTTTACTGTCAGTCTCAACTTGGTCTTCATGTGAATAGCAAGCTTTGCTCCTTGCAATTTTGAACATAGTCTTACTTATAAGAGTGATTATTGTTCTTCAGATAAATACATTATTATTAGTAGACATGGATTGTGATACACCAGTTACGTATGCATTCTTTTGAAATCATTTTGCTGCAATTGATGAAATTATAGCTTAGTTAAATTCTGTTTAGAATGAGTGTATTTTTTATAAATTTTATCCGTGATTTTTCTCAAATGTTCGACTATTAGTTATATTTCCGGATGTTACCCGGCACTTAAATTAGATTTCCAATAATTCTCAAATTGTTTTCTTTCTAAAACATGTATAATTTTAGTGCGATTATCTGCGTTTTTCAACAAAAAGGGAAATGTAAATAAATGGAGATAAAACAACATAAAATTAATGAATGTTAATTTTTGTTAAAAACTGTTTATTTTTGGTTTCAGGACCATCAAATGTTATAGCTATGACTAGAAAACAATTGTTTACTTTTATGCAACATCAAAAATTATCTAATATTAAGAAAAAATTATATTTTCTGGAAAACTATTTGCTGCAATTAGATGATCTTTCTGATGATCAAAGAAAAGGAAATAAATGTTCTCGTTTAAAATTCGAAATGAAACTAAAATTTAATGAATCATATAGAAAAGAAATTGCGATTTTGAGAACAAATAAAGAATGGCTTGAAGGAATATTTAGTATTTCAAAGGTAAATAACAGACCAGGACGATCAACAAAGTCGTTTGATGAGTCAAGTAAGAGAACCAAAGAAGAAAACTGAATAGCGATGTAAAGCTACTGATTTACTAGTACTTGTAGGTGCTACACAGACAAAGTTAAGAGGAACTGAAAAGAGAGATGCTGCTCTAATGCTTAAAGGAATTAATAGTTCACCAAAGCGAGCTACAAAATATAACAGAACTCTTTCTAATAAAAATACAACTATGACAGCTCAGTTGAATCCAAGACAGACCCTGTCGATTTTTGTTGAGTCTGGACTTTCAAGAAGACAATATGAAGTGATTAGGAGTTCTAATAAGAAAATCTACCCATGCTACAGCATACTACAAAAAGCTAAACAGGAATGCTATCCTGATAACGAGGCATGTAATGTTTCTTAATCAGTTGCCGAAGTAAATTTAATATCAAAATGGGAATGGGATGGGGCGCAGCAATCCCAATATAAGGAGAAATGGGAAAACAATTCTGATACTGATGCCAGCTTACTCCAGAGGTTTTTTTTTTGTTCCCTTACAGCTTACATGTACAACGAAGAATAAGGTAATTTGGCAGAATCCTACACCTTTTCCTTCTAGATATTGCCGCCCTATAATAATGAGATTTATTAATGAGTCCACGGGCATAATAAGCGAAGAAATAAGTTACGTTAAAAACACCGTAGATGAATTACAATAAACCAAATTGACGATATCAGGCAATGCTTATGCAGTAAAGCACAAGATGTTGCTCACCATGGTAGATGCAAAGGTCTGTAATGCTGTTACTAGCACAACTTCTAAATGAGATGCTTTATTTGGGGCATCACCTAAAAGGACTTCAACAAGTTAAATATCAAGAAAGAAGTTAATCCAGAGACACTTGTTGTCGGGCTCAAAGGCTAGATTTCGTGCTAGTCCATTTAAGGGGTCTAAGGAGTCTTAAAAATGTGCAAAGAAGGAACTACAAAGCATAGTTTGATCTTTCATGTAATTTTTTAACTACTCAATATACAAGTATAATTTTTTTATATGTAATTCTACAGGATTTATTGAATATGAAACAAATTTTAAAATTTATGAAACTTTAGCCAAAACTAAAATAAATGATATTAAACATAAAGCTATTTGAACACATTGGGATTAGGCTTGCGCGGCAAATTGTGAGGTCAAAATTGAAGACATGACCAAGAAAATGACTTTATATTGTACAAATATGTACAAACTAGAACTTATACCTAAATTCTCAGCTCAATTTTAATTAGAAATAATTTTTAAAAAATTTTTAAATCAAAATTCAAAAAAATTTATAATTTTTTTTCGAAAAAAGTTCTTAAAATAAATTCTAATTAAAATTGAGCTGAGAATTTAGGTATAAGTCTTTGTTTGTACATATTTGTACAATATAAAGTCATTTTCTTGGTCATGTCTTCAATTTTGACCTCACAATTTGCCGCGCAAGCCTAATCACAATGTGTTCAAATAGCTTGATGTTTAATATCATTTATTTTAGTTTTGGCTAAAGTTTCATAAATTTTAAAATTTGTTTCATATTCAATAAATCTTGTAGAATTACATATAAAAAAATTATACTTGTATATTGAGTAGTTAAAAAATTACATGAAAGGTCACACTATGCTTTGTAGTTCCTTCTTTGCACATTTTTAAGACTCCTTAGACCCCTTAAACTCCATTGTTTTTAATAATGCTTTTTTTTACCACTAACTATTTTTTTATCACTTAAAATACTACGGATAGTCTCATTGGCCCCTTTGGAATCGAATAAGAAGAAAAAATAATTTTGGCCGCTCAGATCGCGCAAATACCCCTCTGTGCGACAGTTAGCTGGTGCCCAGTATAACATTTCTGTTCGTCAGTTGGTGGAATGTGAAAAAAAAATTAAGACTTCAATCTCTCGTCAAATTTGACACTCCTATTTTATCCCCCAAATTTGTTTTAGATTCAGTCGAAGATTTAGCTGAAGTTAGTGATGTTTCCCCCGAAGATTTACCTAATATGTATAAGTGAATGATTGTCAGATTATGACCAGGCGCGTAGCTACCGCCGTATCTGCCGTATCAATTATACGGGGCCCCCGGGGGGCCCCCAACGTGCGTAAGAAAAAAGTACTAAATTTAATTTCGAAAGAAAGTATGAACGTGGAGAATGTAAAAATGATTAATAATTTAGAGAGTTATGATTTCTTAGTGCGTGTCACATTTTATAAAATTAATGACTTACAGGAAACTAGTATGCATTTTATTAAGTAATCTAACATTTAAATAGACTGTGCAAATAAAGGAATCAAAATTTATTAAATAGTTTGCTAAATTAGTCCAAAGATTTAAAAAAAGAGTGTAGGGTAAGAACTGTTATTAAAAACAAAAGACGAAAGATAACGAAGCGTTTTTTTATGAGATATCACAAGATGAGAGAATTTCAGACCCAGAATCCTATTTCAAAGTCAATGTATACTATTAATGTTTAGATATATGATATATTAATTTCTCAAACTAAACAAAGATTTCACAGCTTTTGCGACCTGAGTAGTATGTTCGAAATATTACAACCGGATAAACTCCTGTCTTCTTCAAACGAAGAGATATTAAACGCTTCCGGAAAACTGTAGACATCTCAGTTAATCTTTATGACCAATTAAAACATAGCTCTAAAAACATGCTTAAAATTTGAAATTAAAAATTTCATTCCATTAAGGAACTCATTGAATTATTGATGATAAAATTCAATAGTCTTGCATCCAGTTTTCCCGAGGTAATAACAGTGTGCTTTGTATTCTTGACCCTTACAGTTACAACCGCAACTGCTGAAAGAAGTTATTTAAAATAAACTGATTAAAAAAAATTCCTTAGAACTTCGATGGGGACAGTAATGCCTGTCAGACCTGTCACAGTTGTCCATAGAGGCAGAAACTTTAGAAAAAACTTAAGTCATCTTCAACTATAAATTATTTAATAAATCAGTTTGCCGAAAAATAGGCAAGGAAAGTGTATATTTAATTTGAATTGTTTGTAAAATTTTTGGAAAAAATGACAGATAATTATGATGAATAAATATTTCTTTTAAATTTAGACAACTTTTTTCTTTTTAAAAAAATCTTTACACTCTCAGAAATAACACTTTCATTTTTGACGATTCATGAATCCTCAAGCCTCATTTCGTTAATTTTAAGGATTGTTTCGTCAAACTATCACGTGACTTTTGGGTAAATGCGAATCCTCACCTTTACGATCGTGATTTGACGATTCTGTATCTTGATTTTGAGGAAACTGAATCTCTTTGTTGTACTCACATGCTCAAAAATGACGATTCAAATGTCCTCATTTTGTGGAAATGAAAACTCGGAGCATTTGCCAGTAAACGAATCGTCAGAATTAAGGAAAATTTCGTCGTTTTTGAGCATTCATTTTTTAGAGTGTAAATTTCCTAAGGGCCCCCAAACAAATTTTTATACAGGGCCCCACCAAGGCACGCTACGCTTCTGATTTTGACTTTCTTGTTGATGTCACAGAGAGCGATATTCAGAGTGCTCAAAAATACATTGTAGTTTTAACATATTTGGCAGGATATTGTTGTCATTCAGTATTAAAAAAAATCAAGTGTTCTGAGTGTAAAGAATTGCTCGTTTCAAACCATGAAATTGTTATGGAGGAAGATAGCTATGTATTAATTAAAAACTTAAATAGGGGGCTTGTTATGGCCTACAGAAATAGTTGTTAATTGTGTGATTTATAATTTTATTGTTGTGACAAAGCTTATGACAGAAAGCTGCACTTTGCAGCGTTCAGATCACAGAAAAATCATGTTAAATGCAACAATTTCTATTTTGGATTTGTATTGAAATGTTACTTAGTGAAGAAATTTGTTCTGCTGGCCATAAGGGAAATTTGTTACAAAGAATAATTTGGGTTTCAACAAATATATTTCTGAAAAATTTCTGTACTTCTAAAAATGATGCTTTATCTAATAAAACCTATACTGACAAGAAGGATTTGTCAAAGAAAAGAAAATTGAATACTCTTAAAAGTTGTGAAACTAAAAATACCTCTGTTTCTAAAAATGATAAGGTGTCAAAAAAAGTTGAAACTAACAAATCTGAAGGGAAAAAGAAAAAAAAGTTAGTGTAATATAATATTGATAAAATATGTTTTTTTTTTTAAATAATTGCTCTCTTTCAATAAATGCAAATTTTAAAAATGTTGTGTTATGTTTGTTTCAGATTTGTAATAAAAAAATAAGTTTTTAAACAGCATGTATGTTTTTTTTTCAATTGAAAAATGTAAACTAAACTAGTTTTAGCCGAATATAATTTTTAAATTTTTAATTCAATAATTTTAATCAGTTCTTCTTCTATTGCAATAATAAAAATCACTAGATAATCGAAAAACAAATTCAGTAGCATGGAATTTAAATATTAAGTATAAAAGGTTTTTTTAAATACTTATATATTGATGTAAGGGTTAACGCCCGAAGGTTGCGGACAGAGGGAGAAAAAAAGGTCTTCCGATGATGACGTCACAAAGTCGCGCGTAGGCTTCCCTCTTATCTAGATGGTGTTGGTTAATCCCCATCTAGAAAATGACAATTTGTTATCCTATGTCAGAGAAAAATTTATGTATTTGGAAGACATAGGATAGGTTTGAATTATCGTCGCACTAGAGCTACACGAGGGCTATTGGCGACGGGCGTCGTATTTTAGAACCACAGTCAAGTGACGAGCCAGCACCTGAATAGGCACCCAACGCAACCGTTAAGGGCGACATCGTACGCAGCGTTAGGACTTTGGAGCATATTTAACGTGCACTCCCCTACACGGGGTATTATTCGTCGGACATTTTTGGGCTGCACGGGCCGTTTATAGGTCGGCAGTTTTCTTGGCGATGCCCGGACCCGAACCTGGGACCTTCCGCATGCTAGGCGAGTGCCTAACCGACTGGGCTCCCCAGCCCCTTGTATTTGGAAGACAAGGATTAAAAGTCATATTGTTAATTGACGAGAAAACAAGCAATAATCTCCAATTCCCAAGCATATTCAAGTTCATGCATTAAACGTCCCCAGTGTTTCAGTTCAATTCCCATCTTCCCCAGTGTCACAAACCAATGAATAAACGCATTCAAGATCATATTTAAAAAAAAAGTCGTTTTGAAGCAAAAAAAAAAGTAGGCCCAAACACAATAAAAAGCAGAGATGTTTCAACAAGCACCTCTGATTTAACATTCAATGAGGCTTGTGCAAACGCAGAGGCTTCAAAAAGCAGCCCAAATTATAACAGATACCCCTAGAAGAGATGCTGAAAAAGAATCATCAGACTGACTACATTAAGGCGGGATCATACCGAGCAGGCAACTCATTGTGGCCGAGGGCGACATCTGGTGAAGATATTGGAACTGCTATAGGGGGAGGTTCAGAGAATTCGGAAACTGGCAAATCAAAATGCTTAATTCATTGATTGACGTTTTCATCTTATTTTTCAATCCTTCTATAAATAGCTGATTGGTCAGTTTTAAACTACCTTTCCTAAGCTCCTCCCCTTGTCAACGTATCTCACACCTCCTTCGAGAAATTCCCGCCGTCGCCCTGGGTGCAATTCCTCTCTATCTGTGTGCCAGTAAAAAATCTGTCTATGTCTGTCTTACTTGACGAGGTTTATAGGTGGGTATCTGATCAAGCACACAACCCGGAAATACATGTACCAACCAACCATTTTCCCTATGAGAAGACGGGATGACTCACTTTGCAGGTTAATTGAATAACGTCGCACGAAAGCTACGCCTGATCTTTAAACTCACCACGTAAATTCTAGTTTCGGTCGAAATCAGCCCAATCAAATCCAAGCTATAAAGTATCGTTTGGCAAGTTGAGTTACTATACGCATTAAAAAAAGATAATTTGCATAAATAACAGGTGACTACAAAAAGGGAAGCAGTTACAGTTGGTACAAAAGTTTATTATGTGACACCATAAACATTTATACCTGCCTACCTATTGTTGTAATCTCTGCTGGATGTCATGCCTAGTAATTTTTTGGTTGGTTCAAAAATATCAGGTATGACATCCAACAAAGACAAACATTACCAGGTGGGTCGGGTGCAATTTTTTTTCCGACATTCGGATAATCATTCATGCTTCGGATAATTGAAGTTCTACTGCACGCGGTTTTAGAATTTATATTAGAAGTTATTTAAACATTGTGTTACATCTATCTGTTGAATTTTGTCGACGTGCCTCGTAATTTTAAAATGCCGTCAGAAAGACGATGCTTTTATCTGACTGGGAACCAATTCGTAATATTGTGCAAGACTATGAAACATTGCACCGCAATGGATTTAATGTGCACAAACCCTCTCTATACGGTAGATATTTGATTGATATTATGATTTATAGAAGGATTACATTCGATCCTGGCATCGGATCTCTGGGTTTGCAGGTCAACTTGTTTACAGCTATACCTGCGAGAAGAATGTATTTTATACTAATCTTGGTTTATTTGATGCTTTTAGGGATCATAGGAGTCTTAAAAATGTGCAAAGAAGGTACTACAAAGCATAGTTTGATCCTTCATGTAATTTTTTAACTACTCAATATATAAGTAGAATTTTTTAATATGTAATTCTACAATATTTATTTAATATAAAACACATTTTAAAATTTATGAAACTTTAGCCAAAACTAAAATAAATGATATTAAGCACAAAACTATTTGAACACATTGTGATTAGGCTTGCGCGGCAAATTGTGAGGTCAAAATTGAAAAAATTACCAGGAAAATGAGTTTATATTGTACAAATATGTGCAAACAAAGACTTATACCGAAATTCTCAGCTCAATTTTAATTAGAAATTATTTAAAAATAAAATTTAAAATCAAAATTTAAAAAATTTTATTAATTTTTTTAGAAAAAAGTTCTTAAAATAATTTCTAATTAAAATTGAGCTGAGAATTTAGGTATTAGAAATTATTTTAAGAACTTTTTTCTAAAAAAATTAATAAAATTTTTTAAATTTTGATTTTAAATTTTATTTTTAAATAATTTCTAATTAAAATTGAGCTGAGAATTTCGGTATAAGTCTTTGTTTGCACATATTTGTACAATATAAACTCATTTTCCTGGTAATTTTTTCAATTTTGACCTCACAATTTGCCGCGCAAGCCTAATCACAATGTGTTCAAATAGTTTTGTGCTTAATATCATTTATTTTAGTTTTGACTAAAGTTTCATAAATTTTAAAATTTGTTTTATATTAAATAAATCTTACAGAATTACATATAAAAAAATTATACTTATATATTGAGTAGTTAAAAAATTACATGAAAGATCAAACTATACTTTGTAGTACCCTCTTTGCACATTTTTAAGACTCCTATGACCCCTTAATGAAATATGCACTTGCATGGCACTTTTTTTTTTGCTTAATCGAAATTGTATAGTGGTGTTTGGAATCGGTTCAGTTTGATCGGTGAAATGGTTGTTTGTGGTGCTTGGAATCGAAGAACACTTTAATGCCTTATTTTTTTCTTCTCAAAAATATTCCACAAAATTTTCTTTAAAAACTTACATTTTATTACGATGTATATTTACATAAATTATCATACGATTATTTTTCAGAACAAAAAAAATTATATGTTTGACAAAAGTGTATTTTTTAAAATTCATTCGTATCCTTTTTTGAAAATTATAACAAATGTTATTGATAGATTAAAAAACCACATCATAAAAGTAATATTGAAAGATCATTGAAAGTAAATATATTGAATATGCTTCAAAATATTAAATTTTTCGATAAGGGGACGTACATGAATTACGGCACGCTCAGAGGGGGAGGGAAGGGTATGCGCCAACATGAGGATCGAGACGTAACGTTTAAAAAATTTCCAATTTTGCAAAGAAAAACTGTCTTAAATAAAATGAAGTTTTTGAAAAAAAATAAAAAAAATTATAAGAGGCACTATTATAGTTGTGTAGTGTTTTTCTGAAGAAGACGAGCCGAAACTTGTATAATTTGTACAGCAACAAATAAACTATTTGCGCCAATAACGTGGTTTCTTTAGTGAATCCTCTCATGCTTGTTTCAAACTCAAAATGGAAGACACTTTAGAATAAATTCCCATTACTAAATATCTGCGATTTTTATCGAGCATTTAGAGTAAAATTGAAACAACCAATAAAATCACGATGGACAAAAATGAAAACTGGAAACTTATATAATCTAAAATAACCAAATTACAATTTTCTTTGAAAATAATTTGGCAATCTGGATTTGAAGGATGCTACTATCTTCTAGGAGTTAGGGA
This sequence comes from Hylyphantes graminicola, assembly GCA_023701765.1. Lineage (NCBI taxonomy): Eukaryota > Metazoa > Arthropoda > Arachnida > Araneae > Linyphiidae > Hylyphantes > Hylyphantes graminicola. The sequence continues at coordinate 3,902,332 of CM043112.1, read as the reverse complement.
AAATTTAATCTAATTGAAACTAATAAGGTTTAATGCTGTTGTTGTGATCATGGATATCCTATGGAAGAATGTTACCAGAGCGTCCGGAGAGGATGGACATCTTTTTCAACAAATTAAGACCAACATGTAGACAATTAACATTGTATTGAACGCTCAACGTTGAGTACGATATCGCCCTTAGCGGTTGCGTTGGGTGCCTATTCAGGTGATGGCTCGTCACCTGACTGTGGTTCCAAAATACGATGCCCGTTCTCCAATAGCCCTCGTGTAGCTCTAGTGCGACGATAATTCAAACCTTACCTAACCTAACATTGTATTGACAAGTCAATCATCCATGCGCTTACCAACCGGGATTCGTATACGCGGAAACTACTGGTTGGGATTTATACGGGATATTCGGTATGCCGAGTTTGCAGCGATAAAGGTTTAATAAATTACAGGAATATGAAAATGATGCACATAAAGAAGACAGAACAGATTAGTTGGTTAAGGCATTTTTTTGCCTTAAAGGTGAAAGGTCCCAGGTTCGGTCCGGGCATCGCCAAATCAACCGCCGACCTATAAATCGTCCGTGAAAAAAAATGTCCGACGAATAATACCCCTTGCATTGGGAATGCACGCTAAATATTCTTATTAGCCCCAACACTGCGTACGATGGCTCCTTGAACAGTTGCATTGGGTGCATACCCTGATGTCGACTCGTTACTTGACCGCGGTTGTAAACTACGCCGCCCGTCGCCAATAGCCATCATATAGCTGTAGTGCGAAGATATTTCAAAACTAACTTTACTCAACTATATTAGAGGGGTTGGGGAGCCCAGTCGGTTGAGCACACGCTTAGCATACGGAAGGTCCCAGGTTCGGGTCCGGGCATCGCCAAAAAGTAGCTGCCGACCGATAAACGGCCTGTGCAGCAAAAAATGTCCGACGAATAATACCCCGTGTAAGGGAGTGAACATTGTAGTGTACAAGAGTAACTTTATGCTAATTACGAATGACGTAATTGCTGTGATGTCAAGAGAACTATTATGTTAATGAGGTATTGACGTAATAGCCGGCCGTAGCCAATTGACTCTCGAGCTGATTGTCCCTTTTTTGTAAACTTGTTTTATTTTGTCAGATGATCTAAGTTTGCTCTGAATAAAAGTCACGTTCAGATTTTAAGCTGTTATTTTAATTCATAGCAAATACTCTCTGCCGTTATTTCACACACACTAGCTGATGGATCAGAACGTCCCATTGCGTTCGCTTCGAGGACTTTGAGTGATACTGAAACACGATATAGTCAAATCGACAAAGAGGCTCTTGCTATCGTATGGGGAATTAAACGTTTCCACCAATACGTGTTCGCAAGACACTTTTTGTTAGTCACCGATCATAAACCATTGGTTTATATTTTTGGCCCTAAACAGGGACTACCGGTGTTAAGCGCGACGCGATTATTGCATTATGCAATATTTCTTAGCGGTTTTAATTATGATATTAGGTACAAAGAAACTTCTAAACATGGGAATGCTGATGCATTGTCACGTTTACCGATAAAATCAACAGAATTAGCAGAGTGTGATATAGCTGATGTTTTTGAGATTAACCAAATTCAAGCTATACCAATAAACTCGCATGATTTGGCACAAGCTACAAAGTGTGATCTCGAATTAAAAGTACTATACAATCGACTCCTTCAGGGGGTAAGTGTAGAGGACATAAAAGGACAAGGTAACGATGGGGAATATAGTCTGCAATGTGGTGTGATATTTCGTGGTCATAAAGTTGTGATTCCACAAAAGTTCAGAAGATACGTGTTAAATGAGTTGCATTGTGGACATTTTGGAGTAGTCAAAATGAAGGCTTTGGCTAGATCCTATTTCTGGTGGCCAAACGTTGATAAAGACATCGAAGAACTTGCTAGAAACTGTGTTGGTTGCTGCAAATACGCAAGAAATCCTCCTAAGGATAAAACTCATCCCTGGGAATTTCCTAGTAAAGTTTGGGAAAGAATTCATATAGATTTTGCAGGTCCATTTATGGGTAAAATGTTCTTATTGGTGATAGATGCTCATTCAAAATGGCCTGAAATCTTCGAACTGAATTGCATTACCAGCAAAACTACCATAGAATGCTTACGATCTTTATTTAGTAGATATGGATTACCAAACACGTTAGTTTCGGATAATGGCCCGTCTTTAACATCTGCCGAATTCGAATCTTTCTTAAAGCAAAATGGAATTTACCATATCAAAACTTCGCCGTATCACCCCAGTTCTAACGGTCAAATTGAGAATTTTGTTAATACGTTTAAAAATGCAATGAAACATGCCAAATATGAAAGTGGTAGTTTAAGTCATAAATTAAATGTATTTTTAATGCAGTATCGTAAAACTCCTCATTCTACAACCCAACAGTCCCCTGCTTTGCTGTTCTTAAAGCGTGATATTCGCACTAGGTTAGATTTGCTCAAACCCGACTTGGAGCATAACGTGCAAAATAAGAGTTTAATTTCTAATCAAAATTCAAAGTCAAGATATTTTGAAAAAGGTCAAAATGTTGCAATTAGAGATTATGGTAGAGGGAACGATAAATGGAAATTTGGGAAAATTGTAGAACAAGTAGGAAATTGTAACTATAAAATATTGATAGGAGATGAACTGCATAAACGCCACGTAGATCAAATGCGTAAAATTGGTGATCAAATTAAATTAACTGTGCCTGATCAAGTGGTGAGTTTTTCAGATAGAGATGAGTCTCCAGATCCTCCGCTGCCAACTACAGCCGGCAGCTTTGATCTTTCACAAGCTACTCATAGTGAACCACTAGTGGAGTCTCCTGATTCGAGTAGTGTGGTTCCAACTTCCGTACCTGAGCCCGAACCTACACTGCGCCGAAGTACTAGAGTGAGACGTCCACCAGACCGATTCACTTGTTCATAAGGAAGGGAGGAGTTGTAGTGTACAAGAGTAACTTTATGCTAATTACGAATGACGTAATTGCTGTGATGTCAAGAGAACTATTATGTTAATGAGGTATTGACGTAATAGCCGGCCGTAGCCAATTGACTCTCGAGCTGATTGTCCCTTTTTTGTAAACTTGTTTTATTTTGTCAGATGATCTAAGTTTGCTCTGAATAAAAGTCACGTTCAGATTTTAAGCTGTTATTTTAATTCATAGCAAATACTAAGTTGTAGTGTAATAACGGCTGAGATACCGTAAGGCGAGGCATCTGTTGCAACAACAACTGGCAATTTAGGATCATACGGAATTAAAATTCGGTCTGAACTAACTTCTTTTTTAACTCTTTTAAAAGCAGTCTCGCAATCTTTTGTCCATTTAAACTTAATATTTTTTCTCGTCAAGTTGTTTAGTGGGGCAATAATAGATGCTAAATTTGGCAAAAATCGTGCATAGTATTGAATTAATCCAAGAAACGATTTTAACTGACGGACATTTACTGGGCATGGTGCATTTAGTATAGCATTAATTTTCTTTTTAGTTTGACTTATCCCGTTTTTATCAATTATATGTCCACAATACTCTATTCTATCCACTAAAAACTCACTTTTAGATAAGTTTATACGGAGATCATATTTTTTCAAACGATCCAATACTTTTTTTAGTCGTTCATTGTGAATTTTAACATTCGGACCAGAAATCTTTATATCGTCTAAATATACATCTACTCCTGGAATATCTTTTAATACCTGCTCCATGGTTCTTTGCCAAAGACTGGGAGCAGTTTTGATCCCAAACCATAACCTGGTACAACGGTAAAGACCTTTAGGTGTGTTTAAGGTTAATAAATTTTGATCGCGTTCATCTATTTCCATATGTAAATAAGCATTTGACAAGTCAATTTTACTAAATACTTTACCATCCGATAGTTTTGCAAAAATGTCTTCTAATCTAGGTAAAGGATAATCATTATCTTCGAGCGCTTGATTAATAGTCATTTTAAAATCTCCACAAATACGAATTGAACCATCCGGTTTTACAATTGGCACTATGGGAGTGGCCCAATCACTGGTTTCCACTGGTTCTATTAATCCTAATTTTTCAAGTCTATCAATTTCTTGATTAACGCGTGAAGCTAATGCGTACGGTACGGTTCTAGGCTTAAAGAACTTTGGTGTTACATTATCTTTTAAATATAAACGAGCTTTAAAATCTTTAAACTTTCCAATACCTTCCTTTAATATCTCAGAATAATTAGATAATAGCGAAACAATTTCGTCATTTGCAAGTTTCAAACTTAACATTTCATTAACATTGTCAACTTTCATAATTTCTTTCCAATTTAATTTTAAATCACGCAACCAATCTAACCCAAATAACGGACCTACTTCTTTATCGCATATATATAAAGTTTTAACCTGTCGTTGACCATTGTGCTCAACTAGAACTTCTACTTCACCAAAAGGTTTAATTAATTCTCCTCCAAACGCGCGAAGTAACATTTCCGATTTATTGATTACTTTATTAGGATCAATGCTTCGGAACAATTTTAAGGACATAATTGTCACATTTGAGCCTGTATCCAACTGCATTTTAACAGTTTTACCATTAATTTTTACATTTAATAGTATTTTATCTTTAGAATTACTCAAAGTATAAACAGGCGTTGTATCTTCAATTTGATTAACACTATTAGTGCGTTTAGTTTTAGACCTACAAAACGCTTCAACGTGACCTTTTAATTTACATTTACGACACGTTTTATTTTTATGTGGGCAGTCGTTAGCATAATGAAATTTAGAGGTACAACGAAAGCACCTACCTCGCAATTTAGTACTAGTCGAATCGGACTCCCCCAGTGGTAATGCATTGTCGGAATTAGCCTTCTTCTTGAAGTTTCCCTTAGTCGTACTCTTCTGAATGTACAACTTATTTACCCCGGAGATTCCCGATGACTTCCCTTGAAGCTCCGCGGTGTCTTTCGATGCAGTCTCCATGGCTGTTGCTATGCTCAGGGCTTTGTCCAGCGTCAGCTTCTCTTCTGCTAACAGCCTCTTCTGGATGGCGTCGTTGTTCAATCCACACACGAATCTATCACGCAGGCTGTCGGTGAGGTTGTCCTTGAAGTCGCAGTACCTGGCTAACTTCTTCAACTCAGCACAGAAGGTGTTGATGGTCTCTCCTTCACGCTGGTGTCTGCGGTGGAATCGGAATCTCTCAGCGATTGTCAAGGGTGGAGGATCCAACTGATTCTTTAGAGCTAGCACCAGTTCGTCGAACGTCTTATCCTTCGGCTTGTCCGGAGAAACGATGTCTTTCAGCAAGGCGTAGATTCGGGACGGCAACAGCGTTATCATCGTAGAAACCTTCTTTACTTCAGGCGTATCTGTCGCCAGGAAGTACATCTCCAAACGCTCCACATACGTTGACCAGTCCTCGGATCCTTCTTGAAAAGGCTCCATCACCAAACCCACGTTTGGCGTTCTGGCAGGAACAGGATTAGACATTTTGTCTCTCGTTGCTCAAAACTTTCAATTATTTTTTACTTTTAAAAAATTAAATCGAGCATCCTCGTCGCCAGTATTTGCTATGAATTAAAATAACAGCTTAAAATCTGAACGTGACTTTTATTCAGAGCAAACTTAGATCATCTGACAAAATAAAACAAGTTTACAAAAAAGGGACAATCAGCTCGAGAGTCAATTGGCTACGGCCGGCTATTACGTCAATACCTCATTAACATAATAGTTCTCTTGACATCACAGCAATTACGTCATTCGTAATTAGCATAAAGTTACTCTTGTACACTACAAACATTAAATATCCTTCAAAGTCCTAACGCTGCGTACGATGTCGCCCTTAACGGTTGCGTTGTGTGCCTATTCAGGTGCTGGCTCATCACCTGACTGTGGTTCAAAAATACGATGCCCGTCGCCTATAGCACTCGTGTAGCTCCAGTGCGACGATCATTCAAACCTAAAACTAGACTATATTAGAACACAACAAGACCTCGCATTGAGAGTGGAACCGAATCATTAATTAAAATCGCGGAAGATCAAAAATGAAAAACTGAAAAAAGTTACCTAATATAAAACACGCCAATACTGCTACCTAATGCCAAAACAAATTTAAAAAGTTATGCAAAACTCCTTTTTGAAAGAAATGGTAAATTATACAACAAAAACTTCAAGAAGTACACGTTTTTCGGATTTTAAATTAATATTTCAACAAAAATATATAAGTCCAAATTTGTGCAATTGTTCACACTTTGTAATGCCTTTTTCTGAACTTCAAGTCCCCAAAGCATATTTCAAACTCTTTCAAATAAATCATTTGGAAGAAATTAAAAAAGATTTTTTTTACTAATTAAGAATTAGAATCCAATAGAATGAATCAATGCCACTTAATTTTTTTTAAAGCTTTTAAACTGGACGCAATAGTAAAAAATCCATTTGTATTTTCGAAATCGGCGTCCAAAAACACACAATGAATTGAAACTTTAGCTTACGGAGCAGAAGTTAAAATTCGCAGACTCTTGAAATTGAACTACACGTACCTTATTTTATCTGAGTTTCAGCATCTTTAACTAAAAGGGGAGGAGCTAACTTTAGGGGGAGGAGCTTAATTTCTACTCCTAGGGGGCGCTACTTCCTGGATAAGACTGGATATTGAAATTTTCATAATTTCGCTGCCACTTTTCTACCCTAAAAATTGAGATATTTTCACACTTTTTTTTTTCATTGTGAAGGAAATTTAAAGTTCTACGTCTCTATCCATACAGTTTTTCAAATTTCGACCTTTTTTATATTGAAAAAATATTTATTAATAATCAAAAAATTATTTAAACCAATTTCAAAAAAGTGGATGGATAGAGACCTACAAATCAACTGCATGTATGATATAAAAAAAACCGTTTGTAAAAATATTCAATACAGCCGGAGAAATGTGGCAGACTTTTTATTTTTTCCCCATAGGATTAACATTGAGAGAAGCCTTCGCTTGAGAAGCCGATTCTCGGTACTATTCCCCCTTAATAGTAGTTCAGAGGATGCCACTTTCTCAGATGAAGAGATTAAAGATAACATTTTTAAAGAAGATTCCAAAAACAACGATCCAAAAAGCCATTTTTAATTTTTTTTTATCAACCATGATATTGCCAAAGTGGAAACGGTGTATGATCTTCTGAAAATCGATGTACAGAATGACGAAAACTACCTAACCAACAATCTTTTATTCCGTGGATCAGATGCTGTAAAATTAAAGTTTCAAAGAAGGATGAGAATATGAGAGTTTAGAAAATCTTTGAAATCAGCATATGCCAGTTGTGGAGCTTATATGCTATTACATGTTTTCATGGACCCCATGTTGAAGAAGCTTCCAATTTAATGGACAACATTATGTCATCAAATAGGACTATATTAAAAAACACTGGTTTGGATGCTATTCAAGCAATGAAGTACTACTTGATGTTAAAAGATTGCCCCTACATGCGAGATATTTTTATCCTATGAGCCGATTGCCAGAGATTTTGGATTAAATTTACTGAAAAGCCGTGCCCTATTTTTTATTTACAACTACCGTACAGATAAAAATCCATTTACAGGTAGAGGACAAGACAAATCACAAATAAAAAGCTAAAAGGGAACATCAAGAAAACAAAACAAAGAATAAAAATATTAAAATACAAAAAAAAAATCAAATACAAATATTAAAAAAAACAAAAAAATAAAAAATTATACAAATTGGGTTTGGTTTGAATTATCGTCGCACTCGAGCTACACGAGGGCTATTGGCGACGGGCGTCGTATTTTAGAACCACAGTCAGGTGACGAGCCACACCTGAATAGGCACCCAACGCAACCGCACTTCTCACATGAGCTCAATTAAAAGCTGGTTTACATCAATTGTTTCAATTGCTTTGCCATTTGAAAACGTCTCTAATGATAACCTGGCCCTGGACACAATTGTTTTGCCATTTGAGTGTGGTAAAAGTTTTACAACATATTCTGAGTTAGAAAAAGTTGGTAAAGCTTGTGAAAATACGCATTTTGCTGTTTTAGTGAAAGTAAAATCTGAAAAATGGACAGTAGGTCACAAAAAACCGAGAGACGTTGGTATACAAGACTCTTGTATACGCGTGTAAAAAAGACCAAATTCGACATAAATCCGAGGCAAAGGAGATATGGCCTGATGTAACATCTAGGAAGTCGGGGTGCCAATTCAAGTTGAAGATAAGCTCAAATTAAGGGGCTTTAGTTGTGAAAGAAGCAGCTTTGGACCACGCTGGACATAAACTAACTGAAGAGCGATTTTTACATTTTCCAGAGCAGTTAAGATTAACTACTGAGGAACTTAATGAAGCTGAGCTTGCGCTGAAAACAGGCGGCGATAAGAAGAAATTACAATCACATCTAATTGCGCAAAGAGGTGGTAGGCCCGTAACTTTAAGGACATTGCATAATTGCCTGCAAAGTTAAATGGTCAATAAAATAGCCAACTTGGTGATTTAGAGAAGATGGTCAAAGCCATGGAGTGTATCCCTGAAACGACAAAGAAACTTGCCTAAGAAGACCAGACCAAAGAACTAATAAGGGTGTACTTTCAAGATAAAAGAATGAAATATGTGTTTGATAAATACCCAGAACTTATCCTTTTTAATGCGACCTACAAACTAAATAACTACAAACTCCCCCTTTTTGTTTTGCTGGCAGTGGACGGCAATGGGCAAAGTGAAGTTGTTGCTCTTTTTATTATTCGCTCGGAAAGCAAGGCATGTGTTGGAACTATGCTAGACATGATTAAAAGTAATAACAATGCATAGGAAAGAGTAGAGGTTATTGTGGGAGACAAGGACTTTGCCGACCGTAATGTCTTTAAGGAGAAATTTCCTCAAGCACAAATTCAAATTTGTTTGTTCCATGCTCTCCAAACCTGAAGTGGCTGCCGGAGCACTTGCAGGCTTTTTCATAACAGAGGAAGATGTGAATGTGATCCCACGGATAGTGCCAACGCAGCGATTAGTTTTGGTTTGGTTTGATTTTTTGGCGTCGTATTTTAGAACCAGTCAAGTGACGAGCCACACCTGAATAGGCACCCAACGCAACCGTTAAGGGCGACATCGTACGCAGCGTTAGGACTTTGAAGGATATTTAACGTGCACTCCCTTACACGGGGTATTATTCGTCGGACATTTTTGGCTGCACGGGCCGTTTATAGGTCGGCAGCTATTTAGGCGATGCCCGGACCCGAACCTGGGACCTTCCGCATGCTAAGCGAGTGCTTAACCGACTGGGCTCCCCAGCCCAATGCAGCGATTAAGGAATGAAATAATAGACTTTGAATCTGTCCGAGAGTATTTTGACCCTGTTGCTTTTTTGATGGTATAATGATGGTGGGTTTGAATAGTGTTAAAAACCCTCTTTTTTGAGACCAAAAAAAAAAAAAAAAAAAGCAGTTCCTTGATATTGCGACCAAATATTTGTTGGACATTTCAGAAAAAAATTTCCGAAGGAAAGAGCTACTGCTCCATCTGTAGCCGATCTTATGGAATTTTTGTCCGCCAATGAATATCAACAAGAAGAACCAGGAGCACAGCCCGTCCCTTCTTTTAATACTGCAATGAAGAGCTTACAAATAGTCAAAGACTATTTTCTTTTTTATGGAGACCAGGAAAAAAACTCGCAAAATATTTCAATTCTAGAAGATGCAGCACTCACTTTGAACTCAAAGACTAAAAAAAAAATCCACTATTACGGACTATTTTCAACCAAAACTCAACTAAATTTGAAAATGATCTTAATTTGGTATGTATAACAATGATCTTCTTTTGTAAAATATAGAGTATTACTATAAATTTTGAAGGAGTCGTCTTAACTACCTAAAGTTTTTTTTATTTGAATTTTGCATTATATGTATTTCCCGTATTTTACGGTTTTTTTTACCCAGTCCTTTGAGAAACGTAAAATCGGGGTTTCACTGTAATTTGGTGTTCTGTTATATATTTATTCCAATGTTAGGTATATTAAAGGTTCTGAAGTTTGTTTATAAACATAAATTATTGCTGGATTTTTTGGAATTAGCAGGTCTGATAATTTAACTACTGCTAAACTTCGATTGGTCACATATCCTAATTTAAAAAGCTTAATTTAGATGCTTGCATACTTAAAAGTCCATTCCTATAACAAGAACAAGTTATGTCCTGCAGCAATGGTGACTTCCTAAATACAACAAACAATCGGCTGAAGTCCAGTAACGGGGCTTAAAACCGTTGTTCGAAAGTTCAGTTCTTTCCCGGAATTTGTTTCAAACCTATTCTCAATAATACGATCCATGAGACAGGAGCGGGATCATGCAGCGGCAACCACTGTTTTGAAGAAGTCTGTTTCACAGTTACCAGCTGGAAGTGCTGAAGAATCCATATCATTTTGAACTGGTTTTGAAACAGCTCAACATGTCTGCTGATCCCAAAACAACAACAGCTGAGGATGGTACCAACCATACCTACCAGTGTCAGGGAAATAAATATGATGTGAACCCTGTCTCCTGCCACTGTGTGTGGTTTAATTCAATGAGATTGCCTTGTAGGCATATTTTATCTGTCAGAAGATAATTATCGATAAACACATTTGATCCCACTTTATGCGACAGGTGGTGGCTGAAATCTCACCTGATGTCAGTACACCGAGCTTTCAACGAGACTGTAGATGATTACGAGGCGACTTTTGATGAAACTGAAAAATCAAATTAAGTTGCCAAGACAACAACTGGAAGATATTCTCACATTTTTGCATTTGTGCAAAATATTGATTCTGAATCAACGGGAAAGGAGTTTTTAGAGAAAGAGGATACTTTGAAATGCCTTTTATGGTATGGTTTGCTTCTTTTTACTTTGCCTTTGTCTTTAACTATTGTCTTCAGACTAAATTTCAGAGGGTAGAGAACAAAAATTCAGATGGAATTTAATGTTAATGAAAGGAATTTAATTTATTGTAGGAGTTTTTTTTATATCAATTGACTTATGCCATAAGTATACATAAAATCTGTTCCTTGATCAAGTGTATTATGATAATTTATGTCGTTTATTTTAGCTTATTGGTTAGGTTAGGTTTGAATTATCGTCGCACTAGAGCTACACGAGGGCTATTGGCGACGGGCGTCGTATTTTAGAACCACAGTCAGGTGACGAGCCAACACCTGAAAAGGCACCCAACGCAACCGTTAATCCAGTGGAAGATCTGATTGCTGGAACAGCTTTGGATGACCATAATTATTTGTCTAATACAGATTGAAGTAGAGATAAATTCTAATGTGATTGTAAGAGATATAAGATATGTGAATTTTTTATTCTTTATGCTGAAATTAAATAATATCAAATTTATAGTTTTGTAAAATCATATTAGAAATTGAATTCAAAAATAGTATGCGCGAAAGGAAATATTTAATCTTTTTTTTTTTTTTCAGAACACATGTGGATATACATATTGAAGCTACCGTCTGTACATCATACCAGCTCCAGTTAAGAGAAAAGGAAGACCAGCAGGTGAGATAGGTTCAAATGTAAGTTGCTAGTCAAAACTAATGCTTAAAAGTGTGCTTGGGTTTCCTTTTTCAGACCTGGGTACACAAGTGCCATAATTTTTAGCCTACTTTTTCTTTCGAAAGAATAAAAAAAATAAAAAGTAGATATTGACAGGCCGTCGATGTCTGTCCGTCCGTACCCCCCTTCCAAAATCGGTTCTATCCATCCGATCTTAAGGATTCTTTTATTGTTTGAAATTTATTACCTCAGAGACACAACTTTCATACTTTAGGTCCGTCTGGACAGGAAAGTAGGCTATTTTAGTTCTTTTAGAACTTCTTGTCTTAATTCATGTTAATGATGGTATTTTAAGCTCAACTACATATCAGAATAGTTTTCTTTTCAGTTTATTAAATCAAAACTAAATAACCACCCTGTTGCACTGCATTTATGACATTTTATTTTTTTTAGGTTTAACAACCACAGTTATTGGGTTAAAGAAAAGGAAGAATTGCAGCAGACCAACCCCTTTACTCCGAAAGACGCTTCAGGAAAAGCAATGCATTATTTTGAGGTGTCTTGCTGAAGAGGAAGTTGTAACAAATGCAATCCAAAGGGGCATTTTGATTGATGAGGGGACATTGAAGTGGATGTCACACAAATATCTACCGTTTGCATGGAATCATGTGTAGATGTCCAAGAAATCCGTCCGCTCTTTACTGCTGATGGTTGGATCCTTTTACAAGAAGTCCTGGGGGCTGGGGAGCCCAGTCGGTTAAGCACTCGCTTAGCATGCGGAAGGTCCCAGGTTCGGGTCCGGGCATCGCCAAAAATAGCTGCCGACCTATAAACGGCCCGTGCAGACAAAAATGTCCGACGAATAATACCCCGTGCAAGGGAGTGCACGTTAAAATATCCTTCAAAGTCCTAACGCTGCGTACGATGTCGCCCTTAACGGTTGCGTTGGGTGCCTATTCAGGTGTTGGCTCGTCACCTGACTGTGGTTCTAAAATACGACGCCCGTCGCCAATAGCCCTCGTGTAGCTCTAGTGCGACGATAATTCAAACCTACCCTACCCTACAAGATGTCCTGTCGACTAAGTCTGGGATGATGACTTGGGAGTGTGGCTCCTGTAGGGAGAACTGCGGGGATGGAAACACAATTTTATGGGATTCTTGTCTCCAGTGGAACCACTATTTCTGTGTGTTGGTATACTTCAGCCACCGAAGCAGAGATATCGGTTCTGTAAAGGGTGCCATGGGCTTTAGATAAGGCCATTCTTTTCTATTTGAGCTATGCCGGCGGTAGCTCAGGTACTGGTAGGGCCACCCTAGCCGGACAGGTCACATTATTCTCCCTTTCTCGTGCAAATCGAGCGACAATGAGGTCTTCGCATGATTGATACCTCCATCAACAGTTAAAAGGGACTTTCCCGGGGACTCGAAGCAAGCACATTATTATTTTTATTTGTCTTATTTCCTGCCTTAAATTGTGTGGCGTTAGTTATGAAGAAACTTCAGAGCTATTACAGGAAGGCGATCAAAGAAAATGCTCGGAACATACCTAGAATAAAGACGGCTATATTTGCCAGTTTACACCATTGTTTATCCACTGACACTAAGCCCCAACACAAAAAGTGTCCTGTTGTAGAAAAATCTTGGTACTTTTTCCAGAAAACTGTGGCCTCAGGTCAAAGGCCGCCAAGCCATAGAAGAGTGAAAGTTACCTTGTCAAAATTAATCGTAGAGAAAATTCTACCTGCGTACCAACGTCTGGCCTCAGATGAAATTTTGTCTCGCTGCATATCAGCAAAGACTCAAAACATAAGAGTTTGCACAGTTACATTTTTAGAAAATGCCCACAAGAGGTCTTCGTTTCAAAGAAAAGACTGGAATTGGCTGTCACTTTTGCTGTGAGTGAACATAATTTAGGTCACGTTGGCGCTTTACAGTTACAAGACGACGGATTAAATGACAATTCTTTGAACTTGGGCCAAAATCGTGACAATCGCCTAGTACAACAGAGTAAAAGAAAAAGTACAGCTGCTTAAAAAAAGAGGGCATTATAACCTTAGATGCCCTTGCGCCACCACAAAAAAGTGGCTCTGGCATTGCTAATTAATTCAGTATTTATTGTGTAAAATATTTATATTTGCAATACAGCAGACTCTTGCAGTAGACCAACGAAGCCCACAAAATAGTGACCTTTTACAAATATTATCAAATTTTAAGTTTTAATAAGGTTTGGTTGTGAAACTTATTTTTTTCTGATAAAAGGTCTGTCTGTCAAGAGTATCTTTTTTTTGGCTCTAAACTAAAAATAATTTAGTAACAATACTTAACATATTCTAAAACATTTTCCTGACCCACTGTAAAATAAATTTCTAATGTTTTTGAAACATTTATAACTAAACTTTTTTTTAAATAATTATTATCTGTATGGATGGATGGATGTTTGGGTTTTATGGCGCAAGGGAATCTAAGGCCATACTGCGCCAAACACTAGGTTTTAATTTTAAAATAGGTTTTAAAAAAAACACAATACATTTAAAAAACAATTAATCATCTAAAATCAAACACAAGGTTTTTTTGTATGAAAAGTTTCAAATTATTAGAAGCAGCACGACATTTAAAAACAGTGACACATTTAAATCAAAGAATAAAAGCCATATTATCTGTATGATTGTTGCTGAACACAACACTATAACTAACTATTTTAATACTACATCATATTTTATTTATTTTTTATGTGTCAATAAACTACTTTTCATTCAAATCACAAAAATACCATTATCTCCAATATTAAAAGATGGTTGTTTTGAAATTTCAAAATGTTCCCTGAGCATCCATGCTCCCTGATATTACAATTATGATTTCCTTACGTATATCAAATTGGATATGATACTGTGGATTTATTGAATATTTAGCTAAAATGTAATTTGTTTAAGAATTTTTTTGACTTTTTTATGTGATTTTTGAAAAAAGGGTATTTTAACCAGGGTGGATTGATTTAAACCAGCTTGATTTAAATCAAGTTTAAAATCAAAAGATTTTTTTTTTAAATCATTGATTGAAATCAAATTTTTCCTTAACTCGGGTTCTGCCTTTCTCATCACAAAACCTTAACTTTTATAAAAACTTTTTTCTTTCACTTCCTGCTTCAAATCCTACAACTCAACTCCACACTACATTCAACTCCACACTTAAGGAAATGCACCTCTCATTATCACATTATTTTTATATTTCAAAATGTCTGGGAGAAAAAATGATCAAGTTTGGAGCTATTTTAATGAACAAAAAGTACATCTGGAAAATGGTTAAAAACCCAATGTAAAACATGTAGTAAAACAATTATGGGGATAGTTACAAGAATGCGAAAACACATGGAAACATGTGAAACAGAAGTGGATTCAGAAGTTCCTATTGAAATTGGCAGTAAAACAGTAGCTGGTAAGTTGTTTTTAAGTGTTTTTATATTCTAAGCTTATTTTCTTCCTTTTGTACATCATATAAGTGTATCTCAAAGTGCAAACCACTAGTTAAATTAAATTCATGTTAAGCTGAAACACATGTTGAAATATTATAGGTTTTAATTTTATAACATTAATCAACAGCTTTGAAACACACTTGAAATATTATTTTCATTAAATAATTATTTTTACAAAATAAATTTTATTTTGTTTTTAGACACATTTTGAAATTTTATAAGCTTTTTTATGACAATCATCAGCTTTTGAAATAAATAAAACATTTAAAGCATATAACTTAGATTTATATGAAACAATTTACTTTGGTTAATTTAAAAAAGGTGTATTTTTTATTTAGAAAGCTTTAGTGTGTGTAGTTTTTTTTTTACAATACTTATTTTATAGGTGCTCAATCTTCAAGCTCGAGCAATTATCATGTACATACTACAGCAGTAACTTTGCCAGTAAAAAGAAATGCTGATGTTGCTATTGAAGAAAAGTTTGAAAGAACTATTGAGGGTTATTTCCACAAGACTAGCTCAATACAAAAGAGCCCTGGATGAACAGGTTACGAAGTTTATCTTTGCATCAAATACTTCGTTCAGACCTGTTGAACATACTAAGTTTCAAAGAATGGTAGCAATGCTGCGGCCTGGATACATTCCCAGTCTAGGAATGAAGTTGTTGGAGTTCTGTTGGACAAGATCCATGAAGAAGAAATGGCCAAATGTTCAAAGATTCTCAATGACCAGACTGTTTCGATGAGTTTAGATGGTCCAATGTCCATAATGAACAGATTATATGTATAACAGTTACAACAGAAAATGGTGAGATTTATCTGGTAGATAGTCTTGATACGTCTGGATATCCACACACAGCTGAATATTTAGTCAATGTGGCAAAGAGTTCGATTACATATAACTCTTCAGAAACGGTTCACAATTGTATACCAACAACAGTGGCTGTTTTAAATTCCAATGCTACCGCCCAACAAAATCATAGATTTGTTTTGGTTTGAATTATCGTCGCACTAGAGCTACACGAGGGCTATTGGCGACGGGCGTCGTATTTTAGAACCACAGTCAGGTGACGAGCCAACACCTGAATAGGCACCCAACGCAACCGTTGAGGGCGACGTCGTACGCAGCGTCAGGATTTTGTGGGATATTTAGCGTGCACTCCCTCACACGGGGCATTATTAGTCGGACATTTTTGGCTGCACGAGCCGTTTATAGGTCGGCAGCAATTTTGGCGATGCCCGGACCCGAACCTGGGATACCGTTAATAAGGCGTGAACTAACCTTTTACGATGGCGATTCAAACGGCAGTAAATTTTTTTTCAACAATTCAATGAACTATCTACGCTGTCCGGCTGGTCGGAAGCCGAAAAACTTATTATACCGCTATCTTAATGAACATAAACCTGAATATTAACTGTAATGCTTAATCTTAGTAAATGTAACAAACAATTATGCTTTCTCAATCACTGGATGTCTTTATTAGACTACGAGCCTATCTAACCACTAAGCCTTGATGGCAGTAGATTTGTTTTGCTTAGGTTAAGTTAGCCCCTGACAACTCGAGATGGGAGGAAGTCGCGTTTCTTGTGTTGCAATTTAATCGTTTTTAGGTAGTTTTAAATTATTCCCGGCGCTATGTTTTGTCCCACTGGTGCTCTGTAAAGTCTCATGTTTAGGAGCAAACGTATTTGTTGTCTTTGTGTTTTTAGAATTGGCATCTCTGTTTGTGTTTGCAGATAATAAATGATTACGATAATAAATGATTACGTGAATCGTGTCGGGTTTTTTCTTGTAAGCTGTTGTAACTTTCCGTCATTCTTTGTTGAAGATAAGTCAATTAACCAATTTTGCACCGGAATATCTGTTCTTGAAAAGGTCTTTTGAAAGTAATCTTCAGTATTGCAAATATGGGATAAAAAAATATTTGTATATATAAGTAGTAAAGATATGTAAAAAATAAACGTATTTCGTAGCAAAAAGAACACGCACGAATGAATAGGACAGTGAACATAATAATTCCTTTGGAGGATTCCCAAATGAAATTCCCCTTTCCAATTGAGGACTTAAGTAATTATTTGACATAAAAGTTGTGTCTTTTAGCATGTGCAATCTATATGTTTAAGATAAATGAAAGTGTAATCATTAATTTTTTTTAGCCATTGACTGATAGTAGTCACTTTTTATGCTATAATATTCTTAAATAAAAGAGCTGTAAGCGCTAATATAATTTCATAAACTTTTATTGTTAGTTTGTCTAGAATTAAAACTACACATATAGTTCCAAAATTAACTAAATGATTTGAACTCCTATTTAATTTATTAAGTATTGTTAAGTATATTGTTTCAAACTTAATTTACTATTTAGGAATTACTTGATAAATGTTGCTTATAAAGATTCAATATCTTCAGTTCTTTATTGGTTCTATGGAACTTTCGAAACCCACGACGTCTACTCAAGATGAACTATATACTTTTCTTTATCTTCTTTTGCTTTTTTTAATTTAGCAAAATGACTTTAATGCAAAATTTCATTTTAGGATACTTCACTGAAAATGAAATTTCTTTAAAGGGTTATATTTTTTAATTAGTTAATTATATAAGTATAGAAATAGGCATGGAACATATGAGTAAGACTCATTTAAACAAGTTATAGCTTAGTTTTTTTTTTAACCTACAAGTTAATGTATTGATATAAATACATTATGCTCTAATATTAAGTCCTATGGCAATACTTAAAAATCTTTTTTGTGCATTTCAGTGGAAAAGGTGCTTCATCATATATTCGATATAAAAAAAAACAACTAAAAGATATGTCGAGGAAATTGGCTGAAACCGGTAAAAAGATTGACAACATCTTCAATAATCAGGGAGTTGTGAGCCTAGTCAGTCTGTACTGTTTCGTCAAAACTCCCTATTGGATTACGAACTCCCAATCTCCTCAATTCAAGTTTTTGAGGATTTTGATAATTACCTTGCGGTGGACGAGAATGCAATTAAGTTGGTAAGTTTGTTCAAAATTATTTCCCTCAGACACCTCCACTGAAGTACTTTTTCTACTATGTTAGGTTAGGTTTTTGAATTATCGACGCACTGGAGTTATACAAGGGCTATTGGCGACGGGCGTCGTATTTTAGAACCAGTCAGGTGACGAGCCAACAGCTGAATATGGAGGTGTCTAGGACAAAGGGTGTACTGGCGCAATACAATAGAGGGGGCTTGTCACCTGTCAATCATCCTGAACTGTAACAGGAGGGTGGCAGCTTTCTTTGATATTTCCCCACTGATATAGGTGGTTGGGTGATGACGTCACCCTTTTGTTGAGTTGTTGGGTTCCTGTGATATAGGATGTTTTATTGTGACGTCATGTGGTACAGGGGTTGAGATGTATGATTCCAGCTTTAGTTTTGGTTTAGTGTGTTGGTTTTATACTTATAAGTGGTAGGAGTAGAGTAGTTGGTTCCTGCTTACAGACAAGGTTTCGGTATAGGGTGTTTTCGTGTGACGTCATATGTTGAGTTGTAGGTATCCTGCTTTGGTTTCGAAATTCGTAGTGGTGTTGGTATTTGGCAGTTTAGTTGCTTTGGTCCCAATTGTGACGTCGTATATACTTGTTGGTGTGTATATGAGAAACATGTTATATTTCATTACTTTAAATAAGAATTGCAATTTTTTTTAAAACATTGGTTAATTTTTATTTTTTATGCCCTAAAAGCTTGTATAATTTTAGTCTTTGAAACTGCAAGGCCTAGACATTACTTAGCCTTTATATTCTGACTAATTTTAATTCGTTGGCTATTTATATTTGTTTTTTCTTGCATGCGTACCATCACAATTTTTTTTTTTTTTTGCAAGTACTTGTTTTTAATTGTGTTCTTCTTATTAGTTACATGATGTGGATGAACCACGGAGTGAAACCTCGGTGTTATTTGATGATGAGGTATTTATGATTTATTGTTTTTTTCTCCTCTAATGGAACTGCAACAGATTTATTGTTACAGTATAGTGATTTCATCGTTTTTAGACAATTTAGAAGTCGAATAGTTTTTTCATTTCTTTTTTATTTTATGAAGAAATAACTCAAGTATTTGCTGAAAATCCACTATCCATGCTGTATGGAGAGGGAATGAATGTAGGGGAGAGAGCTTCTTTCTGGACAGGATTGACAGTTAAGGATACTCACTGAAATAGGACCATTATTTTATTTAAAAGAAATTTCGTTAGTATTCATTCGTAAGAGACTTCTAGAAAGATGTACGCATTTTAACACAAAATATTAACTTTTAATTCGTTACCATTTATTACATGATTAAGAGTAATTTTTTTAATTAGAAATTTGTTAAAAGTTGATAATATTGAGAATTCAGTAAATATGAGATTTCATTTGGTCTTATGGGTTCATTAAACTTTAATTTCTTTTCTAGATCGATAATGCGGCAAGAGTAGTAGAAAGCTCAAGAAGGATAAACAAGTAGTACCCGGCTGAGGAAGTAGCTTTGTTCGCCATGCGGAATCCAGACCAAATTCCCGATCAAGAAAGAGGCATCACGTTAGGTTCTACCGACGTAGTGAGACGACTATTTGAAATCCTTCTTGACATTGCATTAGAGGGTATGGCTCCGCATGATTTAATACAATTGGTATTTAAGGCCAACGAATTGGACAGGCCAATTTCCACATTGATTCGACGAGTAGATGAGATGAGTGAGGAAGTTCTTCTTTCGTGCATCACCGGGGTCCTCCAATCAATAGGACACTATCACACTAGACGAGGGATTCGATTCTTCATTAATGCAATTAAGATCAAAAGGCCTACTGGTGCAGGCGGAAACAAACGAGTTGTAAACCCTGAATTGGACCGATTAAAAAAAAGGGTCAATCATTGGCATTTCTAAAGATGATTCCGTACTGTGCCATAGCCATACTACCGGTCATTCATGAAGAGGACCCAGAACTGCCCACCCTAAAAAAACGAAACAGTAACCTGCTGAAGAGAAACAGGAAAATCTATCTTTGGCTACATGGCAGTTATTTTGATTTGATAAAGTGTCCTAAAGGCTTTTATGGGAGTGACTATTACTGTGACTATTGTAACACCCTTTATAAACGAGTTGAAGTACACATGTGCGATTCCTTTTGTTCTGTCTGCCGTAGCCCTGAGTGCAAAAAAGAAAATCTGATTCGTTGCATTGATTGAAACTTTTTATGTCAGTCGGAGAGTTGTTACAACGAGCATAAAAGAACTAAAATCTGACAAGGTAGATACTTTTCATTTCCACTTCCTCCTTTTTATGTTATATTTTGATGCATGCATGATTCTTATTAACTGATGTTACTTATTTCAGGTTTATCTTTGTTCGCAGTGTGATAAACGCATTGAGCGTAAGTTCTGCTCAATGGATTTACACTGTTGTGATGAGTACAAATGCAAAGGTTGCAAAAAATGTCAAAGCTGGGCATTTGTGTTTCATACCAAAAGTAGAAGCTAAGAAGTCGAATGACAATCTAATGTTTTTCGATTTGGAAACGGACCAAAGTACTGGAGAGCATCATGTTAACTTTGCTGAAGTTCAGTATACCGATGGTGTGCATCGCGTGTTTAGTGGACTTTCGGCTCTCCATGATTTATGGTAATTTTCTTTGTCTCTGTTATGTATTATAATTTAATAATATTTGCATAACTACCAACCTAGCTTAATATTCTAACTTATATAATATATATGTAACTGTTAATCTAACTGTATATACGTATGTCTTAACTGTAACTGTATCTCTTCTGGTTGTTGATGTTACCATGCTTCGAATCCTGACCTATTAAAATGACTAAGATTATCTTAACTCATATACGCTTTATTTCATTATCTATTCGTCACACAGATATTATATGGTGTCAGATATATAGAATTGCACATCTACATATTTTTTGAGAAAAATCCAACAACCATCATCTAAATAAAATCAACGAACTGCGTTATGGCCCACAAATTCTTAAACATTGAAACCTTTATTCCCGGTGACAATCGATCTGAATCCTGGACAGATTGGCGATCCAGCTATGAACTATTTGAGACGGCTGTTAAATATAACAAGGAAGATGACGTGACAATAACAGGCCTCAGAACTAGTAATGCTCTAAAAAAAAGTAGGCAAAAGATACTTTCAAATAAAAAAAAAGAGACTAAAAGTAGACTAGGGTAATAAGCGTTCTGCGAATCGTTTCAGAAAGAAAAAAAATCTTTCATCAGATTGGCAATTTACAACTCCTTGAAAATCCATTAATTACGAATTTATAAAATGTAAAACTAAACATCAGTAAAGTAGTGAATTTTCGGAAATTGGCTAATAAAGAAGTACAGAACCAGACACACATAATGTTCTATTCCGGACACTTTTAAATTCTGGCAATATTACCATTTTTTTAAACCTGGCTAGAATCAAAAACCCTAAGATAAGCTGAAGTAGAAAAAATGCCCCAAAAAAGTTTAACAAGGCGGAAAAAAATCAAGCACTTCTTGTGATATCTAACGTGGTCACATACTATTGATCAGCGGAAAATATTCTGTTTGGTTCAACTTGGCCTGAACCAGAGCTACAAAAGTAACAAGACGCTTTTCCAATCAGCATAGGCAAAAAAACTGTCAAGCATTATGAAGCAAGGCAACCTCATCGGTGGATTTCATGAAAATTACTAGGCAACAAAATAAGCAAATCGGGAAGCATTGTTGGATTTTACTGGGCGGTAACTGATATTCTAAGACATCTTAGTGTAATTAATCAAATTCATCTTCAAAGTGTAATCAAATTTTTATTATTAAAATTTATTCATTAAACTTGTTGTTTTGTACTGCAATTCATAACTTTGAAGTCAAAAATTACTAATCCTTACAAATTACAACAAAATTCGAAGATCGCTTAATCGTAAAACCTTGAATATCGATGACTTAAAAAATCCTCAAATATCAGTAAAAACGGCAAAATCACAAGCAGGAAATATTTTAATTGAGAAACTGAAAATGTGAAAATCGTGCACCTTCAAAAATCGGGAATTGAAGACTCTTGAAAATAAACAAACCAAAAAAAATTAGCAAACACATTATCTTAAATTCCACCCTAATAATGAATCTAGGTTAACTGCAAAGACGGAAAATCAAGAATCTGAAAATTAGCAAACAAACCGCGAATCTTAAAACCCTACATAACAAATAACTTTTAAATTCGAGCAATTAATTTAAAATTCTAAATCTTAAAAGAAAAAGACAAATCTTGTAACTTTGAAGGAATTGGACATTTGCGGAAAAATTATAGTATTCTTGAAATCAGCAAGTCTGAAATTTACAATGGGGGATTTTTTTTTTTTAAATCGGCTGATTGCTAAACCTCGAAATAAACGATACAAAAAGTTTATCCTCATAAATCTATATAAATCGAAACTTCCAGTAAGTGGCAAACCAGAATTTTCAACAAATTCAAGCATTATTACGATTTTTCCGTCGCTAAAAAATCCAAGTACAATTCTGCGTACAGCCATCAGCCAAAATCTAGAAAGTCAGATGTCACAATGAGTACTGTTGAAAATACAAAACAAAGCGCGGCAATCCGGTAGCGTTGAGTTGTAACGTCACCGATAGAAAAGCAAAAGACATGTATTTGCATGAGAGAAAAAGTTCTTAATATGCCAGCAATGTTAAATCGCGGTGAAAGTTAGCCCCACTGGTGAAAAATAGCTAATTTAGAGACTTTGACCTGAAAAAAGATACTTTTAGAGACACTTTAAAAAAATAGAGACTAATAGCTAGAAAAGAGACTAGTTCCTAGGCCTGCAATAATTGCGCTGCTTCTGAGCATGATTGGCAAACCGTCATACAAAGATTACAAGACCTTCATTTTTGCTAATAGACAAGGAAAAACCTTAGAGGAAGTTCTAAACAAATTTGACAATCACTATCGACCTTATCGAAAGATTACACTGTCAACGTTCGTCTTCAACAACATTGTCCAAAAACAAGGGCAAAACTTCGATGCATTCGTGACCGAGATGAAACTGCAAGCTAACCAGTGCGACTTCATATATAAGCATTCAGTGAACATCACTATTAAGTTGCATTTGTTTTGGTTGGTTTGAAAAACGTACATTTCTTAGTAGCTCTGTAGGACGTTTTATCATGGAAGTTAAATCTCGATGCAATTGTATTGTAGGTTATTTTTCTGACTGTTTAGTTGTTGAGTAAAGGTGACTTTTATGCTAATTTGTTGTTTTTGCTCTGTATTCATGCATGCCGGGCACTGTAACCGCGCCCGTAGATTTATGTATAAATACCGTGTGATTCTATTACTTTTTGCTTCTGACTTGCTTGCTTCTACCTACTCAGATGAGTTAGGCTGAATTTATTTGCCGTAGTGTGCGGCGTCTGTTATGATTTATTTTTAATTTAATTTGTGACGTATGGCTGATGAAAATGTGTGAACCTTCTTTTAATAGCATTTAAATATATCCTATTAATTAAATAGTTGGAAGTGTCAAACTTAAAAATGTGTTTGCAAATAAACGTGGAATTTGGCGAGTACGAGTCTTCCTTGTGTATTCAGACTGTTCCTGTATGTCGTTACAGTGAAAACGCAGCCTGCCATCTTCACCCAGACGCAGAACACCTGTTATAAGGCGACCATTTCAAGCAGAAATAGGTACCGATACCATCCTACTAATACTAGATCATTTAATAATATTTTGCCTTTGGAAACAGCAAATCTTGTTGCGCAGTTATATGAGAGAGATGATACCAGCAGGCAAGCCGCAGGTCGCAAAGATGTAATTACAGTCAGAGAGGATGAAATAAAATAAAAAGTTCAAATTAGACACTTGCAATGTTTATTAAAAGTGCATGCAATGTTCAAAGATGAATATCCAGTTGTGAAGATAGGAGAAAAAAAAATTTGCAGCGACCCAAGTAAGTACACCTGTTAAGTACTAAATTATCTCATAATGTTTGCTTGTGTAAATACCACGAAAATTTCATCATGGCTCTAGACACTTTGCATAAGCAAGTTCCATGCATTCTTAGGTATTCAGAAGCCGTGCTGCGTCCTTCGAGTTTTGAGGTAATGGATTCCGCATTCATGCCAGATGATGACAAGGAATTGTCTGTATATGACATTAACCATCTAAAAAAATATAAAAAAATCGTTCAATTTAGAGTCATCATCTGCTGTTCTTGAATTTCAAGAACTAAAACCTATTATTAAATTTCACTTTAATGAATTAGACTGCGGAAAATACTATGCAGCGAATCGTTCCAACACCTGAATAAGGTTACCATGAGGAAACTGCTGGATTTGTTACTATGCATTCCATCAAGTAACGACAGATTTTGACAGTTTGTTCCGACATGAAAGATATTATGGGAATGAAAGCGTCTCTTTAAAAAAAGACACAGCAAGCTGGATTAAGGACAAAAAGAAACGGATCTGACACCAAGGAAAAAGATTTTTTGTGAAGCAATAACTATGTGGTGGAAACCTCTTTAGAAAGTGGCCGTAGTCGTCGCTAAGACTTCTTGGATGTTTATAGTATTGTCAATATGCATATAAATAATAATTCATTTCAGTATTCATTTGTATTTTTTTGTGGATATTATATTACTGTCTTTTAGTGAATTTTAATGCTTTATTTTGATTCAGCAGTCTGCGCAGTAACTTATTAAGTACAATTCTTCCTTTTCACTTTACACGCAAATATGGTTTGACATTAATGGTAATTGTCAAGAGTTCTTATTTTATTTTGGCTCCCAAAAATTTAGAGTTACCGACCAAAATTTAGGGTTTCAGGATCCACCGACCAAACCAAATGTTCGATTCATGACATTTTATCTCATCCCCCACATCATGCTTTATTTTCCTTTTTAATTGATATTGGCTTTTATTTTTTGATTTGAGATTTGTCATTGTTTTTAAATGTTACTTGTCACTTTTATTCAATCTAATTAGAAAAGCCTGTTGTTGATCTAGGTGTCGAATATTTTTGTTTTAAAACTTGTTTTGTGTACCTTTTAGAAAATATTTTAAACCCTTTTTTATATAAGACCTAGTGTTTGGCGCAGTATGGCCTTAGCTGCCCTTGCGCCATAAAATCCAAACATCCATCCATCCATTCAAACCAAATTTCTAATCTAGAGCATTAGTTACCACTACTAACAAAAGTGTAATCCTAGCAACATTTGGCTCTAGTGCGACGATAACTCTAACTAACCTAGCAAAGTTATTCAACGGAACAATATTTCATGCCTTTGACTGTCTTTCCATCACAATTTTATGTATTCTTAACTTTTTTTTTTGTTCAGATGCTGTGAAGATTTTGCCTTAAATAAACCATAAGATATAGATATTGTTACAAGAGGTTAGTCATTTGAATTTTTACTCTTTTCTAGGACTGGACCAATGCTGATTGTTAAA
This sequence comes from Hylyphantes graminicola, assembly GCA_023701765.1. Taxonomy (NCBI): domain Eukaryota; kingdom Metazoa; phylum Arthropoda; class Arachnida; order Araneae; family Linyphiidae; genus Hylyphantes; species Hylyphantes graminicola. The sequence goes on along the minus strand of CM043112.1, from coordinate 3,876,938 downwards.
AAACTAAATTGGCTGATTGGCAGATTTTTTTTTTGCTTTACATCAGCCGATACAAAATATCAAATACAAAATTGGGTTCTCATTTGATATTCTGACATGTGACTTTAATATGGTAACCCTAATTATTTATCAACTTTGTCGATTGCAGATGCAAGCGTTAACTTTTTTAGCATTTCATTTTTACTTTTATGTATTTTACAAGAGCCTTCAGACTTCATATTTGAACACGTGGCATTTTGAGGTGAGGCAACGTAGCAAATATTTTAAACTTTAATCTCGTAAATTTGAACAAACTCCAAAATGTTAAGCCAATTATAATAAATATTTACTATTAAGTTCCCAAATCCAAAATTCCAAACCTTATTAGCTGCTTTTCTCAAAAATTTATATTTTCTTGAAAACCAACCAATGTTATAAAAGAATGTTAAATGTTCTTATTATTTATTCTGCTAATATTCAATTTTCATTTTAAGCACATTGCAAAACATTGCCGAACAAAGAGACAGTCCAAGTCCCTCAAAAAATCGTAAAGAAGTGTACTTCAGAAGTGCAGGGGTTCAGTGCTCGACTATTACAAAATGTGCTGGAACCTCGCCTCAAAAAAAATAAGCATTGAGAAAAAATGAAGCCTCCAACAATATCCTCCACCTCCAACAACACAGACAATATTACTGAAGAATTATTCAATCTTTTTACATATGAAGAAATCAAAATGTTAGAAAATATCCTGCATGATTCTAGTGAGTATTTTTTCCCAAATCGATACCAGTTGAAAAATTGTTCATTCATATAAAAACATAATTTATGCAAGAAAAAAAGAAAATAACCTTTTTTTTTCAAAGATGAAAAAAGAGGTCGGCCCAAAGGTCGTGATACGACGGTGGTTGGATTGCCATTTAAAAGAAGGAAGACCAACAGAGTTGTAGCTTTTGAAAGAGAGACAAGATTATTTTGTAATGGTTTGTGTCGAAAGATGGTGTGGAATCAGACATTCTGATTGACGAAGGTAAAATTGAACAAAATCCAGGGAAAATCTCATCAGCATGTTTGGATGAAAGAATCCAACTGATCAGAATGAAAAAATATTTCACTGAGGAAGGGTGGACGGCTGTTGAACATGTCTATAACATGAAAAAGATTCATCCTCAATGGGTCTGTAAAATCTGTGCTTTCGACTGCCAAACTGACTGTATTTGTTGCAATAGGTGTTTAGAATGGTACAGCTGTGGAAATAAAAAAGTACCCACTTGAGGTTATTTCATCCGTTAGTCACCCTATACAATCGGACCTTTTTGAGATCGTGTACAAATAACATTCTGAGTTAATTGCACGATACAAAATTTGCATAAGGGGCCGTCTTCATATTAAAAATATTACGAACTTTGAAATTTCCAATAGCAACACCCAATTTTAATAACTTAGAAATGTTAAGCACTCTTGAAAACCCTTAAATCTAAGTTTTTGTTACATTTGGATAAATATTTGACGAGTTATTCAATCGAATCACTTGTGGACCTTTTGGGGACCAACTCTAAAATGACAAGCAAGCATGCATGCAAAGCAGTCTTTATTTATCAATTACACACGTAATCTTATACGCAGTCCCCTAAAGGGTAATTAAAAAGTATTTTGTGATTTACTCAGCAAATTATGAATAAAATTTTTTAAAAAATTGGGATTTCGCTTAAACTTCCTGTCTTAAATTTATTTCTTTAAAAATATTAAGGGGTTTCTATTCATATTTTTTAAAAAAATTAATATAATAATTATTTAAAAATATAAAAATTGTTTTAAATACCCCAATATTGAATGCATTTTGTTTGGGTTATTATAATTTCTTTTCAGTAAAAAATTCGTTTCATTATCTTAATTATTTATAGATTGGGATAGTTTTTTATGTGCAACACATTTAACATTAAGGGACCTAAACTTTGCAAGTCTCTAACTCCCCTAATAATGCTTAAAAACTAACAAAATTTGGCATTTCGTAATAACATAGGTCATAGATTTGAAATATGGACTCAAAAAGGGGTGTTACTATTGGAAATTTTAAAGTTAGTAACATTTTTAATATGAAGATGGCCCCTTATGCAAATTTTGTTTCATGCAATTAACTCAGAATGTTAATTGTTCAAAATGTCAAAAAGGTCCGATTCCATAGGATGACTAACGGCCAAAATAACCACTAGTGGGTACTTTTTTATTTCCACAGCTGTACCATATTAAGTGTATGAACACTAAAGGTATTCCCGAAAAAAAGCAGTGGTTCTTCAAATACTGCCAAGGTGTATGGTTTTAAAATTGTTAATAAAATGTAATTCATTCTGAAACAATTATGTCATCAGTTTCTAATATTTGAGTCCATCTTTTTATTCCCATAGCTACAGTAGGCACCCTCTTATCTGGCTGCTATCCAATTATCAAGGAAGAATGTTTTTGAATACCTATTACTGTTGGCGCAACACAGAAAGGCATAACCTTTTAAAAAGGATGGATGGATGGATTTTCGGGTTTTATGGCGCAAGGGCATCTAAGGCCATACTGCGCCAAACACTAGGTATATTTTTAAAACAAGTTAAAATAATCCATAAAAGTGACACAAAACATTTAAAAACGATTCAGCTTCTAAAATCAAACACAAACATTTTCAAATAAAAGATTTAAATGGTTATTAAAAGCAGTACGTAACATTTAAAAACAGTGACACATTTAAATCAAAGAATAAAAGCCAACATCAAATAAAAAGGAAAACAAGGCTTGATATGGGGGGAGAGATAAAATGTCATGGATAGATGGATACAACATGTTAAAATGTTTAAGCCTGCTCAGTGTAAAAGATGGTACAGTCCACTAAAATATGGTAAACACTTGATGACACATGATACATATGGGATGATGTTCTGCCAGCAGAAGATGTACATGAGTTAGTCTTGTGTGCCCAAGGAGGCGTGCAAGCACTACTTCCTGCCTTGTTCTGCTCGGTCCTTTTAAAAAGAAATCAATTTTTCAATCTTCATTTAAACCCCTTTATATTAGTCGGATTTTATTTCTAGATCGTCGTCAGTATTTCTTATTAATTGTTTATTGTTAGTTTTTCTCTAATAGTCCTGCAACTTTAATCACAAATAGACCCATCCCCGCACTACTACCAAAATTGTTGGCCTGTTCCTGCTTGTTTTTAAGAATCCCTATTATAATTGTTTTTAAGAGAAAGAAATTGAAGCATTAATTTTGGTGTTAAAATGCTAACACTCATTCTTCATGATGAATACTTCGAACAAGCCATATTTGCCAACCAGTCGCGTAGTATGACTGTAGAAACTGTGATGCGTAAACCCCTATTTTTTTGGAGGGGGACCCGAAAAATGCCTTTACATTCTTTCATTATTGAGTGAAAATACTGAAATTGATGAACATTACATTTTACTTTGCCTAATAAAAATAAGATTAGACACCACATTTTCTGAGTTGGGGGACAATTTTGGGATTTCTCTTCCTTATGCAAGTAAGATTTTTCTGAATGGAGTTCACAGACCTGCAAATGTTCTACTACCATTTCGTCTTCAACCTAGTAAGAAAACAACAATAAAAGACTTGCCAATAGCCTTCAGGCATCGATATTATGAAATCGATTTCTGAATAAACTGTTTTGAAAGACCGATTCAAACACCGTCGGATCCTGTAAATCAGGCCTTGACATGGTCAGCACAAAGTAGAAAATACCATTAAATATTTAGTTGCAACTGCTCCTGATAGTATTATCAGTTTTGTTTCACCAGGATATAGTGGCAGAACTAGCGATTTGCTAGTTGTTACAGAATCCCAGGGGGGCTGGGGAGCCCAGTCGGTTAAGCACTCGCTTAGCATGCGGAAGGTCCCAGGTTCGGGTCCGGGCATCGCCAAAATAGCTGCCGACCTATAAACGGCCCGTGCAGCCAAAAATGTCCGACGAATAATACCCCGTGTAAGGGAGTGCACGTTAAATATCCTTCAAAGTCCTAACGCTGCGTACGATGTCGCCCTTAACGGTTGCGTTGGGTGCCTATTCAGGTGTGGCTCGTCATCTGACTGTGGTTCTAAAATACGACGCCCGTCGCCAATAGCCCTCGTGTAGCTCTAGTGCGACGATAATTCAAACCAAACCAAACAGAATCCCAGGTTTTGGATTTTCTGAAACCATAAGATTGTCTGTTAGCAGATGGGGATTTTAAGCATCTTGAAACTGTGCTGCTTCGAAAGGGTTAAGTTAGTAAGGCCCCCTTCAGTTCCAAGTGGCTCAACGTTAACTAAGACGGAAGTTCGACAAACCAAAAGCATTGCCTGCTTACGAATACACATTGAAAGAGTGATAAGAAGAATCAGAGAATAGTTGTATAAATATGCATGCACAAACTGTAATTTGGTTAAAGTTCTTAATGAATGTGTTGTGATAACTCGTGCATTAACTTGCAAAACGGTCCGATTAGATAAAAAAAATGTTAAATCATTCTTCAATTTCCTTCATTTGCTAAATATCATAAAAATTCGTTAACATTTTAAATAGTAAGTTAAGTTGTTTAATGTAAATAAATTGTTAAAAAATCATGTTCATTAACCCACTTTTGTGGTCTATTGTGCGCGAGAAATATTTAATAAAGACAGTTCACCCCTGTGGCCGCCTGCACCCTGGAATACTGTCCCGAAAGACTTGTCCAACTCTGAGTGTGTTTTGGCAGAGAGAGTAACCGGACCCGGGGACATCATTCTCTTGCCAGCAACTAGCGCACCCTGTAAGGAGCCTGTTCGTCTTGAAGTAAATTGCAATAATAAAAAATGAAAAAAAAAACAATATTTACAATACTTGATTGGCCTGAGGTGTTGCCGAATCAATCGGCTCAGTTTTCTAGTTATGTGGAAGCATCCAGCCCTGTTGCCACCACCGCCCTCAAGCAAAATCCCACCGAAACCTCGCATCGAAATATGTTGCGGAGATAATAGTACTGTTCGCCAATGGGGGAAAGATTCCAAACAGACAACCCGAAACATGCTCCCCATGACATATGTCTGTAAAGAACCTAGACATTGCAGGGCCTTTGCACTTCTTACCTACGCTTCGATGTATGCTTCTTCGAGAAACCCCAGCATTACCTTGAAATCTGCACCAAGACACTCGCCGGTGAGAAGAGCTGCAGAATTTCCACAACAGCAGAAATAACCAACAACAATGGACACGAGACATGCATCTGGCTTCAGTCAAAAGGAAGGAAAACCTACTGTCCATGAAGATTTTGGCGATGCCCGGACCCGAACCTGGGACCTTCCGCATGCTTAACCGACAGGGCTCCCCAGCCCCGATTTACAATAAAAAGACAGAGATTTTGCGATTTCAAGGTGCAATGAAAGTTCACCAGGTATGTTGGAGCATTGAAAAGAAAAATATACTTAACTATTATACACATTACTATTATATACATTACAATATTAGGCATGAATTTAAGCCTATGACCTCAAAAGAACCACCAAATAAATCGTTACTGCAATCACCAAAAATTAAATATAATGTGATTTCACCAAGAGAAATAAAATCGAGAGCTTTTTTGTTAGTGGATTTCAAAAGGGAAGAACATGCAAATTGCACAGACAACATACACATATGCTGCTGTCTGCCAATCGGAAGTTGTTGAAGATGACGGTGAACTATTAGTAATGTACCTTATGAATTTCGTAAAGACGGTAAAAGTTTTTTTCATCCATTTTGAGATATTTCCTACATGACTTTTGAACGGATCAGAGGTGTTTTGCCTCAACCACAGCTGAAATGTTATGGCAATAGAATCCACTATGTTTTTCCATATGATATTGATGTGTTCAAAAAAAGCATAATTGTTTCATTGTAATTTTCCTTACTAAAACATTTAAATTTTAACCAGTTTTTGTCTTTCTTAGATTGACAAATTTTCCTTAATTTTTATATCATGTTTCTTTTGCATTTGTCACTCCCCTGCCACCTCAAATCCTTAATTTAATTTTAAAAGTTCAATTTTTCAAAAAATCTTGCAACTGTAGCGGCTTCGATAACTCACTCTCTTCCCAAAAGGATCCTCGGGGAGGAGATGAGTTATCTCGGCTTATATACTACTATGAACGATGTAATTGGAAATAGTGGTAGGAACGTGGGCGGTAAATCAGCGCCACCTAGTTGTTGATGGAATATTGAGGTTGCGTGTGTGGTAATCGCCACACCACTCCCCTCCTAGAAACAACGTGGTAAGGAACCATGCGCAAGTTGCTTCGCGCTGTGCTGCGTTGAGTTGAGAGAGAGAGTTGTTTGCCGCCGTTGAGTTGCGTGCAGCGTTGAGTGCATTAGCAGCGAGAGAGCAGTTGAGTGCATTAGCAGCGAGAGAGCAACCGTGGTTGAGCGCATTGTAGCAGGAGCGTAGTTGGAGTGGGTGACGATCACGTCCTCGGGTCACCACTGTAGCGACTTAGATAACTCATCTCCTCCCCGAGGATCCTTTAAAGAAGACAGTGAGTTATCGAAGCCGCTACAGTGGTGACCCGGACGTGATCGTCACCCACTCCAACCACGCTCCTGCTACAATGCGCTCAACCACGGTTGCTCTAACCTCGTACCTTTGGTACTAGGGGGGGAGTACTGTGGCGTTCCACGTCATCAACGCCTGCATATATTCTTGTAATCAGTGGACGGATGAATCAATTTCAGCATTCGAGAAATGTAAAAATGATTTAATTAATGCGGCTACTCTTCGTTATCACTCACCTGGTCAAAAATTGTCTCTAATGGTTGATGCTTCTGACATTGCCATTGGAGGGGTTTTACATTCAGACTGTGAAAGTGATGACAATAATCCCAAACCCCTTGGCTTTTTCTCCCGAAAACTAACTTCTGCCGAACAAAAATACAGCACATTCGACAGGGAACTTTTGGCAATTTACTGCTCCATTAAGCATTTTAGGCATGGTTTGGAAGGCCAAAATTTCATTATTTTTCCTGATCATCGTCCCCTAACATATGCAATTTCAAAAACTACTGACTCTGCCTCTCCAAGACAAATCAGGCACCTATCCTACATTGCTCAGTTTAGCACTGATATAAGACACATATCAGGCTCACATAATGTTGTGGCTGACACACTATCTCGCATACAAGAAGTTTGCTCAGCTCCATTAGACTTAGAGGATATTGCAAGGGCTCAGGACATTGACACAGAACTCCAACGCCTAAAGACTGACACCAACCATTCCTTGAAACTCTCGCCCACATTAAATCTTTGGTGTGATGTTGATGATTCAAAAGTACGACCTTATGTCCCCATGGACTTCAGAAGAAAAGTTTTCGACAACCTCCACAACTTATCTCATCCGGGAATCCGTGCTACCAAAAAACTGGTCCTCGATCGTTACATATGGCCTTCAGCAGCTAAGGACATAGTTGCCTGGTCGCGCTCCTGTATGGACTGCCAGAGATCAAAAGTCTCTAGACACACTAACAGCCCAATTCTCTGGATACCAATTCCAGCCGAGCGGTTCCAGCATGTCAACATTGACCTGGTCGGACCGCTTCCACCCTCAGAAGGCTACAGCTATCTACTCACATGTGTGGATCGATTCAGTAGGTGGCCAGAAGCAGTTCCACTTCAAGTTGACGAAGAAGACGGTGAACTATTAGTAATGAACCTTATGAATTTTGTAAAGACGGTAAAAGTATTTCTCATCCATTTTAAGATATTTCCTACATGACTTTTGAACAGATCAGAGATGTTTTACCTCAACCACAGCTGAAATGTTATGGCAATAGAATCCACTATGTTTTTCCATATGATATTGATGTGTTCAAAAAAGCATAATTGTTTCATTGTAATTTTCCTTACTAAAACATTTACATTTTAACCAGTTTTTGTCTTTCTTAGATTGACACCTATTTTTCCCTTAATTTTTATATCCTGTTTCTTTTACATTTGTCATTCTCCTGCCACCTTAAATTCTTAATTTAATTTTAAAAGTTAAATCTTTCAAAAAAAAAATCTTACAACCAAATGTACAAATCCCGCAAGTGTGTGCAACACTACTAGGGAATAAAATACCAGCAACTTTCATGCAAATTTTAAAAAATGGAAAAAAATTAAAATAAATGTTCCCATTTTCTGAAAATGACCCATGTACAATTCACAGCAGAGGTGGTTTTAGAAGTTTTTTCGCACAAATTTAAAAGATTAAATTTAAAATATATGCAAGGTGATACTTTTTATTCTTCTAAAGGTAAATATTTATACATGTATTTTCTTTTGTACTATGTTCATTTCTTATGCACACATATTAGAGCTGTTACCTAACAATTTATAACAACTATATTTTGCAAGTTATTAAAAAGTATAAAATATGTATGTACATATGTGGGAAAATTTATTCAATAAAAATGTTGCAGCTCCTTCCCGGAAAATATTTCTTCCTGTTTCCTTGACTGTCTGAACTGTGCCGAAAATGGAGGATGAGTGGATAGAATACTCCAGATTAAAAGATGCAGTGTCCTGCTATTATTGCAGGCATTTGGCCAAAAATGGTTAAAGTTTAATTAACCCTATAATATTACGAACCATTTTGGCTAAGTAAGCTTAGAAAATGTAAAAATCCTGCGGAAAGAAATGAAAATGCAGAGCTCTATATGAATACACAACTCTATTAGTTGTGGGGCGGCAAACAATGAGGAGCAATGTTCCTGCAAACAGTCCGGAAGAATATTTTCGTAGATCTGTTTAAGTTCCATTTTTGGATACTTTTAAAACACAGTTGAACGCAGGATTTATCAATCACAACAGCCTTTTAAGCTCTTTTCAATGTTGGCTGCAGAAAGCTTTAGCTGAAACCACCGAAGACAGCACTGACTTATCAATATAATTTGGAAGGTTCTGTGAGGTGGGAGTTTACTATGTGGTGCAAAAGAGTCCAACGACTGAAAAAAATGCCTGAGAATGCTTTGGTACCATTGGAAATTCGTAATGGCGAAATATTTCCGAACATTTATTACCTTCTAAAAATAATGGCTACATTGCCAATAACAAACCGTACATTGGAGAGGTCCTTTTCAACTTTGCGTCGATTAAAAACTTATCCCTGCAGCACCACTGGAGAAAGTAGATTAAACGGAATTGCTATGCTAAACATTCATAAATTATCTCTATTAGCCCCGAGGAGATATTGAATGAATTGGCAAAAGGAACCCTTCGACTAGACATAAAAATTTAACTTTTGAAACTAGAATAATAAAATAAAGTGTCTGTCTGTGGATCGTGAAAGACCAACTTACACAGCCCTAAGAAATTTAAATGTTGCGTACGTGAGAGCACCAGTAAAGTGACGAGCAGACACACAAGTAGACATCCAACAACACTGTTAACGGCAAAATCGTACGCAGCGGTGGAACTTTTGACTATATTTAATGTGCACTCCAGAAAAATGAAGGCTAGAAATATTATGAAAAAGAAATGCTCCAAAAGAAAAAGGCAAAACTATAGAAAAATGGAGAACGAAAGAATTAAAATATGCCAGTTGAAATCAAAACCAATATAAGTTCAAAATCTGAATGAAAGCAATGCTAAAGGAGAAAGCAGTTGGCAGTATTATTGCTTCGTATAAATCTCCTCAAAGCCCTGAGCAAGGCAATTAGAAGAGTACACAGAAATTGGCCAAAATCTACTAGAAAACAGAAGTATGTTGTAAATGCAGTTGCAAAGTTGGTAGGCTTAGTTGTTTGTGATAATTTTGATTCAAAGAAATCTGTGGAATGCGAATTAGCAGATACATGAAAGTAACTGCTTGAACATACAATAAAAAATTATATTGAATATAAAATATATTGTGGAAGCCCAAACTATAAACTTTAAATACACACCAAAAGCATAATTTTGGAATGAAAACTAAGTTCACAAATTAGTTTTCAGTGATAATCGAATTGCCCATTTGAGAGCGCTAGTAGGGCTTTTTAGTTTTGGTTTTTACTTATGCTTTTTACAAAAAAAGCCTCACAAACTATTTTTTATTGTGGCTTACACCCCTCAGGGGGCCCACTTCGGTGGGTACGGGTGTGGCAATCCCGAGGTCCCTAGCTTCTCAGGGAGCTCACTTCTTGTGAGCACGGGAGTGGCGACCCCGAGAATCCCTAGCTGGGCCTTTGTATTCTTCTTTCTTTCCTCCCTGCAAAGGTCCGGTTTTGTGTTGATTCTGGTTTTCTTTACTGTTTTTATCTTAGTTACAGAAGAATCTCTTAGTTTTAGAATTTATCCCTAACCTTTTTTCTTGCGTTATTTATTTCGGCTGAGCCTAATTCTTTATTCTCTTTTAATTTATTTATTTAAAATACCTAGTGAACTGCTTTGATTTGGACCTTTAAATATTTGTTTTTCATTATTTCATTGTTGTCGGACATTTCCGACCAGCACGTTTGCCGTGTGCTGCGACCGGCTGAACCGGAGGAAAGTGGAGTCCTGGGGTTCCTGCAGTGGCCTCCCATAGGACAGGTGTTAGTTTCCTGAGGCCACTGTTGCGTGCCCTTTGGTCCATGCTTCACTGGTTGACGGGTGCCAGGGGGGAGCCCGCCCCTGGCAATCGGCTCGCCTAATGGCACTGCTGTCCGGCGTTTGAGCTGCCGGACACCACTGCCATTTGGATATTCGCTCCGGAAAAGGGTTAGTTTTGCGGCTAGGGGTGCCCAGTGCGGATCCACACCCCGAACCCGTAACGCTATGTCCCCGTAGTACTGCCTAGGGACACTGCCAAAGGCTGGGCTTATGTTTTTTATTTGCGACAGTTCGCACCCTTATTATTTTTAGTTGCCCAGAGCTGGTAAGCCCCTGCCGTATCCCGGCCACTCCGGCGTAGTTGCAGTAGGTGGGTGAGAAAGGGTAACCGGAGCTACCTGTGGACTACGGGGATGAACCCCCTCTTTATTAATCATGGCTCAAAATCAAAGCCCAGGCGGGGGGTCAAGTCCGCCAAAAATAACACCTGAACCCGAAAAGTCTAAACATATAACTGACCTTAACATATTGTATCCAAAATTTCTAGTCATAACCTCAGAAACCCAACAACTTTCTCAAGTTTCACCATTCGCTATTCAAAAAGGACTACTCGGAATCGGAGGAAATCCGAAATCCGTAAAAAAACTCAAATCTGGAGACCTGCTAATTGAAACCAATTCCCATTTACAGTCAAAATCTTTCTTGATCTCAAAACAGTTATGCAATATCCCCATTACAGTCACACCTCACAACTCCTTAAACTCTTGCCGAGGCGTTATATCCGAGAAAGATCTGCTTACTGTTTCAGAGCAAGAGATACTGGAGGGCTTAAAAGAACAAAATGTAACTCAAGTAAAAAGAATAACAATAAAAAAAGGAAATGACATAGTAAACACTCAGCATATCATATTAACTTTTGGCTCACCTAATCTACCAAAACACATAATAGCTGGTTACCTTAATTGCCCTGTCCGTCCATACATACCAAACCCTTTGCGCTGTTTCCATTGCCAAAGGTATGGCCATACAAAAGCAACATGCAGGTCTCCAGATGAGTATTGTTCTAACTGTTCTGAGAAAGGCCACTCTTTCTCCTCTTGTCAGCTTCCACCCATGTGCTTGAATTGCAAAGGCGACCACACTGCCAACTTCAGGGGTTGTCCTAGGTGGAAAGAGGAGAAAGAGATTCAACACATTAAAGTCACAAAGAATGTTTCATACCAAGAAGCTCGAGCCCAAATTGCAATAACCCTGCCTAAACCTAATATATCCTATGCAGCAGCCACTAAAGTAACCACTTCCTCAATAGCCATCCAGTGTAATATGTTTAGAGAACAATACCTGCAAGAAGCAAAATCTAGAAACACAATAGAAACACTAACCTCTGTTACCAACAGCATTTCTTCATCCTCCAGCTCACAAACTCATACTACCACTGTAAAATCAAGCTCACAGAAACCTCAGAGATTTAGTAAGTCACCTGTAACAGTTAAACGTCTAGAAAGGGCGCCCAAGAAACAAAAAACAAAAACTAGAAGTAAATCGCTTAATACTAAAACTCACAATAGCTCAGACTCCTCCGATTCCCCAGAAATGGAAGTTGAGGCGGGACTCGAGGCGCCACAACATCTGATGCCTCGAGAAAAATCGGTGACGAAACATCCACCGATCCACTTCCCTAAATGACCCGAATAGTATCGTGGAATTGTCGTGGTTTCCGACACAATAAGGACGGTGTCAAGGCAATCATGGATAAATATGCATCTGATGTAGTCTGCCTGCAGGAAACATTCTTAAAACCAGGCGATATCACAAAATTAACATCTTGTGAAATTTTAAGAAAAGACTACTCAGAAGGTGGAAGGGCTTGTGGTGGAGTTGCAATCGTGTATTCTAACCGATTGCCCACCAGTGTTTTAAACATCAATACTAATCTTCAAGCCATTGCCATTCAAATTCAACTTTCCCACCTTGTTACCATCTGTTGCATATATTTACCACCCAACCATGTTGTCAATTCTAAAGATTTAGAAGGTTTAGTTAAGCAGCTGCCTGCCCCATTCTTTATCATGGGTGATTTTAATGGCCACCACCCAATGTGGGGCAGTAGTGAACATAACAGCCGAGGATCAATAGTTGAACATCTGATACACGGACAAAATCTGTTTATCTTGAATGACGGAAGTCCTACTTTGTTTCACTCGCCTTCAAGGACATTCCATGCTGTCGACCTCGCCATTTGTTCTCCGTCGCTCTCTTTAGACTGGTCTTTCGGGGTTGGAAGTGACCTGTACGACAGTGATCACTTTCCAATCATTTTAACATCAAGGAGCCCACCACCTCAATGCGAAAGACCAAGAAATTTTAGATTTAATGAAGCGAATTGGGATCTCTTTACAACCCACGCTGAGTTGACGGATGACCTGGCTGAAGGTGATATTGACTCGGCTGTTAACGTCATTACTAAAACCATTTTGAATGCTGCTGTTTTAGCTATTCCTATGACCAAAGGTTTACTTCCAAAATCACCTAAACCTTGGTGGAACCACGACTGTTCACGGGCTGAAAAGCAAAGAAAGCGTGCATGGGGTATTTTCCGCCGCTATCCTACTGAGGCAAATCTTATTGAATTTAAGAGGGCTCGGTCCCAAGCCCGTAGGATACGACGCGAAAGCCAAAGGTCATCTTGGCAACAATACCTCAATTCTATCCGTGGTCACGTAACATCAAAGACAGTTTGGAAGAAAGTAAAAAGAATTTCGGGTCGTTACGCTGACTCGCAGCCGCTTTCTATGCTTAAACAAAATAACGTTTTATTTACTTCCCAAGAAGATATTGCAAATCAGCTAGGAGCAGCATTTTCTGCTGTCTCCAATGGTACCAACTACAGTGCTGAATTTTTGAAGGTTAAACATCAAGCAGAGCTCAATAAACTAAATTTTACATCTTTTCGGAATAATGACTACAATTGCAATTTCACCCTGAGAGAGCTTATGTATGCCCTCAAAAAATGTCATCCATCAGCCCCCGGTCACGACAAAATCCACAATGAAATGTTAAAACACTTAAATATTAATAGCCTGCAAACCCTTCTAAAACTCTACAATAGAATATGGAATGAAAAGTTTTTCCCGACTTCCTGGCAAAGAGCAATCGTTATTCCAATTGCCAAGCCAGGAAAAGACCCTCATGATGCTGGTAATTACCGCCCTATTGCCCTGACCAGTTGCCTGTGCAAACTGATGGAGCGAATGGTCAATGCCCGCCTGCTCTATTGCTTGGAGGAGAAAGGGGCCTTCTCTCCATTTCAGAGTGGTTTCCGACACCATAGAAGCACGGTTGATAATATCTTGCTCTTGGAAACCTCCGTTCGTGAAGCCTTTGTTAAAAATCAGCACCTTGTCTCCATATTTTTTGACATGGAGAAGGCTTATGATCGAACTTGGAGGTATGGAATTCTGAAAGACCTATACCATCTTGGTTTTCGTGGCAATTTACCAGTCTTTATTCAGAACTTCCTTAAGACCCGTGTTTTCCAAGTTCGTGTCGGAGCCACTCTGTCTCGCGACTTTTACCAACGAGAAGGTGTCCCTCAAGGCAGCGTCCTCAGCGTGGTGTTGTTCATTTTAAAGATCAATGGAATAGTCCAGCAGCTTCCACCAGCTGTCAAAGGCACTTTGTTCGTGGACGACTTCCAAATCTCCTGTGCCTCAACTAACATGAGTGCAATTGAGAGGCAGCTGCAGATTGCAATCCGCAAGATCACGGATTGGACAAATACCAATGGTTTTGTAATATCTAACCAGAAAACAATCTGCATGCATTTCTGCCGGAAGCGTGGGCTTCATCCAGACCCAGAAATTACCTTAAATGGTGTGGCTCTGCCTGTAAGATCAGAGGCAAAATTTCTGGGTATTTTATTCGATCCGAAGCTCACCTTCCTGCCGCACATTCAACATCTACGGCAGAAGTGCAATAAGTCGCTGAACATACTAAAAGTGCTCTCGAACACTACATATGGTGCTGATACAACATCCATGCTGAGGATTTACCGTGCTTTGATACGATCCAAGCTTGATTACGGTGTCGCTGCCTATGGTTCTGCCAGAAAATCAGCTCTCAAGTATTTAGACACCATTCACCACCAGGGTCTGAGATTGGCTTCTGGGGCTTTTCGTACATCTCCTGTACAAAGCCTATACGTTTTGTGCCAGGAGCCATCTCTGCAGCACCGTCGGGAAAAACTATCATTAGCTACCTACTTTAATATCAAAAGTAGTCACAACCACCCATTATATCACCAGATTCTTAATCCGCAATTCCAGCAGTTCTTTATTAACAAAAAGTCATTTATTCCGACCTTCTCGATTCGCATGAAAGAGCTTTTAAATTACCTTGATCTTGAAGATTTTAGAGTTTTTCACTATAATGACAACTTTTCACCTTGGGAAGAATCACCTGTACATATTCATAGTATCATTAATTTTAAAAAGTCATCATTACCTGATTCTGCTGTTGTCCAAATTTTTAATGAGCATCGCTTTTTCAATTTCTCTCATAAACCAGTGTTCACCGATGGTTCAAAGTCTATGGCACATGTTGGCTCAGCTGCAGTCTTTAGTGATATCACAATAGCAGAAACACTTAATCCTTCTTGCTCGGTTTTTACCTCAGAAATATATTCCATTTATCTTGCCCTCCATTATATAGCAGACCAAAACTTCAAATCCTGGACCATATACTCAGATTCAAAAAGTGTGCTACAAGCCCTCAGTAACTTTTCATATAAATCCCACCCATTAATCTCCATAGTTGTAAAGCTCCTTCAAAAGCTCAAAAACAATAGTTTTAAAATTAGTTTCTGCTGGGTGCCGAGCCATGTTGGTATTCCGGGTAATGAGGAGGCGGACCGCGCTGCGAAGACTGCTAGTCAAAGCAGTGGCGCCCCCCTCAACTTGCCCGATGCCAGGCTGGCTTGCGCACATTCAATCAATACAGTTTGGCAAAAAGAATGGGACCTTTTAACCGAAAACAAATTTCATAATATTACCCCGTCCATAACCTGGCCATTTTTTCCATCACCGAGCAGAAGGCAGGAGGTAGTGCTGGCACGCCTCCTGATCGGGCATACAAGACTCACACATGTGCATCTTCTGCTGGCAGAAGATCAGCCCATGTGTGTCATGTGTGATGTCCCGCTAAGTGTTTGCCACTTTTTAGTAGACTGTCCAGCTTTTACACTGAGCAGACTTAAATATTTTAACAGTCTAAACCCATCTATCAATGAGATTTTAACTCATCCCCCATATCATGCCTTGTTTTCCTTTTTGGTTGATATTGGCTTTTATTCTTTGATTTAAATGTGTCACTGTTTTTAAATGTCATGCTGCTTCTAATAATCATTTGAAACTTTTCATACAAAAAAACCTTGTGTTAGATTTTAGATGTTTAATTGTTTTTTAAATGTATTGTGTTATATTTTTTGTTTTCTTTTTTAACCTATTTTAAAATTAAAACCTAGTGTTTGGCGCAGTATGGCCTTAGATGCCCTTGCGCCATAAAACCCAAACATCCATCCATCCATTGTGGCTTACAAATAAAAACCACTTCTAATTCTCCTCTGTTTATTCCTCGGATTATTTGCTGTGTTTTCTTGATACTCTTATTCTTTGAAATGGAAAAAGCTCAGCGATTATCTGGATGCGTTCCAAAAAGTCGTCCATCAAAAAGAAAAATGACTGAAATTAGCAAGAAGAAAAGTAATCTGAATAAAGAAGCCGGTGAAGGCGTATCTAGCATGTGGCTGGAATAAAACACTTCAACATCAGAAGAAAAAATATCAGTTTTCGCTGAACTGCCTCAATATGAAACCGAAACTGATTTACCTCTTAATGATAACGATTTTCTACTAGTTCACAAAAACTCGCCTCTTATTTGTAGTGAATGTGGGATGAAAGGTCTAACCGTCAATATCACTAAAGAAATCGGTGCACCTCAGAAATTGAAATCGTTTGCAAATCTTGTGGCACCATTCAAACCAAATTGTTTACAAGTCCAAAAGTGGAATCTACCAAGCAATACCATGTGAATAAAAAAAATTTAGATTCCTTTTGAGCATAGGAAAAGGTAGAAGCAGCATCGATACTTCTTGTATGAAAATGGGAATGAATCCCATTGACAGAAAGACCTTTTTCAAAATATACAAAACTGATAGTCTAAGATAAAAAGGATACAATCTCGAAACTTAAAATGTAGCATATGAATATCGTTCAAATGTATACTAATACTTTCCATGTCAGTAAGATAATAAATCATTAATATTACTTAAGAGTTCATTTAACCAGATGCGATTATATCAAAACTTTTGTCAAACAATAGTAATTAGGTTCAGATAGAAATGTTTTCTATCCGAAATATTCGGAAGAGATATGTCCGTTTCCATTGATGGTATGTCTGTTACCAACACAAAATAATTTTTTTAATTACATTAAATAGCCTTTTCAAAAAAACTTTTGTTTTAGAAACATAACATGTTTAAATAATTGAAAAAAATTACATTAGTAATTGAAATGTACCAAATCAGAGGATCTAAGCTTTAATTAACATGGTTGCACAACTCGTGTCCAAAAATGGTACGTCTGTTACCATGCTTAGAAAGTCCTGCATTGTTAAAGTATTTTAACTATTAAAATGGAATTGTACATCATGTGAAAGGTAATTTTTGTTCTCTTTTTAACCATACCCAAATTGTTAAGTTAAAATTATAACTGATCAGTAAAACATTTAAAACAACTATTAAAATTCCTACATAAGGTACATCGGTTACTTTAATTTTGCCCAGATGTAATCACTTAGCGAGTTATTGCGCGTGATCTGATGTGCAGAAGATGCACATGAGTAAGTCTTGTCAACAATATTTGAATTTTGGTAACCATTTAAATATTCTGTGGTGTTCTAGTCACCATTGTAGCTACTAATTAAAAAAAGAATTGAATTTTGAGATAATCAGCCATAAGCTATGCAGAATGCCATATATAGTCAGATTACATTTCAAAGCTAGGGTCACTGCATCTTTAACTAAAACATTACCCTACCATTACTTTGAATTAAAAATATTCACGAATAAAAATAAACAAAATATTGCCAAGTCAGCTTCTGGGGTATTCTCAAAACGATTGTGGTATGATTGAATCCTGCTGGCCTTTGCCTCATGAGACAATTTTTCATATTTTAATATCAAATTTCTATTCCCAATGCAACACAAACAAAATTTGCAAAGTGAAATGAAAAGAATGGCCAGCAACATAAGTATCCGGTCGATATCTAGTATTGAAATCTGACAAATAATCATACGATTGGTTTTACCATTATTTACCGTTAAGACTGACGCCGCCACGCCTATTCGGAAAGACAAAAAAGTTATTAAACTAGTTAATAAAACTCAAAAGTGCATGAAAATTCCAAACAAACCATGGGAACAGTTTCCATCCTAGTAAAAAAAAACACATCAAAAATTGCATGTATCGGCGAATAATGCCCGAAAGTAGAAATAAATAGTGTGGCGTGTTGCCAGATACATATGAATAAGTAAATTATCTAAAGTTCGTGCAGTAGGATAGGTTTCAGCCCAATACGAAATGGGGAACATTCATGTGATGTCGGGCGGTTTGTTATGGTACTGCTATTGACCCACGTGTAATGTTATCCTATACAGCTATCGAATCACGTGCTAATGTTTTCCTACTACTCAAACTTGTCTAAACGCTTTTTTTCATACAGCGATTTGGAATTGAAGCTCAGGTGGATATGGCATGAATGTCCCCCATTGTGTAAAATGAAGAAAATCTAATTTCTAAGATTTAATATTTCTATCAAAAATTCAGTTATTTATAGTTTTATAAATTAATTTTCATTTCGGAAAATTTATAATTAGTACAATGGGGTCATTGAGCTAGAGGTAAAACTGGAGTGATGTATCAGCGAGCCGAAACCTGAGCGACCTTTTATCAAATTTTGCTACTGTATTACACCATAAACAAATATTAAAGATGAATGTTCTTTCATATTAAAATTTTACTGATATTTTGCTCTTTAAAAATGAATATAATAAGCTTATTTTTTAAAAAATTAAGTGTGAAGTAAGGAGGGAAATGCAATCTGGAGTTGTTCTTAATCTGAGAATGTCAATTATTATGCAAAGGATATATATATTTATTGAATAAATTAAAAAAAATAAGCAATGAATTATTTTGTAAAAAATGACATAAGAAATTGAAAACAATAAAGCTTATTCTTCCAGAGCTCATTAAAATCTACAACCTACAAGCTTTTAGAAAAGTATGTTTTTTCTTTGAATTTGCAGTCGCCAATATATATATATATATATATATATATATATATATTATAATATATATATATATATATAAAATATATATATATATATATATTATAATATAATATATGGGTAATTCCACGTCAGAAGAGACTACGACTGCAAAAAAAATTATTTTTTTCTACACTTGCAACTTTTATATTTGCTTTAGAAAGGTTTGAATTTTATTATTTTTGTATCAACAACTATTATTGTTTCATCTTTGGCAACACAGCAGCTTCAAAATATCCGCTTTGTTTTGAAAGCATGGTCTCGTGTTTTTTCATCATTTTAAACAAATGAATTTTAAGATACGAAGCACATTTCATCAGATTTTTTGATAAAATTATTAAAATACACTGTCAGAACTACCTTAAAAACACACTATTAATTGGTATTTATAACTAAACGATATTTAATTAGGAAGATAAAAATATCCTTTTTGACTGTAGTGTCAGTCACGAAAAGATAGAAAAGTTTCTATAACTTTAAAAAAAAAATCTTTTCTTCAAATTGTTTGCGATATTTTCTTACTTTAGTAACCTCTGTGTAATTTCCCACCTCTTAATTTTAAAATGAAAAGCATTTTCTCTATTTATAACACATTTTAGCTTTGTAGTCAGTCACAATGTAGTGTGAGTCACAACTTCTTTTGATCTAGAAGTTTTAGAATAGCTATAATCTTTGTAGATTTCTTATATTTTGGTAATTTTGATTTAAGATGGCTATATCAACAGCTAAAAGAAAAAAAAGAGCAAAGGGGGAAGTTTTTAGGAGGGGATAAATTACAAAAATTTAAAGAAAATGAAAGCAAAAACCACTTTACGGACAACACTTCAATTAAAAGTATTTCACCCCCATTGCAATCCCCCAACCATTTAACAACCTTGTGTGGTAATTTTTTTTCCAAAAGTCATGGTCATCTTTGCCTTCAGTCATGGTAAAATAGCAATTGATGGACTTCGTGATACAGTGAAGAGGGGATAAAAGAAGCCACACTTTCTATCAAATTTGACTCACATTTTGCTACAGATTTTTTCACTTTGAAGAAGAAATCTGCCCAAACATATCACTATTATAATTTCTGACAACTGTGTAAAGGGCAAAATAAGTAGATTAAATGATATATGCTCATCAAAGAAGATAAATACTTCCGATTCCCAGACACTCAAAAATAAATCCGGGTTTTTTTTTTAATTCAACAAATACCTGCTTTAAACAACTTCCAATGTTTCATTAAATCCCCCAAAATACTACAAGAGGCGGATAAAACAAATTTAAATGTTGTAAGAATAAATATACCTCTCAACAAAATTCTGAAAATGAACTTGATGCTATAAAAAGAGCATTATTTCCTTTTATAGTTAAATTATCGTTAAAATTTTGTTGGCAAATGTTTAATAAAAATGCTTATTCAGTAAAACTGAAACATCTGCAATGGTCGGGAAGTATTTTTGCATGGCTTCAGAATCAAGGTTTTTCAGAAAGTGCTATTGAATAAAGAAGTAAGAAACTACCAGAAACCAAACTTTAGGGGACCTTGTGTAACTTTTTGTAACTGTTCTTTTACCGTGTACGCAATTTTTAACTTACCATGTTCAACGCTATTTACATACGTTTTGTTATTATTGCCAAAATTTCCATTTCTGTGATACAATTCACATGATGTAGTGTGTCACTAGTTGAATGTAATGTAAGTCACGCACAAAGGTGTTAATAAATTATTTCCTATGATATTTCAATGCTTTTTTGCTATTAAATGATTCAGTTTTAAACCTTATACTTAAAATAAACACTGGTAGAATGTTGATTTGGTGGATTTGCTGCATTTTGAAGAAGAAATTAGAGTTTAACAAAATTACCAGAAACCTACTTTAGGGGACGTTGTGTATATTTTTCTAACCATAATTTTACCATTTATGCAATTTTTAACTTTCCATGATCAAAATTATTAACATATGTTGTGTTATTATTGCTTAAAATTCCATATCTGTGATACAATTCACAATGTAGTGTCAGTCACGAATTGAATGTAGTGTGCAGTCACGCACAAAAAATGCTAATAAATTTATTTCCTATGGTATTTCAATACTTTTTGCAGTTAATATATTTAGTCCTGAAAACCTTATATCTTAAAATAAGCAGTGGTAGAATGCTGAATTACTGCGCAATACAGTAGAAATTCGAATCCAAATAGCCAAAATGATAGCCAAAAATCTACGAACTCTTCCGTGTAGTGTCCAGTCACTATCAGGACATTTTATAAATAATTATTTTTTAATTAAATAATAACTTCTAAAATTTTTACTGATTGCTAAAAATACCATAAAATCTCTTTTAACCGATTTCATTATAACGATAACGAATATCCAGTATAACGAAATTATCACTGTATAACGGTATTCTTTCGGTTCCCTTTTGTGAAATCCCATAAGAATATATGCTTTTTAAAATTTCCGATTTAACGAATTTTCATTTTTAAAACTCCTAGTTTTCATTATAACGAAAGGTTTTTTCTCGGTAATCGTACTTTTTCTCTTTTTTTGCTGTGTTTGTAAAGACGCCAAACAAGTTTTACAAAGGTGTAAAAGGGGTGTGTATCTAGCACTTTATTGTCATTTCGGTAGGAAAAGGGGGAGGGTGGGATAAATACTTCTATTCTTCTTCTTATCTGCCTTCTTCCCCTAACCCCCTAAGAAATTTCTATTCAATGGTTTCGTACTCAAACATCTGTAGTGAGTGACCAGTACAATGCCCTTTAGAATTCTCTAATGATAGCCTGTCATTATGACACTCTGAGATTTTGTTGTTTCTGGAATTGATCTTGAAACTTTGTGTACATGGCGTTACTTTATTTTTGTCACTAAGGCAATTCTTTTAAGAAAGAGAACGACCGTTGCCTTTGTTGTTCGCAGGAAAAATTATTCCCCCTTGATGTCAATGGTTTGTTACACATTTAACCTTAACCAAAGGGGAAAGGATAGACTAGGGTCGCTGGATAGACATGTCCGTTCTGTATTTTTTCTTCACTTCTTTATCTCTTCTAGTGTGAGCAGGTTGTCCTTTACTCTTTTACTCTGTCATATTCCGATTTCATGCTTACATGAAAGCTGGAATAAATGTTTGCCCCCCCGAGGTTTGTTCTTTTAATAGTTTTATTGTTCTTCAACTTTTATAAATTATTAATAATTAGTTATCTATTATTTAAAACTTAGTTATTTAAAATATAAATATCGTAACTTGCATATTAATGAAATTTTTTTTGCATATTTTTATTAGACTCTTAGAAGCATTTTGAATTTAAGATTTTTTTCGTGAAATTCCGTTTTAACGAACATTCCACTATAACGAAAAACTATTTCGGTCCCTTGAATTTCGTTGTAACGGGAATTTACTGTATATGCTAAGGGGTATACTGACATACAATATATTTTTTTTTAAATAAATATAAAATAATTATGAACTGCGCAAAAAGAAATTGGTTTTAAATCGTTCTAGTAGTGTCAGTGTCACGCTGTCACGCGTGGAAATGCTTTATTGTTCGTGAATGACAATATATAGTATTATTTATATATATATATGATATTGATATATATAAATGCGGATATGACATATATATATTTATATATATATATATAAATTTCATATTTATATATATATATATATATACTGTTTTATATATATATATATATCATATATATATCTATTCATTATATATATATATATAAAAGTTATATATATATATATAAAAATCTATATATTATATATAAATATATAATATATATATATAGACTTACTATTATATTAATTATATATATATAATATATTTTTATATATATATAGTTTATAATATAATATAAAATATATATATATAATAATATATAAAAAATATATATAAAATATATATATCTATTATATAAATTAGGGTTGGTCTTTAAAAATAAAATTTTTTCGATTTTTGAACGTCTGCCACCCCATCAAATTGTTTATTTCATATGAAAAAATAATTCCTGCAAAATTTTAGCCAAGCCAAATCAATTATGTAATAACACGTGCCCCACGGGGCTTAAAGTTTTGAAAAAACGCACAAATTTTTAGGGTTGTATTGTTTAATAGATTTCCATTATAAATTCAATATCTATGCCAAATAAGAAAACATTACTTCAATACAAAAGGTTGTAGATTATAAAATTTCTTACAATCTTTGTAATTTACACTTTTGATTCCTATCGTAAACAGGTTTATGAGTTATGGGGAAAAGAACAAGCGACATTTTACTATGATTGTAAATCCCCCCATGGCCACACTACGCAAGCGATATCCTTCCCAAATGGTGCGACCGTAAGTAAATTATCTTAGATCCGTTTTAACCTGTTCTGTCTAAAAAATTAACTAAAAAGTTACTGATTGTGTGGCAGGTATTTAATTAAAAAAAACATGTTTAAAAATATACGCCATTTCAAGACCTTTGGCTGTCAGGGCCGTCGCGTGGGTGGGGCAGGGGGGGGGGGGCCTTTCAAAAATTAATATAGGTTATTTACTGAACAATTTGTGCAGCTAGTAAGCAAATGACATTCTTAGAAATGTAATTTATGTTGCTAATCCAGTGCTGTTCTTGAGATGTTACAATATGGGAGGAATTGGTACCATTGGTTTATCTCATATTTTAATTGGTTTAATCTCTAATATTTTTATTAAATAATAAAAAGAAAAAATCTAAAATATGTGAATTTTTAAAAGGAATTTAGTAAAAAGTTAAATGTAATAAATTCATTTAATGAAAACCAAATAAAGTTGAAAGAAAAAGAATATTTTTAGAGAATAATATATTTAATAAATTTCCTATACTATTAATATTCCCTGTATAAAACTTTCCTCCCCCCTTTCTTCTTCGAACTTATTGAAAATCAGGGGCGTAGGCTACCGCCGTATCTGCCGTATCAATTATACGGGGCCACCGGGCCACGGGGGCCCCCAAAACGTGCGTAAGCTAAAAAAATTAATAAAAAAACTTCCCATTTTTATTATTTCACAAAATTACAAAAGTTAATCCTGTTTCTAAAGTCTACAGCTATGAAAATAGATGACTTACAGAAAACTAGTATTTTATTAAGAAAATCTTATTGAATATAGTGTGCGAATTAAGGAATCAAATTCATTCAATAGTTTACCTAAATGCTGTTTAAATATTTGGCAAAAGAATGGAGGGTAGAAACTGTTTTCAAAAAAACAAAAGGCGAAAAGAGTATAACGAAGCGCTTTTTTTTTTGGATGAGTTGAGTGATCACAAGATCGCGAATTTCAGACCCTGGAGTCCTATTTTCAAAGTTCCCGTGCATACTAATTTGGCTGATTTTAGATATATTAATTTCCTCAAGCTAAATAAAGATTTCAGAGGCCGTAGCGATCCTGAATACGTAGTTCGAAATATTACAACCGGAGAAGAAAACTTATGTCTTATTCAAAACGAAGAGATATTAAACGCTTCCGGAAAACTGTTCGGCTAAATACATTAAAGGTCCTCACGTTAATCAGTGAATCTCACCTAATGTTTTAATGACCAATTTAATAGGCTCTAAAAACAATGCTTAAAATCTGGAAAAAAATCAAAAAATTCATTCCATTAAGGAAACTCGTGGAGTCATTGCTGATAATAATTTCAATATAGTTTGGCATCCAGTTTATCCCGAGGTAATAACAGCGTATTGCTTTTAGCTTCCACACTAACCGTTTATAAAACGTAAAAATGGAAGTTTTATAATCTTCAGTCCGTCTGGTCCGTCACCCACTTTCACAGAAAACGAATCGCAAGTCTTAACAAGCAAGTGGGATACGTTCGATTTTAAAAGCAAAAAATAAGGGTTTAGGCACGTTCCAAATTTCATTAAAAAATTTAAATTAGAAGTATATTTAAAAGTTTAAATAAACTAAAAATTTTATCTACATTGAATAACAAGCGAATTCCATTTTTTATTCAATATTTTCACTGTTGCCTATGACATCAAACATCCGAGAAACTTAATTTAAAATAAAATTCTTGAAAAAACTATTTTTTAATTTTTGTGATATAATTCTATTTGGATTATTGTAATAGCGACAATAAAGTTATTATGAAGGTTTATTAATCATTATATATTGAATGAAGAAAGAGCATATTACAAAATTCGAAATATGCATTAAAAAATATGCGGAAGTTTCGCTTTTATTTTTTAGCAAGAATTTCACAAATTCTATTTTTTCGAAATGTAAAACTTGTGGCTGCAAAAAGGTATTTACTGGAAAATATATCATTATTCTTCAAACTTCAAAAAAATTAGCAAACGATAAATAGAAATTATCAAATCTGCTCAGAAGCAGATTAGAGAAAATTTATTAATTTTCACGAAAAAAGTTTCGAATTAGAACTAGCTTAAGGATCTGCTTGGCGAATTTTCTTTCTGAGTGTGTTTGGTGGTTTTTTTGAATTGTTTCCTGTTGAGCGTAAATGTTGTGTGGGAAGCGGTAGTAAGTGGACATTATTATTGGTAGCAAACCTACTTGTTTATTCTTGACCCTTCCATTTACACCGCAACTGCTGAAAGAAGTTGTTCAAAATTAAAACAGAAAAAATTTACTTAAGAAACTTCCGATGGAACAGGAACGGTTTGTCAGATCTGTCACCAATATGTCCCATAGAGGCAGAAAATTTTTTAGAAAAACTCTAAGTAACATCAGCATTGAAATGATTTAATAAATCAGTTTGCAGAAAAAAGGCAAGGAAGAGTGTATATTTAATTTGAATTGTTTGTAATAATTTTGGAAAAAGACAGATATGATGAATAGGGACATATTTTTTTTAAAAATTTTATGCAATTCCTAAAATTAAAAGTAATATTTATAAAAATACTAGAACAGCGTTTCTAAAGGTGTTTTTTTAAAGTCACTCAAATATATTTCAAAATGCGGATTGTATTGTAATGGTTTTTTCGTTTTGTAATTTATATTTCGTCGCACACTATTGTGCTCTTGGGGGATCGTACATAAATTTACGTCACGCTCAGAGGGGGAGGGAGGGGTAATGCACTCAACGTGACGGATCGTGACATGTGAGGGGGTAGGGTAATCACTTGCGTACGTAACGATTCAAAAATTTTCAAGTTTTGCTAGGGAAAATCTGTTTTAACATTAAAATCAAGTTTGAGAAAAAAAAATTGAAATCTTTTTTTAATATAAAATACTTTATTTTAGGGAGGTTGGGGAGATTTATTTTATGCAACAACGTCGGCATGAATTAGTCCGCTATATTTTACAGACCTTTTCGTAACGACACTTCGTAACACCGAAAAGCAAAATTGCGACACTATCTTGACTAATTAAGGACTGTCAGCTTCCTGGACGCACAGAATATGACAAAGAATTAGACTGGTTTCCATTATTTTCGGACCCTCTTTTTTAGAAGACATTAGCAAATGGCTAGTTAGACCTTGGACAACGGAAAATGGTGAATACAATTTAGCTATATTCCTATAAATAAATTATTTAACCAAGATAAATTTAACATTTTTTACAAATGTTTTTTTGTTTATCATAAAATATGCATTTTTTTTTTTTGAATTTTCAAAGACAAAGAGAAATATTAAAATTAACTCTTCTTTAAAGGGGGGGGGGGTGCAACAACGTGACGTAATTTTAGGGGGAGGGGTTCGATCAAACGTGACGCAGCGTGACATAGGGGGAGGGAGGGGTCAAAAAAGTCAAAATTTTGCGTGACGTAATTTATGTACGTCCCCCTTGGGTAATAAAGTATTTGTGGTGTTTTTTTTTTGGTGTGTTTCTTATAACTGGACATATTAAAGGGATAAAACAGTGTTAGGTTATTGATGGAGAATGTAATCAGTTAAACAGAAAAATCGTTTTTTGACTACAAATTTCAAAAAAACGTTGAGTTTTTTTAAAGCGAATATCATTTTAACGTGGTTGAGGAGGAATTGGGTAGCACAACTACTTGTAAATCATGTTCGCTTTCAGAAAAGAGTGTTTTTTTTCTTTGAATTTGTAGCCAGCCATTTGTTGTTGTTTTTTTTTTTTTTTGTTAAACTGACTCGTATTGCTTCCATCAAAAATCTAGCCCTGTTCCATCCCCTTTTAATCACTGCACTAGAGTGGGATAACGGAAAGTGTGCCAGCCTCTGTTACTCGGAGAAAAAAAACTAGACCATTTTTGGGAAGAAAAGGGTTGGATTAAAATAATTTTAGAACAATCGAAATGGTTTAATGTTTTTATCTGCGAGTAACAAAGCGCAACTTTTTGTTAGGAAGAACTTTTTTATTCTAAACTTTTTTTTTCTTCTTTCCGTTGTAAAACTCACAAGGCGCTTTTTACATGAGCCATCGAATCCATGGAATGCCAAAATCCTTATAAGGTGGAAAAAGAAGTCGAGCAGGATTTCTAGAAAAAATGATAGTCTTTTTACCGAATCCATGGAATTTTGACATTCCATGGATTCGATGGCTCATGTAAACGCGTCAATATAGATCCAAGTTTAAGTATTAGAGTTTAGGATCACGTGACATCCAATGCTGACGACGGGACACCCATGGAGTGTAAAATTGGTAACTTATGGGGTCTGTGTTAAAAATAAATTTGAGGAGAAAAGTGCTACGAAAAAGAATTTATAGAATTACAAAATAATATCACGTTAATACTAGCTGCATTTTGGAATATTTTTGGCTACTTTTAAAATATTAGAAACGCTTTTCTAGTATTTTTATATTTTTTTAAAATTTAGAATAAAATTTAATTTTTACGTAATATTCTTCTTCTCAATGTGGCAGCATTGCTAGTTGTTGCCATCACTTTAAGAAAAAGATTACTTCGAAAAAATAAAATTTAATTCTAAAATTAAAAGTAATATTATAAAAATACTAGAACAGCGTTTAAAGGGTTTTTTTTAAGTCACTAAATATATTTCAAAATGCAGATAGTATTGATATGGTTTTTCGTTTTGTAATTTTATATTTCGTCACACGCTATTGTGCTCTTGGTAATAAAGGTTTCTTATAACCGGACATATTAAGGATAAAACAGTGTTAGATTATTGATTTAGAATTGAAATTTTCCCCCCCAGTTTTTTTTTAAACAGAAAAATCGTTTTTGACAACAAATTTCAAAGAAAAAAGTTTTTTTTTTTTTTTTAAAGCGAATATCATTTTAAACGTGGTTGGGGATTTGGGAGCACAACTACTTGTAAATCATGTTCGCTTTAGGAAAAGAGTGTTTTTTTTTTTTTCCTTGAATTTGTAGCCAGCCAATTTTTTTTTCTGTTAAACTGAAAAAACATAAACCCGCAACAACCCCCATCCTCGTATTTTCCATCAAAAGCTAGCCTTGTTCCATCCCTTTTAATCACTGCACTAGAGTGGGATAAACGGAAAGTGTGCCAGCCTCTGTTACTCGGAAAAAAAAAACTAACCAACTCCTTTTTGGGAAGAAAAGGGTTGGATAAAATAATTCTAGAACAATCGAAATGGTTTAATGTTTTTATCTGCGAATGACAAAGGCAACCTCCCTTTTTGTTAGGAAGAACTTTTTTATTCTAAAACCAACTATTTTTTCTTCTTTCCGTTTAAACCACCCTACTCATGAGGCGCTTTTACATGACCATCGAATCCATGAAATGCCAAAATTCTTATAAGGGGAAAAAGAAGTCGAGCAGGATTTCTAGAAAAAATGATAGTCTTGTATTTTTTTTTTTCTTTTTATCCGAATCCATGGAATTTTGACATTCCATGGATTCGATGGCTCATGTAAACGCGTCAATAGAGGTCGGAGTTAAAGTATTAGAGTTTAGGATCACGTGACATCCAATGCTGACGACGGGACAAAAACCCATGGAGTGTAAAATTGGGTAACTCATTGGGATGTTGTTTAAAAAAAAATTGAGGAGAAAAAGTGCTACGAAATTTTTTTTTATATAATTACAAAATTAATATCATGCCAATACTAGCTGCATTTTGGAATATTTTTGGCTACTTTTAAGAACTATTAGAAAACGCTTTTCTTTCTTAGTATTTTTATATATATTTTTTTTAATTTAGAATAAAATTTAATTTTTGAATACGTAATATTGTTCTTCTCAATGTGGCAGCATTGCCAGTTGTTGACATCACATTAAGAAAAAGATTACTTCGAAAAATAAAATTCAATTCTAAAAATAAAAGCAATATTATAAAAATAGTAGAACAGCGTTCTAAGTGTGTTTTTTTTTTTAAAAGTCACTAAGATATATTTCAAAATGCGATTATATTTGTAATGGTTTTTCGTTTTGTAATTTATATTTCGTCGACAACTATTGTGCTCTTGGGTAAATAAATAAAGGTTTCTTATAACTGGACTTATTAAGGGATAAAAACAGTGTTAGATATTGATGGAGAATTGTAATCCAGTTAAACAGAAAAATCGTTTTTTTGACTACAAATTTAAAAAAAACGTTGTTTTTTTATTTAAAGCGAATATCATTTAACGTGGTTGAGGATTTGGGAGCACAACTACTTGTAAATCATGTTTCGCTTTCAGAAAAGAGTGTTTTTTTCTTTGAATTTTGTAGCCAGCCAATTTTTTTTGTTTTTTTTTATTGTTAAACTGACTCGTATTTTTCCATCAAAAAATCTAGCCACCTGTTCCATCCCCTTAATCACTGCACTAGAGTGGGATAAACGGAAAGTTGTGCCCGCCACTGTTACTCGGAAAAAAAAAACTAGACCATTTTTGGGAAGAAAACGGGTTGGATAAAATAATTTTTAGAACTATCGAAATGGTTTTAATGTTTTTATCTGCGAGTAACAAAGGCAACTTTTTGTTAGGAAGAACCTTTTTTATTCTAAACTATTTTTTCTTCTTTCCGTTTAACACACAAGGCGCTTTTTTTACATGAGCCATCGAATCCATGGAATGCCAAAATCCTTATAAGGGGAAAAAGAAAGTCGAGCAGGATTTCTAGAAAAAATGATTGTCTGTTTCCGAATCCATGGAATTTGACATTCCATGGATTCGCCATGGCTCATGTAAACGCGTCAATAGAGGTCGAAAGTTAAAGTATTAGAGTATTAGAGGATCACGTGACATCCAATGTTGACGACGGGACACCCATTTAGTGTAATATTGGTAACTCATTGGGTCTGTGTTTTTTAAAAAAAATTGAGGAGAAAAGTGCTACGAAATTTTTTGTTTATATAATTACAAAATAATATCATGCCAATACTAGCTGGCATTTTGGAATTATTTTGTGGCTACTTTTAAAATATTAGAAACGCTTTTCCAGTATTTTTATATATTTTTTTAAAATTTAGAATAAAATTTAATTTTTACGTAATATTTTTTTTCTTTTTTTCTTTCTTCTCAATGTGGCAGCATTGCCAGTTGTTGCCATCACATTAAGAAAAAGATTACTTCGAAAAAATAAAATTAATTCTAAAAGTTAAAAGTAATATCATAAAAATACTAGAACAGCGTTTTGAAGGGGTTTTTTTTAAGTCACTAAAATATATTTTCAAATATGCAGATAGTATTGTAGATGGTTTTTTTTTCGTTTTGTAATTTTATATTTTCGTCACACACTATTGTGCTCTTGGGTGATAAAGGTTTCTTATAACTGGACATATTAAGGATAAAAACAATGTTAGATTATTGATGGAGAATTGTAATCAGTTAAACAGAAAAATCGTTTTTGACTACAAATTTCAAAAAAAAAAGTGTGTTTTTTTTTAAGCGAATATCATTTTAATTGTAGGTTGAGGATTTGGTAGCACAACTACTTGTAAATCATGTTCGCTTCAGAAAAGAGTGTTCTTTCTTTGAATTGAAGCCAGCCAATTTTTGGGGGTTTTTTTTTGTTGTTGTTAAACTAGGACTCGTATTTTCCATCAATAATCTAGCCCTGTTTCCATCCCCTTTTAATCACTGCACTAGAGTGGGATAAACGGAAAGTGTGCCAGCCTCTGTTACTCGGAAAAAAAACTAGACATTTTTGGGAAGAAAAAGGGTTTGGATTAAAATAATTTTAGAACAATCGAAATGGTTTAATGTTTTTATCTGCGAGTAACAAAGGCAACTTTTGTTAGGAAGAACTTTTTTATTCCTAAACTTTTTTTCTTCTTTCCGTTTAACTCACAAGGCGCTTTTACATGAGCCATCGAATCCATGGAATGCCAAAATCCTTATAAGGGGAAAAAGAAGTCGAGCTAGGATTTCTAGAAAAAATGATAGTACTGTTTCCCGAATCCATGGAATTTTGACATTCCATGGATTCCATGGCTCATGTAAACGCGTCGATAGAGGTCGAAGTTAAAGTATTAGAGTTTAGGATCACGTGACATCCAATGCTGACGAACGGGACCACCCCATTTAGTTGGTAATATTGGTAACAATCATTGGGTCTGTGTTTTAAAAAAAATTGAGGAGAAAAGGGTGCTACGAAATTTTTTTTATATAATTACAAAATAATATCATCCCAATAACTAGCGCATTTTGGAATATTTTTGGCTACTTTTTAAAATATTAGAAACGCTTTTCTAGTATTTTATTATATTTTTTTTAAAATTTAGAATAAAATTTAATTTGTTACGTAATATTCTTCTTCCTTTTTTTTTTTTTTTTTCCCCCCAAAAAAAATGTTGGCAGCATTGCCAGTTGTTGCCATCACTTTAAGAAAAAGATTACTTCGAAAAAATAACAATTTAATTCTAAAATTTAAAGTAAAATATTATAAAAATACTAGAACAGCGTTTAAAGGGTTTTTTTTAAGTCACCAAATATATTTCAAAATGCAGATAGTATTGATATGGTTTTTCGTTTTGTAATTTTATATTTCGTCCACACACTATTGTGCCTCTTGGGTAATAAAGTTTTCTTATGACCGGACACTATTAAGGGATACAACAGTGTTAGATTATTGTGTTTTAGAATTGGAAATCAGTTAAAACCAGAAAAAATCGTTTTTGACAACAAATTTCAAAGAAAAAAGTTTTTTTTTTTTAAAGCGAATATCATTTTAACGTGGGTTTGAGGGAATTGGTAGCACAAACTACCTTGTAAATCATTTCGCTTTTTAGAAAAGAGTGTTTTTGTCTTTGAATTTGTCGCCTGCCATTTTTTTTTTGTTAAACTGACTCGTATTTTCCATCAAAAATCTAGCGCTGTTTCCATCCCCCATTTTAATCACTGCACTAGAGTGAGATATCGAAAAGTTTGCCAGCCTCTGTTTAATCGGCAAAAAACTAGGACCATTTTTTGGGAAGAAAGAAGGGTTTGGGATAAAATTAATTCTAGAACAATCGAAATGGTTTTAATGTTTTTATCCTGCGAGTAACAAAGGCAACTTTTTGTTAGGAAGAACTTTTTTATTCTAAACTAATTTTTCTTCTTCTTTCCGTTTAATCTCATAAGGCGCTTTTACATGAGCCCATCGAATCCATGGAATGCCAAAAATTCCTTATAAGTGAGGACAAAAAGAAGTCGAGCAGGATTGCTAGAAAAAATGATAGTCCTGTTTTCCGAATCCATGGAATTTTGACATTCCATCGGATTCGATGGGCTCATGTAAAAAACGCGGTCAAATAGAGGTCGGAGTTAAAGTATTAGAGTTTTTAGGAATTTTCACGTGACATCCCCAAAAAAACAATTTTTTATTTTTGTTGGCCCCCCCTGACGACGGGACACCCATGGAGTGTAAAATTGGTAAACTCATTGGGTCTGTGTTTAAAAAAAATTTGAGGAGAAAAGTGCCTTACGGAAATATTTTCTTATATAATTACAAAAATAACTTATCATGTCCAATACTTAGCTGACCATTTTGGGAATATTTTTGGCTACTTTTAAAATATTAGAAACGGTTTTCTTAGTTATTTTTATATAATTTTTTTTAAAAATTTAGAATAAATATTTAATTTTATACGTAATATTTCCTTCTTCTCAATGTGGCAGCATGCCAAGTTGTTGCTATCACTTTAAGAAAAAGATTACTTCGAAAATATAAAATTTAATTCTAAAATTAAAAGTAATATTATAAAAATGTACTTAGAACGGCGTTTGTAGGGGTTTTTTTTTATAAGTCCACTAAATATTATTTTCAAAATCGAAGATAGTATTATATGGGTTTTTTCGTTTTTTTGTAATTTTATATTTCGTCACACACTATTGTGCTTCTTGGGTAATAAAAGGTTTCTTATAACCGGACATATTAAGGGATTAAAACAGTGTTAGATTTATTGATGGAGAATTGCAAATCAGTTAAACAGAAAAATCGTTTTTTTGACAACAAATTTCAAAAGAAAAAAGTTGTTTGGTTTTTTTTAAAGCGAATATCATTTTAACGTGGTGAGGATTTGGGAGCACAACTACTTGTAAATCATGTTCGCTTTAAGAAAAGAGTGTTTTTTTCTTTGGGAATTTGTAGCCAGCCCAATTTTTTTTTATGTCCCCAAACTGACTCGTATTTTCCATCAATAATCTAGCCCTGTTCCAATCCCTTTTAATCACTGCACTAGAGTGGGAAATAAAACGGAAAGTGTGCCAGCCTCTGTTACTCGGAAGAAAAAAAAAACTAGACCATTTTTGGGAAAGAAAAGGGTTGGATAAAATAATTCAGAACACATCGAAATGGTTTAATGTTTATATCTGCGAGTAACAAAGGCAACTTTTTGTTATTAAGAACTTTTTTATTCTAAACTATTTTTTTCTTCTTTCCGTTTAACTCATAAGGCGCTTTTACATGAGTCCATCGAATAAATGGAATGCCCAAAATCCGTATAAGGGGAAAAAAGGAAGTCGAGCAGGATTTCTAGAAAAAAATGAATTAGTCTGTTTCCGAATCCATGGAATTTCGACATTCCCCACATGGATTCCGATGGCTCATGTAAACGCGTCAATAGAGATCAGAAAGTTTAAGTATTAGAAGTTTTTAGGATCACGTGACATCCAATGCTGACGACGGGACACCATCGGAGTGTAAAATTGGTAAACTTATGGGGTCTGTGTTAAAAATGAATTTGAGTTTAAAAGTGCTAACAAATTTTTTTTTATAGAATTACAATTAATAATATCATGTCAATACGAGCTGCATTTTGGAATATTTTTTGGCTACTTTTAAAACATTAGAAACGCTTTTCTAGTATATTTATATATTTTTTAAAATTTAGAATAAAATTTTATTTTTACGTAATAATTCTTCTTACTCAATGTTGGCAGCATTGCCATTGGTTGCTATCACTTTAAGAAAAAAGATTACTTCTGAAAATATAAAATTTAATTCTAAAAATTAAAAGTAATATTATAAAAGTACGTAGAAAGGCGTATGTTGATAGGGTTTTTTTTTAAGTCACTAAAATATATTTCAAAATGAAGATAGTATTGATATGGTTTTTTCGTGTTTGTAATTGTTTATATTTCGTCACACACTATTGTGCTCTTG
Organism: Hylyphantes graminicola; assembly: GCA_023701765.1. NCBI lineage: Eukaryota > Metazoa > Arthropoda > Arachnida > Araneae > Linyphiidae > Hylyphantes > Hylyphantes graminicola. The sequence continues at coordinate 3,842,607 of CM043112.1, read as the reverse complement.
GGGTAATAAAAGGTTTCTTATAAATCCGGACCATATTAAGGGATAAAACAGTTGTTAGATTATTGATGGAGAGAATTGCAATCAGTTAAACAGAAAAATCGTTTTTGACCAACAAAATTTCAAAAAAAATAGTTAGTTTTTTTTAAAGCGAATATCATTTTAACGTGGTTGAGGGATTTGTTGGAGAGCACAACATACTTGTAAAATCATGTTTCGCTTTAAGAAAAAGAGTGGGTATTTTTCTTTGGAATTTGTAGCCAGCCAATTTTTTTTGTATGTTTTCAAACTGGGAACTCGTATTTTCCATCAATAAATCTAGCCCTGTTTCCATCCCTTTTAATCATCTGCACTAGAGTGGGATAAACGGAAAAGTGTGCCAGCCTCTGTTTTACTCGGAAGGAAAAAAAAAAACTAGACCATTTTTGGGAAGTAAAAAGGGTTGGATAAAATAATTTCTAGAACAATCGAAATGGTTTAATGTTTTTATCTGCGAGTAACAAAGGCAACTTTTTGGTTATTAAGAAATTTTTTATTCTAAACTATGTTTTTTCTTCTTCC
>CM043112.1:2982604-3178407 GCA_023701765.1 Hylyphantes graminicola | reverse complement strand
TCTTTATTTTTGTATTCCGTGTTTAGTATTTTCCATTGCTTTATGTATGTATATATATATATATATATGTATATATATATAAATATATATATATATATATATATATATATAGATATATATATATATATATATATATATATATATATATATATATATATATATATATATATATTTAGGATGAAAAAAAAATCATGCGTTAGAGGGAAAAGTTTTTTGCAAGAAAAACTTAGGTTTCGTAAAATTAATTTACTTTTTAAATCAACAAATATAATGTAACTTAACTATCTTGTCAAATGAATTGTTATAATATCTCATTGTAAAATTAGTTTTTTCATTCACTTTTCTTTTTGCATTTTTTTTATTATATGACAACAAAAGTCAGTTCAAATTAAAAAAAAAAAAGTGAAATTCTAAGAGTTGTAATGTGTTAAATGATTTATTTCTATTACTTGATACTTGACTTTTTAACATAGTTAAAAAGAAGTAAAAATGTGTTTCATTTTTGTTGAATTTTTTAAATAGAAATGTTAAAAGATGCTTCAAATGCAATGTTTTTTTTTATATAAAAAGTGAACCTTTTTTTGTAAATGAAACAATATTGTGCGATGTGAACAATAAAATCAAATTTGCTTTAGATTTTTCTCATTTAAGTTAGTATAAATTAAATATCAACTTTAATTCAGATCTAAAGAGAAATCTTTAATTAAATTCTGGATCAAATTTAAAACAGAGTACCCTTTGAACTCCCCCAAGCTCCGTTATTCCTGATGCCATTTGTTAGGAGTTACTTGTATGAGATTGGATTTTCCAAACTCTTGTAAATAAACATATAAGCAGAATAAGTGTTAAAAAGAAATTATAAGAGTGAAAATAAGTTCCACATTACTCCTAATTTGATATTTTAATCACAGGCAAAGAACAATTTTCGCACTAAAGACTATAAAAGTATATATTTTATGATGATTAATTTTTTGTTGAGTTTGCACTTGCTTTTTATTTGCATGGTTGTAGACCTATAGGTAATAAATAAAACTGTAAATTAATACCATTTTTATATTTTTATTTCTCCTTTATTGTAAGCATGTTACAAATAAGCAAATATCTAACCATTAAATACGAAGTTTTCTCAGGAATTTTATTAAAAAAACCTTTGAGCACTTTTAGAAGAGTAAATATTATACGTTTATTAAAATATTTGGGTTAGGTGGTACACCAATATTTCTCAAATGTCAAGTGGTACGCATGTGCAAAAAGGTTGGGAACCCCTGATCTAAAACATTAAAATGAACCATAATTCAAATGCCTTGCACAGTTTCTTGGTTCAATTCCTTGAATTTAATGCCAGCAAAGCAGTGAAATAGTAGTCTTAATTTTTTTTGTGTAATCTATACTTTGAGGTGATAAAAATAAACTTTTTCATTTTTAAAATTTAAAGGCAAAGTTATTGAATCTTTTTATGGAAATATTTTAAAGAAACTGTAAAATTATAATCCTTTAAATGTTTGATTATACATATATTTTAGATGGACAAGGCTGTTATATTAAAAAATATATATGCTGGGAATATATATTTGCATCTATAATATCTTTACATATTTTTCTTTTTCAGTTTCTCCTTGAAAGTCTGGTTATGGAAGCAAATATGTAATTCTTCAATTGTTTATTTTGTTGATTATTGTTTTTTTTTCTAATAAAAATGTTTTGATTCCAAATGAATTTGTATTTATTTAAAATATCAAGATTTAAATTTGCCAACCTGTAGTTCTGAATGTTCCGGTGACACCTAAATAATTAGGTAAGTTTATATTACTACTTAGGCTCTATAATAATAGTATCCAAAATATTTATTCTGAAGTAAAAAACGAATATCATTAAAATTCTTAATTATGTACTAAATAGTTTTTGAATTTCAGTTTTCTTTTCTCATCTTATTTCAATGCAATTTCAATCATGGTGTAAAATACAAATTTGTTTAAAATATTATGGAATATTTTGAAGTTATGAAGAATATCTTTTTCAAAATAAGTAGTAAAAGATTTTAATTAATGACTTATGAATAGTATGTTATCAGTCATTAATTTAGAAATTTCTTTTTAAGGACAATATATTTTGAAAATGATATATCTCTGTAATTCAAAATATTGTATAATATTTTGAACAAATTTTTGTTTTACACCATGACTGAAATTACATAGAAATAAAAAATCACGTGAAAATCGCGTCATATAGTCACGTGAGGTTAATGTCATTTGATCACGTGAAAATTGCGTTATATGATCCCGTAAAATTAACGTCATTTGATCACGTCAAAAGCGCGACATTTGGTCACGTAAAATTAACGTCAATTGATCACGTGAAAATCGTGTCGTATTGTCACGTGAAATTCACGTCCACTTTTCCCGTGAAATTCACGTTATTTGTTAACGAAAAGCTCACGTCATATGGTCACAAAAGAGTCATTTATTCACGTCACATTAACGTCATTATTTGACGTCGAATATCACGTCTTCAAAATGGACATTGTCACCAAAAAAATGACGTCAATTTAGGGGCATTTTATGACCAAAAAATCACGTCATATTCGACGTCACACGAGTACTTGGGTACTAGCACGATCGTGATAGCTCGGTCTTAAGTGTCCATTTTACAAAATGTATATTATATGTGTACTAATCGTTTGTTTCTTTTGCATAATCTTTTTTTACCTGCCATGCAGAGCCACATGACCGTCTTCAAGCAAGGAATTTGTACAGCATTATTCCCCAGTCAGAGTTAATGAATTCAAGAGAAGCTTTCGATGAAGGAGTAATGGCGGAAGGTTTCAGAACACCTATCCTCATTGAATGTCCTTTTGGGTGACTATGTGTTGCAAGACCTCTACAAAAAATGAGAAGATCAATTCTATAGGATGAATAACTGCTGAAATAATCATTGACTTACTTACTTACTTAGCCCTCTGTCACTCCATCACTGGAGCATAGGGCCTCCATCAGATTCTTCCATCTCACTCTGTTGGTGGCCAGATGTTTCGCCTCCCGCCATGTTGTCCCCACGTCCTTCAGTTCTTTCTCGATCGTCCGTCTCCAAGTGTTCCTTGGTCTTCCCCTCTTTCGGTGCCCCTGGGGATTCCATTCAAACGCCTGTCTTATCTTGAATTTTTCATTTTTTCGAAATACGTGACCAATAAACTGCCACTTTCGTTTCTTAATTTCAAATTCAATTGTTATCTGATTTGCTCTCCTTAGAACTTCTTCGTTATAATCATTGACGGTAAAACGGAAAAAACCGATTGATTTTGTAGAGAAGTTTCCTTAGCAGGCCACTGTGGCGATGATAGAGAGTGATCGCCTAAACTTGTGTAAGGAAACCAGTTCCTACCACAGAGATCATAATTAAAGTAATAGAGTGGCAGATCACGTGACCTCCTATACTAATGACGGGACGCGCAAGGAGCTCCCAGAAGAGTCCCGATGAAGCCAGTGTTGTAGGTCGCGTGATCTGCCACTCTAATACTTTAAATACATCTCTGTGGTTCCTAGCTACCAAGATTCAGGCGATTGACAATCCCGACGCTTGGACCAAGCAAAGAAGAAAGAGAGAAACCGGTTTTCTGCCGCCAATGTCTGCCCAGCAGACAACAGCGGGCTTCCGCCTAGTAAATCAATCGGTTCTTCCCGTGTACTCTTCATTTCAGTTTCACCATACCTCACATACATATACATGCAAGATATTTATTGATTGGTTTTTCTTAACTTCTTCGTTTTAGAAGACGTTGTTATTTTTTTTAAAAAATCTCTTTAATTCTTCTAAGTGGTAACAATAAAATTTAAAAAAAAATATCGTAACTAGTACATATTTATAATTTGCGAAATTAGCTAGTGCCCCCTTCAATGAAGATTTTGAATACAATTAATAGTTAGTTAAAATAATCCAAATTTCGTTTGAGAAAAATGAAACATGTAATTAAATAATATGATAATATTTGAAGTTCAATCGATTTGTACCTCTTAAACTGTAAAATAATAAATTACTCACAAGAAGCTTATATATTACATCATGCCTACCAAAATATTGTAAACAAATATGTCCTGAGTAAATGGGTGCTTTTATGCAAAATCTTTAAAATAAAATATTCAATGCATATATAATAATTTTTAAAGCTATTGCTAGAACCAGTAGACACAAATAATAGAATTAAAAATTTTCGCTTATGAAAGATAACTTATAGCCGATGCCTATAGGAAAACAAACTCAACGCATTTCATACTAAATGTTTAAGAAAGATCCTAAAAATTTATTGGCCAGAAAAAATATCAAACCATAATCTGTATATTAAAACAGCTGACAAACCCTTGACAATAGACATAAAGAGAAAGAGATGGCGTTGGGTCGGCCATGTACTAAGAATGAGCCCCGATTCTAATGAACGGATAGCTTTAACTTGGTCGCCAGACGGTAAAAGGAGGAGGGGACGACCAAGACTGACATGGAGAAGAAGCATCTTAAAGGAGCGAGACCATCTTGGTTGGCCAAGCTGGGCAGTTGCCAGGGAGGCCGCACTGAACCGGAGGAACTGGATTTCATCAATTGCGGCCTCATGCGCCTATAAGGCGTGACGAGTCGCAAGGCGCAAGGCAAGATGCCTATAAAAATTTTTTGCGGATTTCTGATGCTATATAACAGCTGACTATAACAGTTAGTGTGTGGCACAACGTTGGGATGAATTGACAGTGCAGTTTTGAATAGGATGTTGTTCTATGATTTATTTTGTTTTCCCATTCAAATTTTATATATTTTAACAAATATTAAAAAATTTAACGGACACTTTAGCATTTTGTCTAACATTTATATTTTTGGCTGAATTCGCATTTTGTGATGGGTGATTCCGAAATGCTATAACAGATATTTTCATTTTCAAAACAGCAATAATTTCAAAATATCAAAAGGTAGTTAGGTTATAATTTAACTTAACCATGTAACTGAAAATTGTATCACAATTTATTTGTTAAATGTTTCAATCTCATAATGCTTAGATACATTAGGATGAGAAAAAATGCCAATTTTTCAGTTAAAATTGTTTTACAATATCATATCGTCTTTTAATTTTAGATAAAAACCAATATGGTATATGCAATTAAAAAAAAATTAAGTATTTAAGCACTAAATGTGAGACATGCTTTGTCATATATTCAGTATTCATTCTTTGAACTTGTTATAAATTATCCAATATTTGTAAAAGAGGGAAATATATTGTTTTTATTTGTTTATGTGCTTTGACAAAACTAAATGTATTATTAATGCTATTTTGGAATAAAATGAACTCAAAAAAGAAAAATCTATATCCATCGGATTTGATTATCAAGCACAACCTGTTAATAAAAACATTATCGTTTAACAAGATCTTTTTTAGGACTCCTATGACCCTTTAATTGTTTAGAAGCATTGCATTAGGCGTTTTTTTTAATTAAATAAATTAAGTCAGCGAATAAGTAAATTTTCACTTAACGATTCGTTTGTGGAACGCTAGTAATCCTATTTGAAAAACTTGTTTTGAAATGCAATTTACTTATCAAGTAAATAGAACTTATAATAGTATTGTTTTGAATAGTTCAGTTTAATTTCCTGACACATTTTATAATACAATTTATTTAACTAATAACGATATTTTAGTTTTATATAAATTTGAAACAACTTTTTGAATGACATTTTAAATCATTGCAAAAAAAAAAAAAAACTGAAATGCAAAAAGAATGGATTTAGACTTGGTCAAAAATAAATAACAAAATGCAAGTGACATTTAAATTCTTAAATATTTGTTAAATTACTTTTACATTTGAAAAAAAAGAAAACATTGAATAACATCCTGTTCAAAATCGCACTCTCAATACGACTCAACGTTGTTGTGTTACAAACTGACTATTACAGTCAGCTGGCAGTAGCATCAGCATGAGAAATTTTAAAAATGCCCGTTCTCCCTAACGCACCACGTCATTCGCCGCAATTTGCGAGCCAAACTTCAATATTTCTTTAGCATTCTGCATCCCGTACATTTACACATACGGATTGCGTTTTTTAATTGCTAAATGCAGATGTAGCGGTGTTATTAAAATTAAATTATTTTTTTATAAAAAATATATTTTATTTTAAAAACTGGTGTTATTGAGAAAACATTTATTAAAAAATTCAATAATAAATATTTTATGTAATTGGCATGATACTTTCTAAACAGTTTATAGAGATTGATACAGAAGTTTTTTTTTTTTATCACAATGTATTTGGGTCAAAAGATGTTACTCAAGATATTGCAGATTTCTGTCCTTGCCCCATATTTAAAAAGCAAATATAGTTTTTTTATACTCATTATATAGTGTAATATAGTTTTCTATACTCCATATAATTTAATGTTATATAACAATATTATTTATTTGTTAAATATCGTATTGCACTTATATTTGCTGAAGATTTCTAATTATCAGTAACACGAACTATACGCGCCGACGGCTTCTAAACCCGTATACATTGAAGATAGTGACATGGATGATTCATGGTTGAGGCAAACAAAAGTACTGAGAAGATGTTCAAAAGTTGTGTAAGTCGGCAAAAAGTCCAAAGTCAAGCATCACGAAGAGTAAATGGCAGCCGAGGAAGAAGTGGGCATCAGCATTCATCGACACTTGGGAAGACTGCTGCAGCAGGCGGCAACAGACGCGGTCATCGCCTTGGGAGAGCAGGAAATGTCTTCACAAGCTGTGATGTCTGTCGTGAGCAGGCAAGGGGTAGAAAGTGCTATTATACAATTCGGTGCTTGCTTTAGCTACAGAAAAAAAATACTCTTAGTGTGAAATAGGAAGTGGCAAAAGGCTACAATTAGAGTTAACCCATTAAGGCCCTTTCAGGTGGCGCTAATTTAAGGTTATGAGACTAAAATGTTAAGAGTTTTACCGTAAAAGTTGCCTTAAACAGCATCAATGCCCTTGGGTCAGTTGAAATGTACACTATTGAATACAACGGAGCAATTTTTTAATTGAAAAGTTGATTCATTAAAAATTGAGAATTTTTTTTTAAAGTGTCCCTAAAAAGGGACGCCAGGCATTAATGGGTTAATGAATATCAATCAGCAAAAAAAAAAGTTAAAAGTTCCATGGGAGGAGGTTTTGGTGTGGATTGGAAGTCGCCATTTATAATGACGTTGTCCTGAAATTTGGAGATAGATTGAACGTCGTGTGTGCGACAGCCTTGGTATTAGCTCCACAAGGAACATAGATGGAGACGAGAGGGGGGATGGGCGGGGATCATCACAGTGATGGCCGGAGCTGCAGCAATCTTGAGAAAGGGAGGAGACGCTGAATGGTGAGGGATGGGGCTCTTAATTGCAATGGCTGTGCCGCGGGTTCCTCGTCACCAATGTTTTTAAATCAACCGTTGTACTCGAATAAAAAGAATAACTTTTTTTCTCGTTTTGAAAGGCCAACTCAAAGTCGATGCTTATGAAAAAGTTTTAAAACCGCCTCTTATCTGTGGGTCTTTAACCCGATATGTGGATACAATAATATTGAGTTTTAATTCAATTTATATTATTGCTGGTTACCTGCCATCACACAAGTTGTTAATTTATAATTTTTTGGCTTGTTCTTTATTGTTATATAAATTACAATTTTGGCCCTGAATTTAATATTGAGATAAGTTTTACTCTTTATCTTTAATTTAGAATTTTTATCCTTATGCGAATAAGTTATCATATGTTTCTAAAATTTTGAATTTAATTGACAATAATTATCATGAAGAGTGATATTTATGTTTTTAACATTTTTACATTCTTTCAGAAATCACAATTTTTGATCATGTGTTTTAGAACTCCAAAAATAAAAACTGTTCAACTTGATAATGACCAAATGATAATTTACAAGGGAAACACTACCCGTGTCATTGCATATAATCACTGCTAAGAGATTGTAAGTTCACAATTAGAAATAACACGTTATCCAGGTATGTAATGATTCTGTGGAAGCAATTAACGGCGAAATTTGGTAGCAAACACGATTAACTAGTTTTGATTTTACCATACCCCACATGTGCATGCGAGATTTTTTTTTTCGATGCAATACATAATAAAGCTTTTTGAGACATTTTTATTATATAAAAAGTTATTAATTATACAAAGTGGTAACAACAAAATTAAAACAACATTTTTACGATACCGTTTTTATAACTTGACGAGATGACGCAAAATTGTTTCTTGACTGAATTAACGCAACGTATTGCAGGTGATAGAATCTGCAACACTCTTGTAACTTTAAAAGAGCGCTATCTAGTTTTGAAAAATTTAACAAAGTTTTTTGCGTGAAAAAAGAATCCAATGACTTCACATCTTATTTCTAGAAACCCCAAATCTTCTCAGACAATGTTTACTTAATGCATTGAATTTTTTTACAATGCAATTTACTCAGAAGTTTGTCAGCAACAATGAAAAGGTCGATTCTCTAGGATGAAAGACTGTTGAAATAATCACTGACGGTAACTTTTTTGTATAGCTTTACCACCAACACCATAACCGGAAAAATTACGAATACTTTCGAAGGGTACTAAATGACGTTCATGTACGACGATAAAGGATGTAATAACCCTTTCCGACCGGGCTCACACGATCGTGCCGGTAGTAAAGAGAATGTTCAAGTTTTTCAAAAATATCGATAACGAAGCAGCTGACTTACCAATTCGTTATTTGTATAACAAAAGCGACTTTGTTCTTAAGGAGTTGCTGGCATAGATGCTGTTTAACGCATTTTTTTTCGACAAAACTCCAAATTTAGTCTCATAATTTTAAATCAGCGCCACCTCACCGCCGGTCGAAAAGGGTTAAACCAGGATATGTCTTCCCATCTTCAGAAATACACGAGTAACCCCACATTACATTCAATATACAATTATAACATTCGTTATGTCATAATACAGACTCCACTTAATGATTTCACAAGTGAGGAATATTTTTCTACACTCCGGTCCAAGACTTGGGTAAAAACAAAGAGTTAAAAGCCATATGAAAAACGCGATTGGTCCGCTAGTTGGAAACTATTGTAAGGTAATATTTACATACAAAATTATCTGAATAAATTTTACCAAAATACACATTTCATTCGGATAAAATTGCCAAATTTTCAAAATAATATTCAATTCCGTTAACATTAAATGAAATAAGTGTTTTAAACAGGTTTTCTGGAAGGATTTACAAACAATTTATGGAACTCTTTACATCCGCGGAAGAATCTCCTCTATAGCATATTTCTATTTGCCCAACTTAGGTTGGCAAGGAGTGTAATGTCCACCGATTCCCATACCCAATCAGTACCTCAGGGGATGATATAGGCCAATTCTGGGATCCTCTGGTTGGTCTCTAAAATTAGAAGGATCTATTACGGTTGGTTGCGCGTTGTCGTCTATCGCATTCCCATCGGGCGAGGGAGCCCGAGTAGTATACAAAACAGAGACAACGTGTGTAGAGCTGATCTCTATTGCGTTGCTGTCGAATACGGAACTGGTGTAGTAGACTCGAACTAGGAACTCACGTAGTAGGATTGCCCTCTAATGCGTATAAAGAAAAAAATGATAAAGAAGTTTGCTCTAAAACTGCCAAGTCATTGCCAAAAAAGTTGCAGTAACATAGAAAGAAACAGCATGTTTTCCAGATGTATAAACATTCTGCAAAAGCATCTAACGAAGGAATCTGGAAAATTACACGAATAATATAACTTTGTTTAAAATTTACATGTCTCACACACATGTTATTATGCGAGACAATTTCTATGATTACCTGAATACATAAGTGTGTCTGGATTAAGCTTGATATATATTTTTTATTTCAAATTTATTTGTTCCTCCAAAGTGGTAGCCTTAAAATTGAAAAAATATTATGTCGTTACCTAAGTATTTACAAATTTGGCCATCAGAAAGCGCTCCTTTGAAGGAAATATGTAATGGAATTCCGAATTTCGTTTGAGAAAGATGTCATATTTGAATAATATGATAATAATAAAAGTTAAATTGATTTATAACCTTTAACGTCTAAAATAATTAATTACAAAGAGGAAGCTTATAAATTACATTCCAAAAAATGCTTATCAAAATCAATTTACACTTTGATGCAGTGTTTAATCCAGTCCTTAATTATATGTTTTTGAATATCGTTGAACTTATTTATCATGAAGACATATTTATGTATTAAAAATTCTGATATAAATTCATAGTTCACCGTTTTTGATATTCTGTTTTAAAATCCCAAATTTCATAAAATAAAAACAATTCATAACATTATAATGAATTTTTTCTTGCAAAACTATGAACTCCCCCAGCAAAAAAAATCAGCATAAAAACTTGAAGGAAAAATGCAGTTTTTTTGTTCCAAATTCAGGCATGTTTCCTTCATTAAAAATCAGCGTGTTTCCTGCATTTCACAAAAATTGCAGTAATATTGCTAATTTTTTATGCAGGAAAAATGCCTGAATTTGGAACAAAAAAAAACTGCATTTTTCCTTCATTTTCAAATGAAGATTTTTTGCTGATTTTAATAAGGTTTAAAATGAAGGGAAAATGCAGTTTTTATGCATGAAATATGCCTGAATTTGGAACACAAAAACTGCATTTTTCGTTCATTTTCAAATGAAGATTTTTGGCTGATTTTAATAAGGTTTAAAATGAACGAAAAATGCAGTTTTTGTGTTCCAAATTCAGGCATATTGAAATATGCCTGAATTTGAAACAGAAAAACTGTTTTACAGTAACTGCAAAATATCAGCATAAAACCTTCGTAGATCGGTGTTTTATACAAGTTATATCATTTCAAAAACTTAAGCTGCAGTAGACCTTTAAATAAGCAGCAGATTTCCTTCGAAATTTAATATGATGATTTCGTCAGCAATAATTCTTTGCAAAAACTTCAAACTATCAGCATGAAACCTTCATTGATTATCTCGACAGCAAAAAATCAGCATTTTCAAGATTTTTTTGAAGTTTTTTTCCTGGTCCTTACCTAGTTCACCGATGAAAAAGTGTTGAAATACAGTACGAAGTAAGATGTTTTCTAGGGTCTAAACAGTCTGTGGAAACAACTTACGACGGAATCAAAACATAAACACGATTAACTAGTTTTGAACAAATTTTGTTAAGCCAGAACATTGAGTCCTGATCTTTTTATTCCAATCTCATTTCAGTATTACAAAACCCTATTCAGTCCGGAACGGATGACCGGACCGGTCCGTTCCAAAATCTGGGAATATTGGTCTGATTTCCTTACATTAACACCTTTTCGGTTATTTAAAAATGGGCGGAACTACTCATTCGAAAATCAAGAAATCTCGGATTCCTATCATCTCTTTAAAGTAATGTAATGTACATTTTTCGATTGACTTTTAGTGTATTTTAAATTGCTTTACCCTTTGGGTCAGGAACGGATGATCGGACGTTTCGTTTCCAAATCCGAGACTCTCGGTCAGACTGCTAAATTTATATTTAACTTTTGACTTGCGTGAACATACTTGTATCCCGATCTCCTCGTTTCAGTGTGAAATGTATATTTTCAATGCACTTTTACTGTACTTTCTATAGAGGTATCTTTTCGGTGCGGAACGGATAACCGGACCGGTTCGTTAAAAAAAATCTATTTATGCCTACTTCAAATTTTGAAAAAAGGAAAGTAGGTCAAAAGAATTTTTTAAAAATAAATAAATATAATCGTAAATATTATAAATGCTTTGGAGTTCAGTTAAAAACGGTTATTTTAAAACTCTCAAAAATCACCTGAAAAATTTAGAATATCTTAGGGCATATTTTTTCAAAAAAAAAATCCGAATGAGCTTTTTTATTTGACAAGTATAAACATTATTACCTTCTGTTGTAAGGTGGGTTGTTAGTCTAAGGAACTTGCTAATGACACAATGATAATTACAAGCAAAAAAAAACTGCCACCTCATTACATATAATCAATGTTAAGAAACTGCAGTTACACAGTTAGAAATAGCATGTTTTCAAAGCCTATAACAAATGTGTGGAAACAATTTTTACTCGTATTTTAGTTTAACCATATCTCACATACAATTTCATGCGAGATAATCATTAAAATGCTATATTATACTTTGCGTCAATCGAAATTGAAGACGTTTTTATTATAAAAATTTTGTTTAATTCTCCAAAGTGGTAACAATTAAATTTTAAAAAAAGACATTTTATCGTTACTAGTATTTCTAAATTGTGCCATCAGCGCCCCCCTAAATGAAGATTAGGAACAATTAATAGTTAGTTTAAATATTCCGAATTCCATTTGAGAAAAATGACATAGTTATATTTGAAATTAAATCGATTCGTACCTTTAACTTGTAAAACAATTAATTACAGACGGATAGAATAGACTGCATTAGAAATAAGTTAGAGTTGAATATATCTAAATGTAGTGTTTTAAGTTATACTCGTAAATTTAAACCTCTCCTTGTTTCTTTATTAATAATACTTCCCTGTTGCGTAATTTTTCTGTTAAAGATCTTGGTGTGACTTTTAATAGTAAACTTGATTTTTCTGAACACATTCAAAATATTACCGCGAAAGCTTACAAAATTCTGGGTTTCTTAAAACGCAAAACTACTAATTTCACCAGTCTTAAGGCCTTAAGGGTTCTGTATTTTGGCCTGGTCCGCCCTAATCTTGAATATTGCACCCCTATATGGGATCCTTACTACGAGAATAGCAATAGTGTCATTGAGCGTGTACAGAATAATTTTTTACGTTTTTTGTATTTTAAGAGTTTCAACTCTGCTTCTCGTGAAATGCCTTCCAGTGAACTCCGTAATATATTCAACATCTGTACCCTTAAGTCTAGACGTCAAGTTTATTGTATTTTGTTTTTTTACAAAGTTCTTCATAATATGATTGATGCTAATTACATTACTAGTACTATAAAATTTAACGTGCCTTCTAGAGTTACACGTAATCGTTGTGTTTTTTATTTGAATTCAAATCGGAATAACTGTATTCAAAATTTTTGTCTGTATAAATTTTATAAAACTTATAACGGTGTGTCTGAGGAACTGGATATATTTTTTTATGCCTTTTAATGTTTTTAAAGCTATTTGTCGGAGGTTATTCTCTTTGTAACACTGTCTTTTTTAACATGTCCGTCATTTTAATGTCTTCTTTTTGTGTGTTCTTGTTGTTTGCATTGTCTGTCATGATGTGCATTGTAATTGGATTTTTTTCTGTTATGTGCATCTGAAACAAATAAATAAATAAATAACATATAAATTACATAAAGTGATCCTTCCAAAATATTGTAAACAATTGGGGTTCCTGAGTAAATGGGGGCTTTGATGTGCAATTCTTAGAAATAAATTTTTCATTTCATGTAATTATTAAAGCAATTGCTAAAACTGGTGGACACGAATGAAAGAATAAAAAAAAATTATATTTTTGAAATGCCAACTCATAGCCGATTCCGTTGAATTTTTTTGCGGATGGCTGACGTTATATAACAGCTGACTATAACAGTCAGTCTGTGACACATCGTTAGGTCGCGTAGACATGGCGGTTTTGAATAGGATGTTAATCTGTAAATAATTTTGTTTCTCTATTCAAATGCTAAAGTAAAGTGACAGATATCCAAGTAATATAACTGACACTTCTCCATTTTGTCACACATACATATTTTTGGCTGAATTCGCATTTTGTGATGGATGATGGAGTGGCAATATAACGGCGATATTCATTTTGAAAACAATATACTTTCAATCTATCTAATGGTAATTAGGTTATAATTCAATAAAACCAAGTAAAAGGGAATTGTATCAAAATATTTTTTTTTTTTAATTTTTCAATTTCATAACGCTAACGTACATGAGAAAAAAATGCTAACTTTTCATTGCCATATTTCATTATTAATTCTTTCAAATTGTTGTAAATTATCTAATATTCATATAAAAAGGAAATCTTTTGATTTATTTGTTTTATAAGTTTTAACGAAGAGTATGTTATTATTAATGCTTATTTGGAATAAAATGAATTATAAAATAAAAGTCGGTTCCATTGGCTTTTATTATCAAGCACAGCCTGTTATTGAAAACATTAATTATCCCTTTTGACAAGATCTATTTTATAAAACTACGTTCTTTAATTACTTATTTATTGCATTAGGCGCTTTAAAAAAATGATTGTCAGAAAAGCAGTAGGATATTTTGCTGTTGTCGATTTTTTTTTTTTTTTTTTGGTGAGAAGCCTCTAATCCTTTTTGAAACGCAACTTAATTACTAAAAATAGAACTTAATATTTTTTTTAATAGTTAAGTTTAATTACCTGACACACCTTATGATAAAATTTATTTAACTAACAACAATATTTTAGTTTTACAAAAATAATAAATATCTTTTTGAACGACATTTTAAATGAGTACCAATCAACAAAAATGTGAAATGCGAAAAGAATGAATTTGGAACTAGTAAAAAATCAACAAAATGCAAGTGTCATTTAAATTATGCATTTCTTTATATAGCGCCCTATATTGGCAATGTAATAGTGATCAAGCAGTCCTTTAACGTGTATACATACAATATTATAATAGTTTGATTTATCTTTTATGAGTACTCGGTTATTTTAGTCTCAAAATCGGTTATATTTGTATTTTTTTTATGTTTATATTTTGTTTTGATTGAAACTTTATTTGGTAGCTGAATTTAACTTTGAGATAAGTAATTCTCTTTATCTCCGTAATTTAGAATTTTTTTTCCATTATGCATACAAATTTGATGTTTCAAAAATTTTCAATTTTGCTTAACGTATTATCATTAAGAGTAATTTTATTATTTATCATACATTTTGATATTCCTACAGAAATCACAATTTATGATACTTTTTTAGAACCCTAATTTGCAAAAAATGAAAACTATTTAACATGATAACAAACTTTTGCTTGTAAATCTACCAACTCGTTTCGTATAATCACTGTTAAAAAAAACTAGTTATACAATTACATTAGGTTTAAAATATCGTCGCACCAGAGCTACAAGAAGGCTATTGGCGACGTGCGTCGTATTTTAGAACCACAGTCAAGTGACGAGCCGACACCTGAATAGGCACCCAACGCAACCGTTAAGGGCGACATCGTACGCAGCGTTAGGACTTTGAAGGTTATTTAACGTGTACTCCCTTAGACGGGGTATTATTCGTCTGACATTTTTTTGCTGCACGCGCCGTTTATAGGTCAGTAGTTTATTTAGCGAAGCCTGAACCCGAACCTGGGACATTTCGCATGCAAGACGAGTGCCTAAACGACTGGGCTTCCCAGCCCAGTTATACAATTAAAACTAACATGTGACCTGTAACCATTTTGTGCAAACAACTAACGACGGAATCTCAACTCCAACTCGATTACTAGTTTCAATTTTAACATACTATCTCACATGTGTACTTGCGAGATTTTCTTTGAAGTTACCAGTATACCGTCCCGTCCAGGTTTATCATTAGAAATTTTTTATTTAAAAATGTATTTTTTTTTTTTGTCAAAGCTGGTATTTACAAAATTGCAAAACATTTGTAGATACTTAAGTATTTCCAAATTGTGCCTTCAGATGGCGACCCTTTAAATGCAGATTTTCAATGCAGCGCCTATAGTATTTTGATAAATTATTCCTTCACGTGTGATTTCATATCATTGTATTGATTTTTTTTAACCTTCCCATTTTAATCGAGTTTTTTTAATCTCTTTTTCGATATTTTTTCTTTCTTTTGCTTGGGATGTAATATCAGTGCGAATTGGAATGAGCACTTTTTTTCAAGGTCTTGGAATCTGGCTTTGCTGGTCTTTTGACCAGAACTTCTCGGGGCTTATAACTATTGTGTATAAACTAAGTATTCTTACAACAGTGTTCTTAAGTATTCTTACAACAATGTTCTTAATTATTCTTACAACAATGTATATTCCACTTTAACGAATTTACCATCTCTCATACTCAATGTGTTCTTGTATCCCTAGGTGTGATTTCCGGCAGAGCAAACGGAGCACATGCCTAGGGCTCCCTCTTTAAAATGCCCCAATTTTGTTCAGGAACATTTATTATCAATATGTAACTGAACCCAAACTTAATTTTTAAATAATATGATGTATGCAAAACATATAATAATAATAACAATAATAATAATAATAATAAAATAATAATAATAATAATAATAATAATAATAATAATAATAATAATAATAATAATAATAATAATAATAATAATAATAATAATAATAATAATAATAATAATAATAATAATAATAATAATAATAATAATAATAATAATAATAATAATAATAATAATAATAATAATAATAATAATAATAATAATAATAATAATAATAATAATAATAATAATAATAATAATAATAATATTAATAATAATAATAATAATAATAATAATAATAATAATAATAATAATAATAATAATAATAATAATAATAATAATAATAATAATAATAATAATAATAATAATAATAATAATAATAATAATAATAATAATAATAATAATAATAATAATAATAATAATAATAATAATAATAATAATAATAATAAATAATAATAATAATAATAATAATAATAATAATAATAATAATAATAATAATAATAATAAAATAATAATAATAATAATAATAATAATAATAATAATAATAATAATAATATAATAATAATAATAATAATAATAATAATAATAATAATAATAATAATAATAATAATAATAATAATAATAATAATAATAATAATAATAATAATAATAATAATAATAATAATAATAATAATAATAATAATAATAATAATATAATAATAATAATAATAATAATAATAATAATAATAATAATAATAATAATAATAATAATAATAATAATAATAATAATAATAATAATAATAATAATAATAATAATAATAATAATAATAATAATAATAATAATAATAATAATAATAATAATAATAATAATAATAATAATAATAATAATAATAATAATAATAATAATAATAATAATAATAATAATAATAATAATAATAATAATAATAATAATAATAATAATAATAATAATAATAATAATAATAATAATAATAATAATAATAATAATAATAATAATAAATAATAATAATAATAATAATAATAATAATAATAATAATAATAATAATAATAATAATAATAATAATATAATAATAATAATAATAATAATAATAATAATAATAATAATAATAATAATAATAATAATAATAATAATAATAATAATAATAATAATAATAATAATAATAATAATAATAATAATAATAATAATAATAATAATAATAATAATAATAATAATAATAATAATAATAATAATAATAATAATAATAATAATAATAATAATAATAATAATAATAATAATAATAATAATAATAATAATAATAATAATAATAATAATAATAATAATAATAATAATAATAATCAGGTGTTGGCTCGTCACCTGACTGTGGTTCTAAAATACGACGCCCGTCGCCAATAGCCCACGTGTAGCTCTAGTGCGACGATAAGTAATACTTAATTGCGTAATAATAAGTGCGTAAACAATACTTGAGTTGGCTACATCACAGATAACAAAAAATGTTTGTCGAATGATGAGCAAATGTAAAACACACACTTCACAAATTTTAGATTTCTAGAATAAAAGTTGGTACTAAAGGAGGTAATGAAATTAATTGTTATCTTCCAGATCTTTGTATTTAAGATTTTTTTTCTTCATGCGTATAATTTATGTGTTTCAAATATTTGGAATGGTGTTGAACACAAAACATGGAAAGCCCTAAAAATTTTAATATTCCTTCAGAAAGCGCAGTTTTTGATACTCCGTTTAAGATAATCCCAAATAGCATAAAATAAAACTATTCATCATCGTAATGCATTTTTGCTTGTAAAATTACCTACTCATTACATAAAATTATGGCCAAAAAGTTGTAGTTACACAGTAAGAAATAACATGTTTTACAGGTCTGTAAGCATTTTGTGGAAACAACTAACGGTGAAATCTGTTTACGGATACGATTATTTAGTTGCAATTCCACAAACCTCGCATGAATATGCGAGATATTCATTGATGTTTTTTGGCGATAGTTTGCGCGTTTTTTATAGGAATTTTTTTAATATAAAAATTGTGTTTATTTCTCCAATGTGGTAAAAATAAAATTAAAAAAACAACAACATTTTATCATTACTTTAGTTCTTTTTTTTAAATTGTTCCATCAGATAGCGACCCTTTAAATGGAAATTTAGAATACAATTAAAAGTTAGTTAAAATATTCCGTTTTTCGTTTAAGAAAATGACATAGTTAATTAATATGATTATATTTGAAGTTAAATCGATTTGTACTTTAACGTGTAAAATAACTCCTCATAAATTACACCCAAAAATTATTGTCAAAATCAGTTACACCTTTTATGCATAGTTTTGTCCAGTCCTTAATTATATGTTTTTGAATTTCGCAAAATATAATTATCATGAAGAGTAATATTTATGTATTAAAAATCATGTTATCAATTTAGATTTCATAGTTTTTGAATCCCAAAGTTTATAAAAGAAAAACTATTCAACATGATAATGCATTTTTTCTTGTAAAACTACCACCTCATTATCTAATTCACTGCAAAAAAAGTTTGTAAAACCGATATTAAGTTTACAGTATACAAATGTTCTACTAGAAAAAGGGTAAATAGTTCTCATTTTCATGGGCGAGAATCGAATACAAAAAGGAATTTCACATTCAATAAAAAAAATTATTTGTTATTTCAAGACATATATATATATACATATATATACATTTTTTATTAGTTTAGCTTCAGTTCGAGTGTAATTTTAATTATTTTTTCCTTTGATTTTGACGTAACAGGACGAACAAATATCAGGGTCAAAGGAGCAACCAATCAGAGCTGGCGAAATTTCGGCGCCAGCGGCGTTGTTTACGCAGTTCCTCCGCGTAGTACTTTTCTCTGCTGCAAACTTAAGGTCGGTTTTTGTATTGTTTTAATTTCACCATACCCCACTTTTATTGTGAGATAATTTTAGAGAGCACCGTTTAGCAAGAGTACTTTTCAGGAACCTTAAGAAAGTTTTATTATAAAGTATGTATTTGTTTCTACAAAGTGGTCACAACAAAATTGCAAAATAACATGTCGTTACTTGACAATTCCGAATTGGGCCATCAGATGACGTTCTTTAATTGTTTATGCATTGCATTATGCGTTGTTTTTTTAAATAAATGATTTCAGGGAGAGTAGTAAACATTGCGGCTGTCAATTCTCTTGTGAATACTTTGTAATATTTTTAGCATAATGTTTTGAAATGCAATTAAATTATCAAGTTTTTAGAGCTTAATAATTGTAAACAGATCAGCTTAATTACCAGACCATCCTGTAATAAAATTTATTTTACTGATAAAGATATTTTGGTTTTACTACTACTAATAAATATTTCTTTCAATGGTATTTTAAATCACTGCAAAACAAACGAAATCTGGATACGAAAATAAATGAATTTAAACTTCGTCAAAAATAAATAATAAAATGCTAGTGTCTTTAAAAATACTTAAATTTTTGTAATAACCTTATGACAAAAATGTTGTTAACCACTATGTATTTGAGTCATTTTTCACAAGAGGGCAGATATCCTCCTTGCACCATGTTTTCGAAACAAATGTTTATTGCATAGGTAGTTGATTGACATTATTAGCTCCATGCCGAAGCATAAGTTCGGAGCATATACATAAAATATAAAAAAAGGAACATTCAATGTTTAGCTGAGTTTATTGATCATGCATTTTTCTAGTTTTGCTTTTCAATTTATCCCACTGCTTTTTGTTGTATGCAGTTCACAAAATATATATTATTTTATTGTTTAAGACCCCGTCAGATGACGCTGATTTAAGTAATTAAGTATATGATACTAAATGTTAATAGTATTTTCTAAGGAGCTGCCTTAAGCAGCAGCAATGCCAGCAACTTCTTAAAAACTAATTGGTTTTTTTTGTACAATTAGCAAATGGTTCAAGTCAGCAGCTACTAGCACGATCGTGATAGCGCGGTCTTATAGGTTCAACTGCCCATTTTACAAAATGTACACTGCTCTAAACAATTAGGGGAGCACTTTGCGTACTCTTATTAACTCTTTCGGTTCCAACTTTTAATTTTTATTCGATAAAAGTCTACAATATGTGAAAAAGATTCATTATGCATCCAGAATGAAATAGTATAAGAAACAGGGAAGAAAATCTTAATTTTTTAATTAAAATTTAAGGGAAGGGGAAATGGAATCACAACTTTTGAATAAATTATAACAATAATTTTTCAAAACTTTATGTGTCAAAAAAAGTTTAAAAAAATAAATTTGTAAACATCCGAGAATGCAAGCGTGAAGAATTTCTTGTCAATTTAGTTCATAAAATGTTTTGGGGGTGGATTTTATTTTGCCTTGTTTTTCACATTTTCATTTAATTAAAACAAACATTATTTAATTTTTCAAATGACATGATTCTTCAGTCTAACGATAAATAAGTGCGAGCTGAACTTAATGGGAGGGGAATCCCAGGCTGATTATTCCAAAAGGAATCACTGGGGATGAAAAGGTTTATTCTATGCGTTCCCCTTATTGTTTCGAGCAGTGTATATTATATGTTTACTAATTTTTTGTTTCTTTTTCATAATCTTTTTAACCTGCTATGCAGAGCTCTTGCTCCACCCAATTTTACTAATTTGGTTTGGTTTGATTTGAATTATCGTCGCACTAGAGCTACACGAGGGCTATTGGCGACGTATTTTAGAACCACAGTCAGGTGACGAGCCACACCTGAATAGGCACCCAACGCAACCGTTAAGGGCGACATCGTACGCAGCAATTTTACTAATACTAATAATTATTTGCAATTTCACTAATAATAGTGGTATTTTAAATCATTGCAACCCAAAAGAAAGCTAAGTGCGAAAAGAAAGAATTAAAAGTTTGTCAAAAATAAATAAAAAAATCCAAGTGTCTTTTAAATTACTAAAGCATTTGTAATAGTACTTTAAAAATTTGAACGAAAAAAAAAAGAAAACAATGAGTAACATCTTATTCAAAATCGCACATTCAACACGACTCAACGTTGTTGTGTCACAGACTGACGATTATCGACTGCTGGCAGTACCAGCACGATCCGTATTCAAAATGGTAATAACAAGTTCCCGTTTCACTCACTACGCAACGCATGCGCGAAACTCGCATATGGTGAGTAACCGGTGTTAAACCTCTCGTGCGCTAAGGCTAAAATATAATTTTCTCTTCTATATTCCGCAAGTAGTACGTGTGCACGTACGGGAGTTGCGTTAAAAATTTCCCAAGAATCGATAACTTGAATAATATGTTACAAAACGTTTTTTATAAAAAAATAATTTTTAAAAAAAAACTGGTATGCATTGTGAAACTTTTATATGACATTTTCTAATCAGTTTGCAGAGATAGATACAGAATTTACGTTTTTATGTTAACCATTACTTATGTGAGTCATTTTTCACAAGAGGGCAGATATCTTCCTAGCACCATGTTTTTAACAAATGCTGAGTTTATTGCATAGGTACTTGATTTTACATTATTGGCTCTATGCCGAAGCATCAGTTAAGAGCATATAAATAGTAGATAAAAAAAACAATAGGGAACATTTATTATTTAACTGATTATTATTGATCAAGCATGTATTGCTAGTTTTTTCTTTCAATTAGTCCTACTGACTTCAGGTTCACAGAATGTATATTATTTTATTGCTTAAAACTCCGTCAGATGACGCTGATTTAAGTATATGAGTCTAAATTTTAAGAGATTTTTTGAAAAAGCTGCCTTAAGCAGCAGCAATGTCAGCATCTTCTTAAAAACCAAGTCATTTTTTTTTGTACAATTAGCAAATGGCACAAGTCAGCAGCTACCAGCACGATTGTGATAGCTCGGTCTTAAGTGTAAATTTTACAAAATGTATATTATATGTTTACTAATTGTTTGTTTCTTTTGCATAATCTTTTTAACCTGCTATGCAGAGCCACCTGACCATCTTCAAGCAAGGAATTTGTCCAGCATTATGTCAGAGTTAATGAATTCAAGAGAATCTTTCGATAAAGGAGTAATGGCGGAAGGTTTCAGAACACCTATCCAAATTAGATGAGCTTTTGGGTGACAATGAGTTGCAAGACCACTACAAAAAATGAGAAGATCAATTCTATAGGATGAATAACTGCTGAAATAATCATTGACGGTAACATGGAAAAAACCGATTGATTTTGTAGAGAAGTTTCCTTAGCAGGCCACTGTGGCGATGATAGAGAGTGATCGCCTAAACTTGTGTAAGGAAACCAGTTCCTACCACAGAGATCATAATTAAAGTAATAGAGTGGCAGATCACGTGACCTCCTATACTAATGACGGGACGCGCAAGGAGCTCCCAGAAGAGTCCCGATGAAGCCAGTGTTGTAGGTCGCGTGATCTGCCACTCTAATACTTTAAATACATCTCTGTGGTTCCTAGCTACCAAGATTCAGGCGATTGACAATCCCGACGCTTGGACCAAGCAAAGAAGAAAGAGAGAAACCGGTTTTCTGCCGCCAATGTCTGCCCAGCAGACAACAGCGGGCTTCCGCCTAGTAAATCAATCGGTTCTTCCCGTGTACTCTTCATTTCAGTTTCACCATACCTCACATACATATACATGCAAGATATTTATTGATTGGTTTTTCTTAACTTCTTCGTTTTAGAAGACGTTGTTATTTTTTTTTTTAAAATCTCTTTAATACTTCTAAGTGGTAACAATAAAATTTTAAAAAAAAATATCGTAACTAGTACATATTTATAATTTGTGAAATTAGCTAGTGCCCCCTTCAATGAAGATTTTGAATACAATTAATAGTTAGTTAAAATAATCCAAATTTCGTTTGAGAAAAATGAAATATGTAATTAAATAATATGATAATATTTGAAGTTCAATCGATTTGTACCTCTTAAACTGTAAAATAATAAATTACTCACAAGAAGCTTATATATTACATCATGCCTACCAAAATATTGTAAACAAATATGTCCTGAGTAAATGGGTGCTTTTATGCAAAATCTTTAAAATAAAATATTCAATGCATATATAATAATTTTTAAAGCTATTGCTAGAACCAGTAGACACAAATAATAGAATTAAAAATTTTCGCTTATGAAAGATAACTTATAGCCGATGCCTATAGGAAAATAAACTCAACGCATTTCATACTAAATGTTTAAGAAAGATCCTAAAAATTTATTGGCCAGAAAAAATATCAAACCATAATCTGTATATTAAAACAGCTGACAAACCCTTGACAATAGACATAAAGAGAAAGAGATGGCGTTGGGTCGGCCATGTACTAAGAATGAGCCCCGATTCTAATGAACGGATAGCTTTAACTTGGTCGCCAGACGGTAAAAGGAGGAGGGGACGACCAAGACTGACGTGGAGAAGAAGCATCTTAAAGGAGCGAGACCATCTTGGTTGGCCAAGCTGGGCAGTTGCCAGGGAGGCCGCACTGAACCGGAGGAACTGGATTTCATCAATTGCGGCCTCATGCGCCTATAAGGCGTGACGAGTCGCAAGGCGCAAGGCAAGATGCCTATAAAAAAAATTTGCGGATTTCTGATGCTATATAACAGCTGACTATAACAGTTAGTGTGTGGCACAACGTTGGGATGAATTAACAGTGCAGTTTTGAATAGGATGTTGTTCTATGATTTATTTTGTTTTCAAATTCAAATTTTATATATTTTAACAAATATTAAAAAATTTAACGGACACTTTAGCATTTTGTCTAACATTTATATTTTTGGCTGAATTCGCATTTTGTGATGGGTGATTCCGAAATGCTATAACAGATATTTTCATTTTCAAAACAGCAATAATTTCAAAATATCAAAAGGTAGTTAGGTTATAATTTAACTTAACCATGTAACTGAAAATTGTATCACAATTTATTTGTTAAATGTTTCAATCTCATAATGCTTAGATACATTAGGATGAGAAAAAATGCAAATTTTTCAGTTAAAATTGTTTTACAATATCATATCGTCTTTTAATTTTAGATAAAAACCAATATGGTATATGCAATTAAAAAATTTTTTAAAGTATTTAAGCACTAAATGTGAGACATGCTTTGTCATATATTCAGTATTCATTCTTTGAACTTGTTATAAATTATCCAATATTTGTAAAAGAGGGAAATATATTGTTTTTATTTGTTTATATGCTTTGACAAAACTAAATGTATTATTAATGCTATTTTGGAATAAAATGAACTCAAAAAAGAAAAATCTATATCCATCGGATTTGATTATCAAGCACAACCTGTTAATAAAAACATTATCGTTTAACAAGATCTTTTTTAGGACTCCTATGACCCTTTAATTGTTTAGAAGCATTGCATTAGGCGTTTTTTTTTAATTAAATAAATTAAGTCAGCGAATAAGTAAATTTTCACTTAACGATTCGTTTGTGGAACGCTAGTAATCCTATTTGAAAAACTTGTTTTGAAATGCAATTTACTTATCAAGTAAATAGAACTTATAATAGTATTGTTTTGAATAGTTCAGTTTAATTTCCTGACACATTTTATAATACAATTTATTTAACTAATAACGATATTTTAGTTTTATATAAATTTGAAACAACTTTTTGAATGACATTTTAAATCATTGCAAAACAAAAAAAAACTGAAATGCAAAAAGAATGGATTTAGACTTGGTCAAAAATAAATAACAAAATGCAAGTGACATTTAAATTCTTAAATATTTGTTAAATTACTTTTACATTTGAAAAAAAAAGAAGAAAACATTGAATAACATCCTGTTCCAAATCGCACTCTCATTACGACTCAACGTTGTTGTGTTACAAGTTGACTATTACAGTCAGCTGGCAGTAGCATCAGCATGAGAAATTTTGAAAATGCCCGTTCTCCCTAACGCACCACGTCATTCGCCGCAATTTGCGAGCCAAACTTCAATATTTCTTTAGCATTCTGCATCCCGTACATTTACACATACGGATTGCGTTTATAATTGCTTAATGCAGATGTAGCGGTGTTAACAAAATTAAATTTTTTTTTATAAAAAATATATTTTGTTTTAAAAACTGGTGTTATTGAGAAAACATTTATTAAAAAATTCAATAATAAATATTTTATGTAATTGGCATGATACTTTCTAAACAGTTTATAGAGATTGATACAGAAGTGTTTTTTTTTTTACCACAATGTATTTGGGTCAAAAGATGTTACTCAAGATATTGCAGATTTCTGTCCTTGCCCCATATTTAAAAAGCAAATATAGTTTCTTTATACTCATTATATAGTGTAATATAGTTTTCTATACTCCATATAATTTAATGTTATATAACAATATTATTTATTTGTTAAATATCGTATTGCACTTATATTTGCTGAAGATTTCTAATTATCAGTAACACGAACTATACGCGCCGACGGCTTCTAAACCCGTATACATTGAAGATAGTGACATGGATGATTCATGGTTGAGGCAAACAAAAGTACTGAGAAGATGTTCAAAAGTTGTGTAAGTCGGCAAAAAGTCCAAAGTCAAGCATCACGAAGAGTAAATGGCAGCCGGAGAAGAAGTGAGCATCAGCATTCATCGACACTTGGGAAGACTGCTGCAGCAGGCGGCAACAGACACGGTCATCGCCTTGGGAAAGCAGGAAATGTCTTCACAAGCTGTGATGTCTGTCGTGAGCAGGCAAGGGGTAAAAAGTGCTATTATACAATTCGGTGCTTGCTTAAACTACAGAAGAAAATTACTTTTAGTGTGAAATAGGAAGTGGCAAAAGCTTAAAATCAGAGTTCATGAATATCGATCAGCGGAAAATAATTAAAAGTTCCATGGGAGGAGGTTTTGGTGTGGATTGGAAGTCGCCAGTAGTAAATAGTTTATTTCTAAGCATTGCACACTAACGCATCTAGTTACTCAAAAAACCCAATTATTAACAATATTTTGGAGGCAAGAGGGTATGTAATTTATAAGCTTTCTTTTAGTAATTATTATTTAACACTATAACGGTACAAATCTATTTAACTTCGAACATTATCTTGTTATTTAACTATGTCATTTTTCTCAAACGTAATTCGGAATATTTTAATTAAATATTAATTGTATTTAAACTCTTCATTTAGGGGGCGCTATCTGATGGCACAATTTATTAATACTAGTAACGATAATTTTTTTTTTAAAATTTAATTGTTACCAATTTGGAGAATTAAATACATTTGTTATAGTAAAAAAAGTCTTCAGCTATTCGTCAAAATTTAAATGAAAACATTAATAAATATCTCGCATGTAATTGTATGTGAGATATGGTTAAACTAAAATAAAAGGTAAATTTTTTCACACGTTGTTAATAGGCATGGAAAACATGTTATTTTTAATTGCGTAACTCCAGTTTCTTAACAGTTATGATATCGTCGGTCAAATGACAAATCCACGAATGTGCAATTCCAGGGATATGCGGTTTTTGGAAAATAAAACCACATCTCCGTTCAACCGGTTCTTTGTTTCCTCCGGTTCTAACCGGTACCAGTTAAAAGTTACTAAAAACCGTTTCTTTGAAAACCGGTTTCGGAAGTTTGATTCATTCCGTCTGTCTATTTCCATAACTTCTGTGAGCATCTTTAACGCATCCAATTCAGGTAGGTAGGATGAACATTTGCAGCCATCTATTTTTGGCCTCTTTGTTGAAAAACTTTATCACATCCAATTACAACTGGTAATTTCCGGTTTAGGAGATTTCATATTATTTATTATAAAAAAATGGTTACAGTGTTTTAAATTGTTTTGTGCGTTTTTACGGATAACGCTTAAAATTTTCTTTTGCCTTAAAATATTCCATAGTAATTGATTAAAGCTCCTATTTTAATATCCTATACGCCAACGTTCCACTTGTGGTACAAATTATTTAACCTCCTTTTATAGCCCGGATTAATTTTAGATGTGAAAATTAAATTACACGAAAAGCGAGTTTTAAAAAATCGTTGTAATTTTTTTAGGAGTATGGCGTTGATGCTGTTCCAGGCAATTTTTCCAGTATTGGAATACAGAAAATAACGAAGTTTGAGTTGCTGGCATTGATACTGTTTAAGATAACTTTTTCGATAAAACTCTTATTATCGTATTCTCATAATCTTAAATCAGCGCCATCTGAAAGGGTCTTAAAGGGTTAAATCTAGGTTACGTTTTTCGAATGGACTACGATTCTAGATATCTGGTTAAAAAGAACTTGACGTCAAATAACATTTCGTTTATTATAATGTGAGAATTCTAAAGTTAGTAAGCTATATAAAAAAAGCACTTCAATAAACTACCGAGTGATTATAAAGAAACTTTGAAAACATCTGCTCTTTTAGAGTCCGTTAAAGTTAACCGATCGAGATGAGATTTCAAATATAGTTTATTATTAGTTTTAGATGGTATGCGCTCGAGTCTCAAATCCGTCTCAAAATGTTCAGCGCATGCGAAAACCTTAAATAGCGTTGAAACGGCAGCTATTTATCCAAAAACCGACGTGTTTTGAATAACCCTTTAAGACCAGCCGTCAGATGGAGCTGATTAAATTTATGGGACTAACTGTTAAGAGTTTTATTGAAAAAAAAAATGGCTTGAACAGCCAACAAAGCACGATTTGTGCACACGCAGTATATTTGCATATAACTGAGGTGTGCACTCAGTAAATTTGATGTTTAAGGCATTTTTTGTTGTTGATAAAACGCTTAACAGTAGTCCATAAACTTAATCAGCGCCATCTGATGGCCAGTCCTAAAGGGTTAGTTACAACGCGTCGGTTTTTGGACTAATCGATGCCACTTCAACGCTAATTAAGGTTTTCGCCGGCGCTGCACATTTTGAGACAAGAAAAAGTAGTCGTTGAAATTTGAAATTTTCGAGTTTATGTAACTATAACCGTAACCGTGAGCACCACTGTCATGAAATTCTCAGAATCTCGAGCACATCCTCCAAATAGTTTTAATTTTAAATTTTATTTTGATTGGTTAACTGGAACGGACTCTAGAAGCGCAGATGTTGGCAAAGTTTCTTTATAATCACCCGGTATTTAAAACATATCCCAGAGATGTGAATTTCGAATATCCTGAAAAACAAAAAAATCGCAACACACAAAAAAAAACCTTATCATAAGGAATAATTTATATTAAGACAACATTTTACTTCATAAACGCTGAAAATTAAACCATAAGTTGATTGTGTTTCTTTTTAATTCAAAAAGTGGTATTTACTGTGAAACTTTCTGATATGTAGCTGCCTATTATGTCATAGAAAAAGATTTTTGTTGCCACGTATTATGTCATAGGACTAGCATTCACCGGCAGCTTAGTTCTTGATGCTGGAAGGCATTATCGGTACCCACAGAGTTAATAATCAATTTACGAACCATATCATTCAAACCCAATGTGATATATTTTATGGCGTCATAATCAATTGATTTGTCTAACAGTTTTAAAATCTTCTTCCAGTTTAACCGATTAAGATTTTCGTTCAAATCAATTCTTCAGTTTTAACCGGTTCATCTAAAGAACTTGTTTTGCAAGTTTAACCGAAGCCAAAAACCGGTTTAAAGTTGAACGGTTTTCCATCCCAAAGCACCTTTCTGTTTTTGCACATTCGTGGTTTTGTCATTTTACCGACGATATGTAATGAGGTGGTAGTTTTTTTTTTTTTTGCTCGTAATTATCATTGTGTCATCATCAAGTTCCCTGGACTAACAACCAACCTCACAGCACGTGGCATGATTAACTAATGCTTATACTTGTCAAATAAAAAAGCTAATTTGGATTTTTTTGGAAAAAAATACCCTTACATATTCTTAATATTTCAAATGGATTTTGGCAGTTTTAAATAATCGTTTTTAACTGAACACCAAAGCATTTATAATTTTTACGAATATTTTTATTTATTTGTTTAAAAAAAAATTCCCTTGGCGTACTTTCCTTTTTTTAAAATTTGAAGTAGACATTCCTAGATTTTTTAACAAACCGGTCCGGTCATCCGTTCTTCACCGAAAAGGTACTACATTTGAAAGAACAGTAAAAGTACACCGATAATATACACTATATACTGAAACGAGAAGATCATGATATAATAATGTTCACGCAAGTCAAAAGTTAAATATAAATTTAGCAGTCGGACCGAGAATCTCGGATTTTGAAAAAAACCGTCCGGTCATCCGTTCCGGACCGATAGGGTACTACAATTTAAAATACACTAAAAGAGCATCGAAAAATATACATTACATTACTGGAAAGAGATGATAGGAATTCGACATTTTTTGATTTTCGAATGAGTAGTTCCACCCATTTTTAAAGGGCAGAAACGATATTGCGTACGGATATCAGACTGACATTACCAGATTTTGGAACGAACCGGTCCGATCATCTGTTCCGGACTGCAATACTGGAATAAGATTGGAATAAAAAGATCATTATTCAATGTTATGAAAAGTCAAAAGTTATTCAAAACTAGTTAACCGTGTTCATGTTTCGATACTGTCGTTAGTTGTTTCCACAGACTGTTTAGACTTAGAAAACATGTAAAGTGTAAGTTGATTTTGATAATCATTGTGGAATGTAATTTATAAGCTTCCTCATTGTAGTTAGTTATTTTAGACGTTAAAGGTATAAATCAATCTAACTTTTATTATTATCACATTATTCAAGTATGATATTTTTATCAAACAGAATTCGGAATTCAATTCCATATTTCCTTTAAAGGGGCGCTACATGATGGCCCAATTTGAAAATACTTAGGTAACAACTAAATATTTTTTCAATTTTAATGTTACCACCTTGGAGAAACAAATGCATTTTTATTAAACAATTTTTCAACCCCCAACCCATTATATTGAAACACCCTTTATATAGACATCATTAAGTGTCTCGCATGATGATATATGTGAGACATGTTAAAGTTAATCCTATGCGGGGGGGGTCCAGATTCTTTCGTTAGTTGTTTCCGCAGATTCTCTTGTGGTGTGATCGTTTATAACAGTGACATAAATAGAATGGACTGTGTGTGCTCAGTGCTCATTCGATAGTCAAGCAGTTTCCAAAGACGTACCCAACATGAAAATCGCCAAGAGGAGAAAGGTTGCAACGTATGGCAACCCATCGCTAACGTTACGTTTGAACTATGCCAATTTTCGCCAGGCTTGATAATCAGATAAGACTAGCCTGGCAAAAAACCGCGATGATGACTCAATTCAATAGCTAAGTCAAGGGGGTTTGCCGTAGTGTTCAATAAGTAATATTTGCTTCCATTCGTTTTATTTCGTATTGGTCACACGACAACAACAACATTCGTTTTATCTCTGTCAGATGCCTGATTTTTGTGCAGTTTATAAAATGTAAACAGAAATTAGAAAATGATCTGTGACACTTAACAGGTAAGATCGTTAAGATGGGTATATTTATAGTAATTTTCTCCTAAAAACCTATACTTTGATCAGACTAAATTATTCTATAAGTTATTTTAAAGGTCAGGGATTATTTTCTTGATAACAGATATTCTGTTAAAATTAAAGTTAGCCTTTTTGCGCCAAATGCATTGATCAGATCCCCCACGATAATATATAAATAAAAAATATGTTTAGCTTTTTTTATTAAAACATTTGCGCAAAATAGCAATCTTTTTCACCGAAATAGCAATTCATCTTTGTTTCTTTCCCAACTTATTTGCCATAACACTAGATTGTCTGCCCCATATGTTCAAGTCGTTGTGAGAAAACTCGCCTGGTCCAATCGCGTGATGAGGTAAAATCTTACCAAATCAATTGACCATCAAGGGAGCGTCTTTAAGTATGCCAATGCATAGTCCATTCTATTTAATGTCTCTTGTTAAAAAATGTAAAACTTTGTCTTCGATTTGGTTTTATTAATTGCCTTTATGTTGTTTCTGACGGCCAGCGAACCCTATTACAATAACTGATGCGACGACTGCCTATAAAATTGAATTGGAATGAGGAACATATAGTTACATTATTACAAATTTAACAATTGTGAATAATTTTTTTTAGCCTACTCCTCTTTTTTTTTAATTTAAAAGAATTTTAAAAAATTAAAATGAAGACATATGTCTGTACCTTAATTTTAAAATCTATTCTATCCGACGGATCTATTTTTTTATTAGAAAGGTATAACTAGAGTCCATTTTGCCAGTTCCTAGTTCGACAGCACCGCGATAGAGAGCAGCACAACACCACGTTGTCTTTGTTTTGTCTTCTACTCGGGACTCAGATTCTTCGAGAGAGGGCAGCACTACCAACCATAAGTGGATCCTTCTAATTTTAGAGACAGAGGCCAACCAGATTATCCCGTAATTGGTTTGTCACCCCCAGATGTATCGATTAGGTATGGGAACTTGGAGAACTGTGAAAACGACGGACTTTAACGTGCACTAGTTACCATCAACGTACACTTGGGTCTTCGACCGGCAGGGCTCGAACTCGCAAGTTAAGGTATGCTAGTCCAACACTCTACCAAACAGGCTACCCTAACACTGTGTAGATATTACTAGTTTATTTAAAATTGTAACTAAGAATACGAAAGTAACATTCTTGAGATTAAGAACAACCTTCGAAGATATGGTGCAAAGTTAGAAATCTGCCCCTATTAGAAAACTGACCTAAATACATAAAGTTTAAAGAAATTGTCTCTGCTTCAATCTCTTTAAAGTTGTTACATACTTCCGAACCATCACATAAATAGATAATAAAAAAAAAATCAGAAGTGCAAAAAAAAAATTTAAAAAGGTTTTCTTAATAAACACCACTTTTTTAAACAAAATTTATATTTAATAAAAATATTTTACATGAATTTCGTGGCCAGCGTTTAACGAAATCTGACGTAATCATAAAGCAATTCGTTAGTGTAAACGTACGGAATGCAAAGATTATTAAAGTTAGAAACTAGTTTCACATGTAATATTCGTCCATGCGGGGTGGTTATTCTAGAATATTTTTTATAAACAATTCTAATTTAATTACCATTTGTAAAACTCAAAAACAAAACATTGTACTGAACATTAGTTCAGACAATTCGAAACTATTGGTGATTCTTTTATGTAATGGAGTTGGAAGTACAGCTATGTAAAAAAATTACCATCAGTGGTTATTTCGACAGTTATTCATCCTTTAAAATCCAACCTTTTCGTTATTGCAGAAAAACATTCCGTGTTAATTGTATTGTAAAAAAAGTAATGCATAGATTAAGTAAGTACTGCCTAAGAAGATTTGGGGTTTGCGTAAATAAGGTAAAGTCATTTGATTATTTTTTCACGCATAAAATTTTATCAAAATTTGTACGGCTAGGTGGTGCTCTTTTAAAGTCACAAGAGTGTTGCAGCTTCTAACACCTACAATATGATGTACTTAGGCTGTCACGAAACAATTTGCCTAGTAGTATAATCTTTGGTCGACACGGTAGCAGGAACACGAAAGTGGAGATGCAACGCCATCACGAAAATATTATATAAATAAAATATTTTGTTAAAAAAACTGGTATATTTTGCGAAAACTTTTATAAATCAATGTAAAACATTTTATGTGTTTACAATGACAATTTCTAACCAGTTTCAAGAGAGTGGTACATGGGTTAAGTTTTTTTTGTTAACCACTATGTATTTGAGTCATTATTCAACAAAATTCTATTTTCCTTTCGCCATTTTTGGTAATTTTAATTTTATCGGTGCTTGAATTTTCTTTATTGGCCCCCATGCCGAAGCACAAGTTTGGAGCACATAAACAAAAGATGAAAAGCAATAGGAAAACAACAATTGGTAACATTAAAAGATTTAACTGATTTTTATTGACCATACATTTTGCTAATATTGTTTTTCAATTTGTCCCACTGTCCTTGTTTTGTCCATTTTACAAAATATTTTCTTATTATATTGCTTACTTATTGTAACACTGTTCTTGTTCTGTCCATTTTACAAAATATATCTTATATTATATGCTTGCATGCTAATTGTTTGTTTCTTTCTCCGAAGCTTTTAGAACCTGCTATGCAGAACCCTTGCTGCACCCACTGACCATCTTCAGGCAAGGAATTTGAAAATCGTCGTTTCTTTGCCACAGTTAACCCCTCCTTATGACGTTTTCCTATGAAGAAGTAAGGGCTCTTCGTGCCTAAGCTCGTTGATTTTTTTTATTTCAGTTTTCAGAATACTTATCTTCATTTAATGTCCTTTTGGGTGACCATGTAGAGCGGAGGCCACTACAGAAAAAAAAACTTTTAATTAGTAGTAGTAATAAATGAATTAATGAAAAAATGTGTTACCCCACCCCGACTACCCACCGATGGCGCAATCTGGCAAACTGCATTTTGACAGCCTGTAAATCCATGCTTTTAACAAATTCAGAAGGCATTGTTATGTTATAGGTTATGACTTCTATTATTAAGTATTACAATTGTTTCAGTTTAAGATAAATCATATGTAGGGATGCACGCATGCGACATATGAAAATGAAATACATTAAATTTATAGATGCATTCACATATACATGAATCCCCCCGACTTACCACATACGGCGCAACGTGACAAATGTTTGATGTTAGCTTTTAAATCCATGTTTTTTACAGATTCATAAATCATTGTTACGTAGAAGCTAATGACTTCTATTATTAAGTATGTCAATTGCTTCAGTTATAAGCTCAATTACCTGTAGGGATGCAAGAATGCGTCATGAAAATTTGTCATAAAATTTCCAGGAACATTCATTAACATAATTCCCCCTTTAAATCCCCCTGATTAACCAAATATGGTACTTCTAGGCAAATTGTTTCTTGACAGCCTTAGTACATCATATTGTAGGTGATAGAATCTGCAACACTCTCGTGACTTTAAAAGAGCGCCATCTAGCTGCACAAATTTTGAAAAAATTTTATGCGTGAAAAAAGACTCCAATAGCTTCACCATATTTCCGCAAACCGCAAATCTTCTTTGGCAAAACTTAAAAGACGCATTCATTTTTTTTTCAATACAATTTACTCGGAATGTTTATCAGAAATAATGAAAATGTTCGATTATAATAAAGGATGAATAACAGTTGAAATAACCACTGATGGTCCCTTTTTTGCATAGCTGTACCACCAACGCCATTGCATAAAAAAAATCACCAATAGCTCTGAGGGGTCTAAACTGATGTTCAGTACAATATTTTGTTTTGGGGCTTTACGAGTTCTATTTTTATAGTATTTAACTAAAAAATAAAACGCAAATGCATTTTTGAAATGAATGAAATTTTAATATTTTTGTTAACAAATAAGTTTTATAGAAACATGTGTCTTATTTTAAAAGTTGTAATACAAGTAAAATTCTCAAATAAGTAAAATCTCTCAAGTAAATTTTTATAGATTTTCTGAACGATAATCAACATTACCACATTTACGAACATATCTTGAAACCAGTTTCTAACTCCAAAATGCATTTCCCACGTTTACATGTACGAATTGCTTTAATGATTCATGATTGCAAAAATTATGATTGACCTTGCCGTAAAAAAAAATATTTTTTTTTAAAAAACATATTATTTTTAAAAAAAGTGGTGTTTTTTTGAGAAACTTTTGATAAATTTGTGATATTTTTTTAAATCTATTTATAAAATATTTTGAAAGTATGTAACAACTTCAAAGATATTGTTATAAATATTTTTTTTTACCACTGTGCGTCTAAGTAGTTAAGAAATGGGGGTTTTGGCCCAGTGGTGACGGCGGGTATGACGTAACCACCACCACCACATATGAGTCACCACTGATGAGTCACCGGATATTACGTAACGGATATGACGTACTCCTTATGGAATGGGAATGAGTCACCGAGTATGACGATAGTCTTATGACTCGAGTTGTTCACGAGTTGAGTTGTTTTGGACAGGTTTATCTGAAGGGTTATTTTATATGACGTATATATAGGATAGGTTTATGTAACGTAGATTATAGGGTTGGGACAACTCAATCTGGAATACTGCATCCTGACAGCCTGAAAATCCATGCTTTTCACAAATTCAGAAGGCATTGTTATATTGAAATCTATGACTTCTATTATTGAGTATTTTATTTGTTTCAGTTTTAATAAAGTTTTAAGAAAGATCATCTCAAGGGATGCAAACGTGCATTATGGAAATATATTCCGCGGAATTCATGGCATTAATAGGAGCATTCATTTACATCCGTTCCCCTGACTTAACCCAGATGGCGCAACGTGACAAATGTTTCCTGTTAGCCTGTATATCCATGTTTTTACAAATTCACAAAGCATTGTTATGTAGAAGTTTATGAATTCCGTTATTAAGTATGTCAATTGCTTCAGTTATAGGCTCAATTATCTGTAGGGATGCAAGCATGCGTCATGAAAATTTGTCATAAAATTTCAAGAAACATTCATTAACATAATTCCCCCTTTAAATCCCGCTGATTAACCAAAGACGGAACTTCTAGGCAAATTGTTTCTTGTCAGCCTTAATACATCATATTGTAGGTGATAGAATCAGCAATACTCTCGTGACTTTAAAAAAGAGCGCCATCTAGCAGCACAAATTTTGATAATATTTTATCCGTGATAAAAGAGTCCAATAACTTCACCATATTTGCGCAAACCCCAAATCTTCTTAGGCAAAACTTAATTACTGCATTCAATTTTTTTACAATACAATTTACGCAGAATGTTTAACTGCAATAACGAAAAGGTTCGATTTTTAAAGATGAATTAAATGTCGAAATAACCACTGATGTTTATTTTTTTTGCATAGTTGTACATCCAACTCCATTACATAAAAGAATTACCAATAGTTTCGAAGGGTCTAAACTGATGTTCAGAACAATATTTTGTCTTTGAGTTTTGCAAATTGTAATAAAAATAGAATTATTTATCAAAAAAATTCTAGAATAACCATCCGCATTGACAAATGTAACATGAAACTAGTTTCTATCTTTAATACTCTTCGCATTCCGTACGTTTACACGAACGAAATGCGTTTTGATTACGAGGATATTTATATATAGCCACGAAATTGATGCAAATATTTGTTTATAAAATATAAAATTTGTTTAAAAAAAGTGGTGTTTATTGAGACAACCTTTAAAAAAAGAAAAATTGTGCACTTCCGATTTTTTTTTTCTATCTATATATGTGATTCTATGAAAGTATAAAAAAAACTTTAAAGAGATTGATTTTTAACCACCATGCATTTAGGTCAGTTTTTAATTAAGGGCAGATTTCAGACTTTGCACCATACAAGCCTATAATCCTATTTGATAAATTTCTTTTAAAAAGGCAACTTTTTTATCAAGTAAATATAATTTAATATTTTTTTAATTGATAAGTTTATTTACCTGATTTTAGACTTAGTCAAAAATATTAAATAACAATTAAAATGCAAGTGTAATTAAAATTACTCAAATATTTGTTAAATTACTTTAAAATTTGAAAGGGAAAAAAAGAAAACACTGATTAACATCCTATTCAAAATCGCACTTTCAACGCGATTCAACGTTGTTACGTCACAGATTGACTATTATCCGAGCTGTCCCAATCGTGCTTGTATAATAGAGAATGTTCACGCTTTTCAAAAATATTCCCGAAGGAGTACCATTAGTTATTTGTATTAAAAATGACGTTGACAATCAGGCCATCAACAAATCGGGAAATAGCGAAGATTAAAAAAGTGTAGTTTTTTTTCAAACCAGTGTAAAAAAAGATTTGCAAGAATAGTTGAAATAGTTGTTTTACCTTGTGGTATTCCATTAACTTGTTGGTTCCATTTTCTGATTGTCTTTGATTATCCTGATTTTATTCATCTCTTGTACAAAATTTACCCATCAGAACTTCTCCTTAAGAAAACCAATAGCTCAATTTCTTCATTACAATTCTTAGACATACAAATTCAGATCTCAGATAACTCTGCAAACACCAACATTTATAAATAACCGAATGACTTTGATTTTGATTTTATTCGACTTATTCCTTGGAGTTCTCATTTTTCTGTTGAATTCTATAGAAATTGCATTGTAAATCACCATCATCCCATTAATATCATCTGCAACGTCAATAACTTTAAAAATCCCCAAAAACTTGACCCCTTAAGTACACTCACCAACAACAATTTTCCTCCACAATGTATTAAAAAAGCATTTGAAAAAAGTATTTCTAAATTATGACATCAGATAGCGCCCCCCTGAATGAAGTTTTGAATACAATTCAAGTGAGTTAACATATTCCAATTTCCGTTTGAGAAAATGACATAGTTAATTAAAATGTTAAAATTTGAAGTTAAACTGATTTGTACATTTAACGTCTAAAATAAATCCTTACAAGCACAAAGCTCATAAATTACATCCCACAATGCTTAATCAAAATCAGTTACACTTTGATGCATAGTTTTGTCCAGTCCTTGATATGATTTTGAAGCTCGTTGGACATAATAATAGTGAGTTATAATAGTAATATTTTTGTATTAAAAATCCTGATACCAATTCAGAATTCACAGATTTTAATATTATGTCTTAGAATCCTAAATTGCATAAATTAAAATTTATTCTACATGATAATAGATTTTTCTTGCAAAACTAAGTACCAACACATTTTCTTATTCACTGCCAAAAAAGTGTAGAAATTCAATAAGTAGGTATAGTTTTTTCGATGTCACATTTATCAAGAGGTGATACGTGGCAGATGCTGCCGTCTATCGCCCCTCCGCAATTTAGACATGTCCCTGAAGGGGAGAGAATTTACGTTTTTTTGTTAACCACCATGTATTTGAATCATTCTTCACAAGAGGGAAGACATCTTCCTTGCACCATGTTTGGAAGACAAATGTTAATTGTATTGCATAGGTACTTGATTTTACATTATTGGCCCCATGCCGAAGCATAAGTTCGGAGCATATAAACAAAAGATTAAAAAAAAATAAGGAACATTCAATATTTAACTGAATTTTATTGATCGGGCATTTTGTTAGTTTTGCTATTCAATAAGCCATTATAGCCACACCTTATAATAAAATTTATTTAACTAACAACGATATTTTAGCTCGAAATAAATAACAAATGCCTTTTTGAATGACATTTTAAATCGGTACCAAGCAAAAAAAAAAAAAGCGAAATACAAATAAAAGCGAATAACAAACGCAAGTGTCATTTAAATTACTTAAATATTTGTTAAATTACTTTCAAATATAGTTATTTGGAAACAAATAGTAGTTAATATAGACAAGGTAGCTGTAAAATAAAGTTATATTTTTTGATTTACTAATAAATGAGCTTGAAATAAATAACAAATGCCTTTTTGAATGACATTTTAAATCGGTACCAAGCAAAAAAAAAAGCGAAATACAAATAAAAGCGAATAACAAATGCAAGTGTCATTTAAATTACTTAAATATTTGTTAAATTACTTTAAAATATAGTTATTTGGAAACAATTAGTAGTAATATAGACAAGGTAGCTGTAAAATAAAGTTATATTTTTTGATTTACTAATAAATGAGTTTTTATCAAGATTCGAAAGAATAAAAAATAAATAAAGATGTTAAAATTTTACATAAAACTAACATAAAAGTCGTCTGAAATAGTGAAATAAAATTTATTCAATTCGGAAAACAGAATTACTTTTAAAGTGATGCACAACATGAAATCTAACTTTGAACAACATTGAAATCTAACGTGCTATTTTAGTTAAAAAAAAATAAAAGCAAATTAAAATATTATTCACCCAGAAGGAATTGAGAAGGAATAATTCCTTCGATACTTTAAAATTGTTTCACAATCCTTCTTTTATTATTATTTTAAAGCTTAATATATTAACCCTCTAATGCATACTGTTACCATCTGGTAAAAAGTAACATAATCCACTTTATTCTATTAAATTAGAGCTCCTCCAAGACAAATCTGTGTTTTTTTTATCTTTTACATTTCATTTCAGAGTTTTAGTTAGGGTCATATGGGGGAATTATGGGTCAAAAAATCACAACATCCTATTTTTTTCTAAAGTATGAAAGATAGAAAGATTTAATTTTGCATGGAGTAAGCTTAAATAATTTAGAATTTCTTCATATAATCACCTTACTTAAAACGTAATTATTATTACTTTTATTTTAATTATTGAGTGACCAGGAATTACCCCGGTTTTGGGCAATTATGGGTCGCTCATGGGGTAAATATGGGTCACAATTTTTTTTATGGTAATGCATTTCAAAACTAAATCAATATTCCACATTATATCATTTTTAGCCAATAAAACGATTGTTTTAGCACACAAAAGTAATGAAAGCGAAACTTGGCATATTTTTTTACGCCAAGTTAGAATTCTCTATGCATCTTTCTTCATACATGTATAATGAACCATCAAAAGAACTCTATTTTGACAAAAAAAATTCAATGGACTTTATTACAGCAATTCAAACTGAATTATATTACACAAATAAATATTCTTTCACAAGTTTTTATTTTAAATAAAGTTTCTCGCAAGTTTAAAGCAATGGCAACAGTGAAAATTTTGAATAAAAATATAATTTTCATGCTATTTTAAAGTAGATTAAATTTTTTGTTATTTAAATTTAAACAAACTTCTAATTCGAATTTTTTAATGAAATTTGGAATGCAGCCCAATTTGATTTTTCCATTCAAGATGACGTATACCACTTAGCAAAAAAAGAATAAAAAATCATAAAATATCACTGACCCAGAATTACCCCAGTGACCAAGAAATACCCCAGTAAACTGGGGGAAAAATTAGTATACCTTTAAAACTATTTTTAAAAATAATAACGAAAAAATTTATCTAGGAATGAAAAGCTTAGACCATTTCCTATTGAAAAATAGCACCAACAAAATAGTTGGATCAAATATGTTTCTCCAGTATGGATTTTAAAAAAATCATGTTTTTCAAAGACAATCTTTTTTGAAGATGTTTTTATAGTAGTGTAAAAAGTATTTTTTTCCTATTATTTACTGCAGAGTTACATTGTTTTTGAACTTGATATAAGAAAATACAATTTATAAGGATGACTTGGCATAATTTATTTGTTTTGTAAAATTCATTTATAATTCTTAAAACTTAGTGACCATTATTTACCCCGGAAAGAGAGTGACCCATAATTCCCCCATGTGACCCTACTAAAAACCCTCGTAGATGACAGTATTAAATGCGTATTCAAAATTAAAGAGTGAGGTTATTAACTTTTATGAAATTGCGTTTTTTCCAGCATTAAAAGAATTTTTAGTACTAAATACTAGTAAATTGTTTCGAAAAATTAATCATAGTTAAAAAGGGTTATTTTGAAATATTTTTAGTTGATTTCTAGTCATTATTATCAAAATTGGAATTTTGCAGTTGGTTTTTGTCATAAAGAAAAAAAATTTAAAATTAAAATTATTTCAATTCAAATTTCAATAAAATTGAAATTATTTCAATTTTAATGCCAGTTAAATTTTTTTTAGTATTTTTCCCATAATGCGTGAGTATTAAAGATTCATATATATATTTTTTTGGGATGAACATAAAAATTCATGCATTAGACTAGGGTTAACACAATATTATAATCGACTATGCACTTCCACCGGTTTTTTGGCCATCATAACATGGCGTCGCGGTTGCAGTGACGCCTTCACCGAGATGTCGACTACCCTTTACTCATTCCTCCATGCATGGCTCTAGATGACATTTCTCTCACTGCGTCTGCTTGAGTGCAAGATCCGAATCGGAAAGGTTTTTAATTACGAGACCAATCACCGAAATATTTGAACACAACTTGTACCGAGTGATCCAAAAGTCAGGACAAACTTTAAAATTGAATAATTCGAAAGCAACTAACAACGGAATCTGAACTAAAATACGATTAACTACTTTCAATTTCAACACACTAACTCATATGTAAATGTGAGATAGTTTTTGAAGGTAACACTTTAAGCACTGAACACAGTTACCAATAAAAAAAATATTTAAAAAATTTATTTTTTTTATCTTAGTTGGTATTTATAAAAGCTTTTTGCGTTGACATTTTTTGGCAGTTGCCCAGACTGGGGAAGCATACATTAGAACAGGTTTTATCATGGACTTATAAAGAAGGACTTTATTCCTTAAAGACATTTTTGAGTTTCTCCCGAAAATGGGTCCTAGACTGATTGAAGCACCTGTAGCTTTAGCGATGGTTTGCTTTATGTGCTCCTTGAAGTTGAGCCTACTATCGAGGTGTACTCCAAGATACTTGGTGTGAGGTTGATTTTGAATTTCGTCGTTGAAAATTTCGAGGTATGTGTCAAAATGTGTTCTGACCTTGTGGTTACGGAACAGAACCGAGACACATTTTTGTGCATTGATTTTGATGCGCCAGTCCTCGCACCAAGTCTCGACAGAGTAGAGGGCATTTTGAATTTTCTCGAAGGCTACATTGCCTCTTCTTGATTTTGCCAATATAGCAGTGTCATCTGCAAATTGGGCAGTAATGGTATTGTCACTGGTCGGGAAATCGTTTATGTACAGGTTGAAGAGGCTGGGTGAGAGGGAGCTACCCTGGAGCACTACAGCTTTGATGGTTTTATTATCAGAGCGAGGATGTTATTAAATCCTAACCCTAAAGGATCTATTGGTGAGGAAAGCGTGAATCCTATGGATGAGGGGTTTCGGAAGGTTGGCATTGATAAGTTTCTTGATGAGGCCTTGGTGCCATAGGCTATCGAAGGCCTTTTCAATATCCAGAAAGACCGCTCCAACATGTTCTTTGTTAATGAGTGCATTGCCAATAAATTCGACTATTCTGTGTACTTGATGCACGGTGGAATGACCCTGTGTGAAGCCGTACTGGTTAAGGTTAATAGTACTATTGGTTTGGGTGAAATTTTGTAGTCTTACGAGGATGACCCTTTCAAAGACTTTTGCAAGTGTAGGAAGCAGACTAATGGGTCGGTAGCTTGAGGGTTGGAGGGGGCTTTTGCCCTGTTTCTTAAAGAGGATGACAATAGCTTTCTTCCAGCTGTTTGGGAAGTGGTGTTTCCTGATACACGCGTTGAAGATATTAGTAATGAGAACTATTGCTTTTAGGGCAAGGTGTTTAAGAGCTTTATTGGAAATTTGGTCATGACCCTATGCTTTTTTGGGGTCTAGCTTTTTGATAATTTGGGAATCCTCAGTTGGGGTGGTGTGGTCTATTGTGGTTGTGGGGTTAATGGACAGGTAGAGGGCGACTTGCCTTTCTACTTCTTCAACCAAGTCATGATTTATAGGATTTTCGTGAGGGGTGAATTGCCTACTAAGGCTGAGGAGGTCCGAGGACCATGCCGTCAAATCCAACCACTACCACGACGGGTCGTGATGGATAGTCCGGGGGCCTTTAAGATTCTGCTCAACGAATTGATCATAGTGGATTATCTGAGCAATATTTTCATGCTCTGTGGCTTTCATCGCCTTGAAATAATTGTGGGAGGCCGACAGGATGGCTGAGTCAATGGGTTCTATGCCTAAGTCTTTGTGTAGGATCGTATTCCTTACGTACCATGGGGCGTTGGCAATGTTTCTAAGCGTTTTATTCTGGAAAATTTGAAGCTTTTTGCGTTGACATTTTTTGGCAGTTGCCCAGACTGGGGAAGCATTCATTAGAACAGGTTTTATCATGGACTTATAAAGAAGGACTTTATTCCTTAAGAGTCATGAAGCCGAATTTCACCCCTTGAAAATCGTAATGTTATTCCTATGGAGAATCTTCTCCGACTAATTGCCGCCACAATTTTAATAAAGGCCACTAGTTTCTGGCACCATTTTAAAGAACAAAAGAAGCAAAATAGTTGTTGCGAAAAAAAAATTTGAAAATCACATATTTAGTATTTTTAATAATCATTTTATGATTATGGCATTGATGCTGTTGAATGCATTTTTTAACGGCCGGTCTAAAGGGCTTAAGTGGGGATCATTGTTGTTACAAATATATGAGAAAATAATTATTCAATTGCAATAAGCCCAGAGTAGTTCCAGTCAATGAGCCTGGTTTGAATACTTTTTTTACTATAAAACATGTTTTTATAGCCCAAATTGATAACAAAAAAATAATAAAAAATTGTCGTTGCTTAAACCTTTAAGATTGGGCTCGCGCGATCATGCGGGTATTAAAGACATGTTCAAGCTCTTCAAAAATATCGATGCCGAAGAAGCTTGACTTATACCATTTGTTATTTGTATTAAAAAATAACTTTTTTTATGGAGTTGCTGATGCTGTTTCACCCTCTAATGCATACTGTTACCGTTCGGTAACAAGTTACATAATCCACTTTATTCTATTAAAGTAGACCTCACTCTCGACACATTTGTATTTTTTTCATCTATTACATTCCATTTTGAAGTTTTAAATAATAATAACCCTCATAAATGACAGCAGTAAAAGTGCATTCAAAATTAAAAAGTGAAGTTTCTAGCTGTTGTAAAATTACGTTTTTGGCAGTATTCAAAGTATAATAGTATTAGTACAAAATTACAAATAAATTGCTTTGAAAAATTAGTTATAGTTAAAAAAAGGGTTATTTTGAACTATATTTAGTTTTTTTTAGTCATTATTATCAAAATTGGAATTTGGTAGTTGGTTTTTGTCACATGGAATTTTTTTAAAAAAAAATTGAAATTATTTAAATTCTATTGCAGTTATTTTTTTTCAGCATTTTTCAAATAATGTACAAGTATTAAAGATATAAATATTTTGGGCATGAAAATAAAAATTCACGCTTTAGAGGGTTAACTCATTTTTCGAGGTAAAACTCCAAAATTTGTCTCATAATTTTAAATCAGTGCCAACTGACCGTCGGTCGCGAAAAGGGTTAATATTTCCAAATTCGGCCATCAGATTGCAACCTTTTAAAGCAGATTTGGAATGCAATTCAAAATAGTTAAAATATTCTTAATTCCGTTGGAGAAAAATAACATTTATGTTTTGTAAAATAATATGATTATAATTAAAGTTAAATGGATTTTTACATTTAATGCATTCAACTTGTAAAATAGTTAAATACAAACCGAAAACTTACGAATTACACCTCAAAATACTGTAAACAATTATGCTTTCTGAGTAAAGAGTGCTAAAATATGCATTGATTTGCAATAAATTATTCAATTTGTTTATTTTAAGGTAACTCTAATAAGTTTTATTTTTTTACCTC
This sequence comes from Hylyphantes graminicola, assembly GCA_023701765.1. Lineage (NCBI taxonomy): Eukaryota > Metazoa > Arthropoda > Arachnida > Araneae > Linyphiidae > Hylyphantes > Hylyphantes graminicola. The sequence goes on along the minus strand of CM043112.1, from coordinate 3,134,159 downwards.
CGAATTTATTTTAAACTTCAAAAACTAAAATGCACAAACTAAATGTCTTAAGTGTTACTTTTCAGACATTAATTTCATGTATCAGCATAGACTCCTATGTAATATTGACTTCCTTTATGGAATACTGGTTAAAATACTTACTTCTGTATTAATCTCTGTAAAGGTGTTACATACTTTCATACAATCACATTAAGAGATTAAAAAAAAACATAAAATTTATAATAGGTTTTCTAAAAAAACACCACTTTTTGAAACAAAATATGTACTTTATAAAAATTATTTATTTTCAATCACCTTTGGATATTTCTATTCTTCCATCGTAATCATAACGCAATTCGAACGCGAAAACGTACGAAATGCGAAGGTAGTTATGAAGTTAGAACCCAGTTCGTTGTTACGTTCGTCTATGCGGGATGGTAAATTATAATTCTAGACATTTTTTTAAAAACTTTTATTGCTAATTATAAGATGGGAAACAGGTTTCTACATTACTTATTTGCGAACATAATTATCAAAATTTCATTTCAAGAATGTATTCGCATTTTATTATAAATTAAATACCATAAAAATATAACTCGTAAAAAACAAAACATAGTACCCAGCTCTGAAGAAGTCGTGTCGGAAGAGGACACTACATTGGCCGCCATGCCGAAGCATAAGTTTGAAGCATATAAACAAAAGATAAAAACAATGAAAAACAACATTAGAGAAAATATTAAACTGTATAAAATAATTTTTAATATTGCATAATTTTAATTTTTTATTGACCATGCATTTTGCTAGTTTTGTTTTTCATTCTGTCCTACTGCCCTTGTTCTGTCCCTTTTACAAAATATATCTTATATTGCATGCTTTCTAATTGTTTCTTCCTCCGAAGCTTTTAGAACCTGCTATGCATAACCCTTGCTGCACCCATCGACCATCTTCAAGCAAGGAATTTGAAAACCGTTGTTTCTTTGTCAGAGTTAAAACTCTTTAGGAAGCTTTAATCTGAAGACTTCGCGCCGAAGCTCGTCGATTATTGTTTTTTATTTCAAGTTTCACAAAACTTATCTTCACTGAATGTCCTTTTGGATGACTATATCTGTAGTCGAGGCCACTACAAAAAAAATTAAAAAGAGATTTAATAGATAAATAAAATTATCGAAAATTCTAAACAAGGTTTTAACAGCGGTTTTCTAAACAAGCACACAAGCTGGAATATATATGTACCATACCATAGGAAGTCAGCGGTCGAGAGATGGCAAGCTAATGGCAATTTGTGGAGGAGTGGAGGTACACCACCACGTGCATAGTTTAGCTTTCAACATAAGTTTCTGCTGCTGTTTACATTTGTGGCAGTTCTCACCAAGCGCAACTTCAAAATTACATCCACGCTAGGTGTTGTTGAGTTGGTACTGCGTTAACGTTTATTTAACCTTATATGTTATAGTTTAACATTTTCTTTGACAGGTATTGTAATTTTAAGTGTAGAATTATAAGTAACTATTGTAATTGAATCGGTGAGTCCAGAAACCACTTCAGTCAAAAAAATCCAAAAACTCGTTTTCAATGACAATAAGCGTACAAAGGCAAGGTGCGTGTTGGGTGCAAAAACTACGTTAGTCTGTTGAGTAGTTCCGTAAATACAGGACGTTTGTTTCCAGTGTTGAGTGCAGAAATAATGGAGAAATTAATACGTTTTTTCTCCCTTCTGAAAAATTTGAAACTTGTGACTGCCGTTGTTTCAGCACTCACCGATTCAATTTTAAGTTGAAACATGTTGTTACAAAGCGAGTTTTCTCCTGTCAACGAATCCACCATAAAACCAAATGATTTCCAACAATTGTAGTTTGGATTGGATGATTTATGTTATTTCAATCACGAGTATCCATAGCATAGATATCTGTTCTCAATAGATTACCCAATCACCCCTTACCACACTGAAAACAGGATTTACCATGCACCTCATAGCTTAATAGATGAGGAGCATTTAGAAAAGTAGGTACATAAAGACATTTTGGGCATCAAAGTTGGACGAGTTGAAAACATATAAAAAAATATATTTAAATAAAAATGTTGCGTTTGTAATTAGTTATTAGGTAAAAATATTAAATAAATGTGTAATATCTAAATAGCACTTTAAATGTAGTTTTTCAATTGTTTCCTAGATATCTCATAATTTTTCAAATCAAATTTCAAATTACACACATCCGAATATTGACCTTTGAATTTCAAAAACAGTTTTCAGCAATTCGTGCTGGAAGTATAAAAGTAAGCAATTGTAGTTTTTAAATGTTTTTGTGAATGTATTCATATTAAATAGTGAATATTTGCAGATATATCGAAATTTAAAAATTATTAATAACTAAAATGATTGGTATAATCAGCACTACTGTCCGGTAAATGACGCCACCTTTCAATAAGTATTTGCAAAAGCTTTTAATATTGGAGAATATGACAAATATTTTATTATAATTTTAAAAATGAATTCAACCTGCAAGGATTACTGTTATTAAAATGGTTACGAATTTAGTATTAATTCCATTCTTTCAATTTTGAATACGATCCTTAGAAGGGAAAGAAATACAACTATAATAAACTATTTTTTCAAACAAATGCTACGTAAGAAATAAATCGCTATAATTTTATCGAAAAAAAAAAATTGAATTATAATTCTATCCCTTAAAAACTTAGCAACAAATGGCGTCTCTTTGTCACATTTCTGTCACTGCTACTGCACAAGATTTATACACATTAGAAAAAAGTTATTCAAATACAGGCACACAGCCAATAATGGTAACTTTTTAAAGCCAAAATAAACTATTTTCATTAATTTGCTATAAAAATTTAACTTTTAATTCTTTATTTTTTTGCAGTTCGAAGAATAATAAAATATTTATTAATAACAAAAACTTCCTCATACTACATCAAAAAATAGCAATGTAAATTAAATCTAACCAATTTTTTATCCTCAAAATAGATAATACCTTACCACTTTCTTAGTAAACACATAATGAAAAATTCAAGAATAGCATTGAGCGACGTTTTATTACGACATTTCAAACTAATTTTTGAAGAAAAAAAATTCTTTCAAAATTACTTTTAAATAAAGTTTTTCATGAAATCGTTGATGAAGCATCAAGGATTAAAAGTACTTAAAATTACACTTTAATGTCAATTCAAAAGCAATTCGACAAAAGACTATGGGCAGTTATAAGTCCAGATATACAGACGGACAAAAAGTATGATCCATGTTCTGTTTTGATACTTTTCTAACATTTTTTTAAGGGGGGGGGGGTGACAGATAGACATCGACAGCGTATCATTACCAATTTTTTCTTTTCATTATAATTTAATTCTTTTGAATTAAAAAGAGAAGTAAATTTGGTTTAAAGCTACTCAGCAATCAGTGTGTTCTGATTTGTATTACTTGTAAAACTTCCCTTTTATTAAAAAAAAAAAACTTCACAACCCCAGCATAAACAATTAAGTTATTTATCATAAAAAGGCCAAAGCTAATTTTAACTTCATTGTACGTCACATATATTTCAATGAGAGATACATTGTTAAATCCTTACAAAGACAGAAAGATCATTAATTACATCCCACAAGGCCTAACAAAATCAGTTTCAGTTTGACGCATAGTTTTGTTCAGTCCTTAAAGATTTGTTTTGAATTTCGTTGAAAATAATTATCACCAAGAGTAATTGTAATATTTATGTATTATAAATCCTGATAGCTATTCTGAATTCACTGTTTTTTAATCCTAAATTTCATAAATTAAAGACTATTCAACATGATAATGGATTTTTTTTCTTGCAAAACTACCAACACATTATCTAATTCACTACTAAAATAGAGTAGAAATACTGTAAGAAGTAACATCCATGTTCTGTAAACAGTCTGTGGAAACAACTAACGACGGAAACTGATCACCCACACGATTAACTAGTTTCAATTTCAACATACCCCACATATTTACTTGCGGAATACTTTTCGATGGCAATTCAAAACTTTATAGCGTTGATAAAAAAGTATGTATTTGTTTAAAATATGTATTTGTTTCTCTAATGTGGTAACAACAAAATTGCAAAAAAATGTCGTTACTGGAGAATTTTCAAATTGGGTCATCAGATGACCTTCTTTAATTGCTTATGCAGTGCATTATGCGTGTTTTTTTAATAATAAGGTCAGGGGAGTAGTAAGTTTTGCAGCTGTCTATTCTCTAAGAATAATTCGTAATATTTAAAAAAAAAATATTTTGAAACGCAATTAAATTATCAAGTTTATATAATGCAATAATTTTAAGTAGTTTAATTATCGAGATATCTTATAATAAAATTTATTTAACAGATAAGGTATTTTAGTTTTACTACTTATAATAAATATCTCTTTGTATGGTATTTTACACCATTGCAAAACAAAAGGAAGCTAGCGAGGAGAATGAATTTAAACTTAGTCAAAAATAAATAACAAAATGCAAGTATATTTTAAATTACTTAAATATTTTTAATTACTTAAAAATTTGAAAGGAAATGAAGAAAACACAGACTAACATGCTATTCAAAATCGCACTTTCAACACGACTCAACGTTGGTGTGTCAGAGAGTGACTTTTATCGAAAGCTGACAAATATCAACGATCCGTTTCACAAAATGTTGATAATGAGTTGCCGTTTCGCCCACTACGCCTGCTATATTCGCCTGTGGTAAGTTACCTGCAACTAAGCGCTAGCGCACATTAGTTTAAAATTTCATTTTCTGTTATGTAATTCGCATCCAGTATGTGTGTACATACAAGTTGCGTTCTGGTTTTTTAAGATGTCATATACTAAGGAAAGGTCCTAAAAAATAATATGAAATTAAAATATTTTTTTTGAAAAACTGGTATTAATGTTAATTTTATTGGATGGGTTCTTGATTTTACATTATTGGCCACATGGCGAAGCAGAAGTGTGGAGCCGGTAGACAAGATATGGAAACAAATAACAATAGGGAAACAACAAAGGGACCATTCCGTATTTAACTGACTTTCATTGATTATGAAATTTGCTAGTTTTATATTTTAATTTGTCCCATTGTCTATGGCAGTGATTCTCAACCTTTTGAAGGTGACGACCCCCTAGCGCAACAAAATAACTTCACGACCCTCACCTCCCTCCTATACATACTGTATTCTTTATTAAGTATATTTGTGTGTGTGTGGTTAATGACCATTCTATTTTAAGACATTACCCCCCCCCCCCCACACACATTGCATTAACAATTGTATATACAGTAAATTTCCGTTACAACGAAATTCAAGGGACCGAAATAGTTTTTCGTTATAGTGGAATGTTCGTTAAAACGGAATTTCACAAAAAAATCTTAAACTCAAAATGCTCCAAAAGTCAATAAATATATGCAAAAATTTCATTAATATGCAAGTTACAATATTTATATTTTAAATAATAAAGTTTCAAATGATATATAACTAAGATTAATAGTTTATAAAAGTTGAAGGACAATCAAAAAAGTTAAAAGAACAAACCTCGGGGGAAAAACATTTATTCTAGCTTTCATGTAAGCATGAAATCGGAATGAGACAGAGTAAAAGACAACCTGCCCACACTAGAGAGAAAAGAAGTGAAAGAAAAATACAGAACAGATGTGTCTATCCTTTTCCCTTTGGTTAAGGTTAAGTGTGTAACAAACGACCAACTCATTACATGCAATCATTGCCAAAAAAGTAGTTACACAGTAAGAAATCGCAGTTTTCCAGGTCTGTAAACATTCTGTGGAAACAACTAACACTCCAATCTGGAAACGTACACGATTAACTCTGTTAAATATTTACATGTCTCACATATACTATCACGCGAGACACTTATTGATGTTACCATCTATAGAAATCCGACGCTTGTACACTAGACTTTTTTTTTTTTTTTTTAGAACGAATGTATTTGTTTCTACGAAGTGGTAACCTTAAAATTGAAAAGTATTTTGTCCTTACCTAAGTATTTCCAAATTGGGCCATCAGATAGCGCTAATTTAAAGGAAATACTGATTGGAATACCGAATTTAGTTTGAGAAAATTTTCATATTAGAATAATATATAATAATAAAAGTTAAATTGCTTTATATCTTTAACGTCTAAAATAATTAATTACAAATAGGAAGCTTATAAATTACTTCCCCAAATGCTTATCAAAATCAATTTATACTTTGATGCATTGTTTAATCCATTCCTTAATGATATGTTTTTGAATTTCGTTGAACTTATTTATCATGAAGAGTAATATTTATCCATTAAAAATTCTGATATCAATTCAGAGTTCACCGTTTTTGATATTCTGTTATAGAATTCCAAAAAATAAAACGCTATTCATAACATATGATATCGAAATTTTTCTTGCAAAACTTCCAACTCCTTACCTAATTCACCTTTCAAAAAGTGTAGAACTACAGTACAAAGTAACATGTTTTCCAGGTCTAAATTGTCTGCGGAAACAACTAACGACGGAATTGAACACAAACACGATTCACTTGTTTTGAATCATTTTTGACAGGCCAGAGCATTAGGACCCCTGATCTTTTCATTCCAATCTCATTCCAGTTTTACGAAACCCTTTTCAGTCCGGAACGGATGACCGGACCGGTTCGTTTCACAAAATCCGGGAATGTCGGTCTGATTTCCATACATTAATATCTGTTCGGCCCTTAAAAAGTGGGCGGAACTACTCATTCGAAAATCAAGAAATGTCGGATTTCTATCATCTCTTTCCAGTAATGTAATGTGTATTTTTCGATGCACTTTTAGTGTATTTTAAATTGTATTACCCTTTCGGTCCGGATAGGATGACCGGACGGTTTATTTCAATATCCAAGACTCTTGGTCAGACTGCTAAATTTATATTTAACTTTTGACTTGCGTGAACATTAGTATATTCCGATCTTCTCGTTTCAGTATATAATGCATATGTTCGGTACACTTTTACTGAACTTTCTATAGCTGGTACTTTTTCGGTGAAGAACGGATGACTGGACCATTTTGTTAAAAAATCTAGTAATGTTTACTTCAATTTCTTAAATAAATAAATAAATAAATAAATAAATAAATAAATAAATAAATAAATAAATAAATAAATAAATAAATAAATAAATAAATAAATAAATAAATAAATAAATAAATAAATAAATAAATAAATAAATAAATAAATAAATAAATAAATAAATAAATAAATAAATAAATAAATAAATAAATAAATAAATAAATAAATAAATAAATAAATAAATAAATAAATAAATAAATAAATAAATAAATAAATAAATAAATAAATAAATAAATAAATAAATAAATAAATAAATAAATAAATAAATAAATAAATAAATAAATAAATAAATAAATAAATAAATAAATAAATAAATAAATAAATAAATAAATAAATAAATAAATAAATAAATAAATAAATAAATAAATAAATAAATAAATAAATAAATAAATAAATAAATAAATAAATAAATAAATAAATAAATAAATAAATAAATAAATAAATAAATAAATAAATAAATAAATAAATAAATAAATAAATAAATAAATAAATAAATAAATAAATAAATAAATAAATAAATAAATAAATAAATAAATAAATAAATAAATAAATAAATAAATAAATAAATAAATAAATAAATTCTTCGCGGTTCAGTTAAAAACGGTTATTTTAAAACTCTCAAAAGCATCTGAAATATTAAGAATATCCCTTTTCGACAGGCGGTCGGGTGGCGCTGATTTAAAATTATGAGACTAAATATGGAGTTTTATACAAAAAAAAATGCGTTAAACAGAATCAATGCCAGCAACTCCTGAAAAACAAAGTCATTTTTTATACAAATAACGATTGGTACAAGTCAGCTGCTTCGGTATCGATATATTTGAAGAGCTTGATCATTCTCTTTACTACCCGCACGGTCATGCGAGCCCGGTCGGAAATTGTTATCTAAAGTTGCAGTTTTTCAAAAAAAATCCGAATGAACTTTTTTATTTTACAAGTATAAACATAAGTAAATCATACCACGTGTTGTGAGGTTGGTTGTTTGTCTATAGAACTTGATAATGACACAATGATAATTACAAGCAAAAAAAAATAACTACCATCTCATTATATATAATCAATGTTAAGAAACTGTAGTTACGCAGTTAAAAATAAGATGTTTGCCAAGCATATTAACAATGTGTGGGAAAAAATTTCAACTCTTATTTCAGCTTAACCATATCTCACACACAATTACATGCGATATATTTATTAATATCTACGTATCATACTAAATAGTTTAGCAGTAGAAATTGAAGACTTTTTTATAAAAAAATATGTTTAATTCTCCGAAAGGGTAACAATAAAATTTTTAAAAAAAATATGGTTACTAGTACTCTTAAATTGTGCCATTAGATAGCGCCCCTAAATGAAGATTCGGAATACAATTAATGGATAGTTAAAATATTCCGAATTCTTTTTGAGAAAAATTACATAGTAAAATAATATAATATTTGAAGTTAAATCAATTTGTACCTTTAAAATGTAAAATAACAAATTACTAACAGGAAGCTTATAAATATCATCATGCTTATTAAAATATTGTAAATTATCAGAGTTTCTGGGAAGATGTGTGTTTTAATTTGCAATGCTGAGAAATAAATTATTCAATCTATATAATTTTTAAAGCGATTGCTAAAACCGGAGGACTCAAATAAAACATATTAAAAATTCTCGCTTGATGCTATGAAACTGTAACAACTCATAGCGTTAGTCAAATGAACAATATTTATTACCCTTTTCACTATACTGTAACAGTTAGTCCTACGAGACTGTAGCGCCCTCTTGTGTTGACAATGTCCCTGTGATGTAACTTTTTTTTTCTTCCTTGAAATGTATGATGTGTAGACACAAAAATGTGCCGTCCTTAACGTGAATAAGATGATCTTTTAATAAATAATGTCTACTGTACGAGTTTGCTACTCTTTATTACTGAAACGATCCACTGCCTCCCGACAGGTTACGGGACCAGGCACGTCGATGAACGCCGATGAAAAAAAAACGACTGGACTCCTTTTTTAAAGAGTAGCGTGGTTAGGCTTACAAAAGAGAAGTTAGGCCTAACAGCTAACCGACCGTATCAGCAGCCATTACGATAGCACGTGACTTTTCGTTTGAACTTTGCACGTGGACTTTTCGTTTGAACTTGCACCTGACTTTCGAATATGGCACAAACCAACAGCATCGAGAAACTGAATAAGTCAAACTATTCCACCTGGAGAAGACATACAGATTGAAGCTATACTCGTCAAAAATGACCATTGGAGTTATGTGAACGGAACAGAAGTGAAACCGGAGGTAGACGCCGAAAAATGGACAGTCACCGACGGGGACGAAGGCGAAGGCGACATAGTTTTAGCTATGAGCCCAAGTGAACTATGCCACATCAAAAATTGCATAACTTCACACGAAGTATGGACTAAATTAGAGTCGATCTACGAATCGAAGGGTCCCGCCAAAAAGGCATCGCTGTTGAAGCAACTTCTGTTTAGGAAAATGACGACTGGCGAGAACATGGCTGAACACTTGAATAACTTTACCGATACCGTGGATAAATTGAACGCACTCGACGTCAAGATCGCAGATGATTTATTGACAATTCTAATGCTGTACAGCGTCCCAGCGCGAAACTATGAAAATTTTCGCATCGCAATCGAAACTAGGGACAAACTACCGTCGCCTGATGATCTCAAAGTTAAGCTGCTAGAAGAATTCGAAGCCAGAAATTCAAAGGATGGAGCACCAACCTCTTCTGAACAGGCTTACTTCTCGAGAAATGGAAACCCCCATCACGACGAGGCGACCGGAGCCGTTAAGCCTAAATGGAATAATGGCAACAGGAAACCCTTTAAGAAAAAGAAGTGGCCACAACAGCAGCAGCAATACCAGAATGGAAGAGACACAACGAAAATAATCTGCTACAAGTGTGCTAAGCCCGGTCACAAAGCTGTAGACTGCCGGTCTTCTTCCGGAGTGAAGAATAAACACGTGTCACTCCACACCGAAGTGACCCACTCTACAGACCGCATGGACTCGAACGACCAAAAGCTGTGGATACTCGATTCGGGGAGTTCATCACACCTAAGCCCTGATGGAAAGATTTTCGAGTCGATCTCCCCGACTACAGAAAATAGTCTGATGATGGCGGACCAATCCACCACTCAAATAAATGGAATCGGTACAGCGAAAGTCGCCACCCTGATTGATGGAGAAGAAGCCGAAATTGAAGTGAGCGAGACGCTCTATTGCCCCGGGTTGAGAAACAACCTACTCAGCATCTCCAAAATATGCGATAAAGGCTTCACTGTCACCTTCACGAAGGACGGAGCGAGCATTGTCCACCCTGCCGGACAGACGCTGGAAGGAGAAAGAAGAGGAAACCTCTACACCCTCAAGAAACCGGACACATCCTCAACGTCACTTGCAAGCGACTCCCTCGACACCAAAAGAAAGGCTGACATAATCAGATGGCACGAGCGACTAGGACACCTCAACTTCAAGTACCTGGAAAACGCGATAAAGAATGATAACATTCTCGGTATAGACGTATGTGGACAAATAAAACCCCAGGATTACTTGTGTGAAACGTGTGTGAAGGGCAAACTAACCGCAGCCCCATTTCCGCATAAAAGTGAGAGATCTACTATAAAGGGGTACAAGGTTTTTTCCGATGTGGTAGGTCCATTTCAGGTAGAATCACTTGGTAAGAACGTTTATTTTATTACGTTTATTGATGATTATAGTAGATATTCCGTTGTCAAGCTCTTAAAGCATAAATCTGAGGCTTTCAATGCATTTAAAGAAGTGAAAAATTTCTTTGAAAATCAAACGGGTTCTAAAATGAAAATTTTCCAAACAGATAATGGGGGAGAATATACCAGTAATGAATTTAATAACTACTTAAAAGAATGTGGGATTATTCATAGGTTAACTGTCAAAAATACCCCACAGCAAAACTCTGTTTGCGAACGCCTCAATTTATCTTTGGGAAATTTAATTCGTTGTTATTTAATCGAATCTGAGTTACCGCCCTCTTTTTGGGGTGAAGCCGTTTCTACAGCTAATTATGTAAAAAATCGTTTGCCGAGTAAGACCTTGGACGGACAAACGCCGTACACCCTCTTCTTTGGCAAACCGCCAAACTTATCGTATCTTAAAAAGTTTGGATGCAAAGCATTCGTCTGGAATAACTGTAAAAATAGAAAAAAATATGAACCGCGAGCTAAGGAAGGTAGATTAATTGGCTATTCAGAAAACACGAAGGCTTTTAGAATTTGGCTTATCAACGAGAAGCGTGTAGAAATAACGCGTTCGGCTAAGTTCAATGAGAGTAAACAAATAATCGAAACGCGAAAGAGCGAGCAAAATGATTCTCCCTCAGACCTTTTTTGTTACTTCCCAGAGAACCTAGAGTCAAACGAAAAAAAATTTCCGAACGAGACAGGGGGAAATTGGCAAGGTGCCCAGATCAAGAAAACAGATGGTTCGATTACGTCACGCGGTATTGAAACTGGGGAGGAAATGAATGAAGGGGAAAGCGAAGACGATTGTTTATTGCCAAACGGCACTGGGACAGCAGATTCGGAGCGATCTCGCGAAAATTTTAAGACATTGCGTAATGGAAAAAGAGTTTACAGTAAGATTGAATCCGAGACTTCCCTCGCTATGGACGAAATTTGTATTAAAGACGCGTTAAATTCTAAAGAATCCGAATCTTGGATTTTGGCGATTGCTAATGAAGTTGAATCAATCTTAAAAAATAATACTTTTGACTTATTGGAAAACACGGGTGAAAACGAGTCAGACATCGAAATTGTAGGTAGTCGTTTTATTATTAGAAATAAATTAAATGAAAATGGAATCTCAAAATCAAAGGCACGTTTAATAGCGCAGGGCTTCTCTCAGATTGAAAGTGTAAATTATTTTCAGAATCAAACGTATAGTCCTGTAGCAAGAATGTCACCAATTAGATTACTTTGTTCAATTGCTTCATTGTTAAATGTTGATATGGGCAGTTCTACCATAATTTTTAATTTCAGGTATTAAAAACTTGTAAAATTTATTTTTTCAAAATCACTTTAAATGTTTATCAAAAGGTTTATAAGGGTTCTAGAATTACGAAAAAAAGTTCAGCAAAGCTCATTTGTAAAAAACAAAAAATTATAATAAGGGACGGCAGTTTTTTAAAACACCGATTCTAAAGAAACCGGTCTAAACCGGCCTTACGAAACTAACTGGTCTTCAATGAAACCGAAATCGCAAAAAACCGGTTAGTCTTAAAACTGATTTCGGTTTTCCATCCCTAGATCATTACGACGGTAAGGATCGGAAGGTCAGGAACGGAAGGAAAGGACATTCACGCTGTTTTCCGGTCTTTCTTGTGTTGAAACTAACTCCAGTTTAATAAAAATGGATTTTTTTACTTCTTGTACTCCACTTAAACATATTTAAAGAAAAAAAAATTCAATTATCAAGCAAAAATTAACCTTAAATCTGTGAGACTGTAAGGAAAGCAATAAAGCCTCGCAGCCAATTTCAGTGAGTTTTTTTAAATTTTGGGCTTATTTGTGAATTTTAGCAAAAATATGTGGCTAGTAACTGAAATGTCAGTTTTCTGCAATACAGTTTGCATGTTTGAAGAATCACTGTAGCTCAATCCAGTGCCTCTCTTCACCACTTTAGGAATGAGGTCAGTGAATGTACCAAAACCCAGGGACAAAGTTAGGAGACCAGAAAAACGCATTATAAATGTTAAAAGCCGAAATTCAATGGAAGGAAATCGTTAAGCTACAGTATTAGTTCAATTTAAAATCCAAATGAATGTAATTTTTAGCTAAAAAAGTATTAGATTGAGCCCTAAACTTAAAATTTGACATTCGGGACACACGATGGTAAGGACTTTTCTGCTATGTTTTGTGTTCTAAAATTTTTTTGGAGTTTCTTTGCTTTAAACTTACGCTTTGCAATTATAAAAGGACCAGTCTTTTAGTGTAATAAGAAAAAATGGTAAAGAAATGTTAATTTTTTAAAAAGTTATGCCCAAGGGACATAAAATTAAAAATTATGGTAGAATTGCCCATATACATCAATTTGATATTACTTGTGCATATTTAAATGGTATTTTAGATGAAAGTGTTTATATGAAATTACCTAAGTATTTTGATGTTGGTTTAAAATATTTAATTGAAAATGAAAATGACGAAGTGCTATGCCAAAAGGCAAAAGATATGTTAAATGCTATGAATAATGAAAATGTTATATGTAAGTTAAACAAGTCTTTATATGGTTTAAAGCAGGCAGGAAGATGCTGGAATGTGAAGATAAATGATATATTGACTGACTTTGGTGCAAAACAATCACAATCCGATCCATGTGTTTATTACATTAATGGTGATAAAGGCTTAACTGTAATTTGCGTATATGTAGATGATATTCTCTTTATATCTGAGAACCCCTCTATGCTTAACAGATTTAAAACTCATTTAGGTAAATATGTAGAAGCGAGATATGCAGGTCTGGCTAAATATTGCCTAGGAATTAACTTCCAACAAAAGAAAGGTATTGTAACTATTAGCCAATCTACATACATAGATGAGTTATTGGAACGTTTTAACATGTCAGAAGCAAAACCAGTTAGTGTTCCTGTTGATATTAGTGTTAAATTGGAAAAGGCGAAAAACTATGAAAGCACACTACCGTACCGGGAATTAATCGGAGGCCTAATGTATCTAGCCGTGTCAACTCGGCCTGATATAGCAAATGCCATTAGTAAATTAAGCCAATACTTAACTTGTTTTGATAGAACACATTTTTCGGCAGCAAAGCGCGTCTTACGCTATTTAAAAAAGACTAAATATTTTGGTTTGATTTATAAAAACACAAAAGATCCATTGTATGGATACACAGACGCAGATTTTGGGAACTGCGAAATTACAAGGCGCAGTTATACTGGTTTTTGCTTCGTCCTGGCCGGTGCTGTGATTTCATATGATAGCCATAAACAGAACACAGTTGCCCTTTCCTCCACAGAAAGTGAGTACATGGCTTTAACGGATGGGACAAAGGAGGCCATATACCTTAAAAAGCTTCTAAACGAACTTTTCCCTGAAAAGTTGGAAAAGATTCAAATTTTAGTCGACAACATGGGGGCAATCAAACTTGCTGAAAACCCTGTATTTCACAAAAGAACGAAACACATAGACATCCGCCATCACTTTGTTAGAGACGCTCTCAAAAATGGAGAGATTGATATCAGCCACGTGCCCACTGAGGAAATGGCAGCCGATGTGTTAACAAAAGCGTTACCCGCCGTCAAACACTACAAATGCCTCAGTTTATTGGGCATGGACGATGTAAAGAACTTTTTCGAAAAGAGTAAGGGTTAACATTGCGGGGGAGTATTGGTGTAAGTCAATATTACCCCTTTTACCTTTTCACTAATAAGCCCGTCCTACGAGACTGTAGCGCCCTCTTGTGTATGTTGCAATGTCCCTGTGATGTAACTTTTTTTTTCTTCCTTGAAATGCTGTGATGTGTAGACACAAAAATGTGCCGTCCTTAACGTGAATAAGATGGAGATCTTTTAATAAATAATGTCTACTGTACGAGTTTGCTACTCTTTATTACTGAAACGATCCACTGCCTCCCCGACAGTTTTGACTAGGATGTTGCTCTGTGATTTATTTTGTTTCCTCATTCAAATATTTAAGTAATTTAACAAATATTCAAATAATTTAGCTGACTCGTTTGCATTTTGTCTAACATGTCAATTTTTGGCTGAATTCTCATTTTGTGATGGGTGATCCAGAAGCGCTATAACAGAGGGTTTCATTTTCAAAACAGCCATAATTTCAATAAATCCATTGATGGTTAACTTATAATTAATTTTAAGCAGATAAATGAAAATTATATCACAATTAATTTGTTAAAAATTTTAATTTCATAACGCTTAGGTAAAAAACAATAATTATCTTTTAACAAGATCTATTTAATAAAACTACGTTCTTTAATTGTTTATGCATATCATTAGGCGTTTTTTTAAATAAATAAAGTCAGGAAATAAGTAAATTTTCAGTTATCGATTCGTTTGTTTAAAGCTAGTAATCCAATTTGAAAAATTGTTTTGAAATGCAGTTTACTTATCAAGTAAATAGAACTTAGTAGCATTTTTTAAATAGTTTAGTTTAATACCTGACACATTTTATAATACAATTTACTTAACTTATAAAGATATTTTAGTTTAACATAAATTTGAAACAGCTTTTTGGGTGACATTTTAAATCATTGCAAAACAAAAAAAAAAGGAAAATACGAAAAGAAAGGATATAGAATTTTATTAAATAAATAACATAATGAAAGTGACATTTCAATAACTTAAATATTTGTTAAATTACTTTAAATTTGAAAGTAAAAGAAGAAAATATTGAATAACATCCTATATTCAAAATCGCACTTTCAATACGACTCAACGTTGTTTTGTTACAGACTGACTATTATAGTCAGCTGACAGTAGCATCAGCAATCCGCATGGGAAAAAGTTGAAATTACCCATTCGCCCACTACGCATACGCGTTATTCGCAGCAGTTCGCTAGTCAAAAGTCAAATTCCAATATTTCTATTACATTCCACATCCCGTACATTTCCACATACGGATTGCGTTTTATAATTGCTTAACATGTCTAGATTTTATGAGTAAAACAAGTAATTCTTTTTAAATAAAAGATATATTTCGTTTTAAAAACTGGTGTTAATGAGAAAACATTTATTAAAAAATTCAATAACAAATATTTAACTCATTGTTGCGATTACTGCAGTTTACCTGCCCACGGCAGTATTGGAAACTGGTAAGGAATTAGATATATTTTTGACCAACTTTCCTGGCCTGGGAGTAAATTTAATTAAATACTAAACATTTTTAACTGTGATTTTATTTTTTAATGCATGTTTTCTATTAAAAATAACCTTCAATTAATTAAATAATTTATACAAGTGTATTTTAAAGTTTTAAATATGTTTGCCCCAGGTAAAATTTTCACTGTTTTACTTTAGTTTTAAAAAAAATCCTCATTTTAAGGCATATTTGCCATTAGTTTAGCTATAAACAAAAGGAAAGACTCTCTTTATAAGTTCTATTGGTAAAAATGATTCAGATTCATTAATATTAAGTTCTTGCTGAAACAAATGCAATTTAATATAATTGTTTGTTTTTAATCCTCATCTGCGTTACAGTTGGTAGAAAAAAAAATTTGGCATTCTTATTATTTTTTAAAAATATTTTTTACTTTGGATTACAAAGAAAGCAGCAACTCTTGCATTGTGTAAGAGTTTCATTCATATCAATTCAAATATGTGAAGTAGGGTGGGCCGAAAAAAACTTTTTATTTTATTTCGGATCGCTATAGTGCGGAAAAGTTGCCATTGGTAAACACATGAAAAATGCACTAATTATTATTTTTTATTAATTTATCTTCCGTTCGCGCAAAGCCATCAAAGTTGGAAAAAATTGTCAAAAAAACGAATTTTTTTGTAATTTTTTTTAAGCTAGATAGATTTTTTTAGTTGCGTTTCTATTCATGAATTAACTTCTAAAAGTACGTAAAATCAAAATATATGCGCTTATCATACATTTGTGTCAGATCTTCCGGCCACGCAACGTAGTACAAAATAAGGAAAATTCTCAGTTTTTGCAAAATTGGCAGATTTAACATAAATGTGTAACAAGTGCAATTATATTGATTTTTCGTATTTTTAGTAGTTAATTCATGATATAGCAACGCAACTAAACTTTTATCGTGTATAAAAAAATAGAAAAAAATTAGTTTTTTTACTATTTTTTCCAATTTTGATGGCATTGCGCGAACGGAAGATATGGTAATAAAAAAATAATAATCAGTGCATTTTTCATGTCTTTTCCAATGGCAACTTTTCCGCACTATAGCGATCCAAAACAAAATAAAGAGTTTTTTCGGCCCACCCTAATGTGAAGGTTATATATTATTAGCGATGGCTCAATGACACCGAAAACGACCTCAAAGTCCTAAAACTTAAGAACTGGAGGGGAGTTGCCATTTACAGGGGGAGAAGGCGTGTTGGTTGAGGCAGCCAAGGCCTGCAAAGGGCTGTTGCGCTCCTGAAGAAGAAGATATATTATTTGATGAAAGATTTTCACTTCCATTGCCAATATTATTCACAGAGAGGACACTAAATTTAGATTTTTAGTTAATATCATTATCACATGATACTTGTATTTATCCTTTTCTTTGTTATTAATTATAAATCATCATAATTTAATTAAATTTTTGATACATTCTAAAAATTTTATTGTTCCTTAAATATGTTGCCTTACTTAAGTTTTCGGGAAAAAGCTGAAACAATTGAATCATATTTACATATTAAAAAAAATAATAATAATAAGTGTAAGACATCATGTCAATATTTTTTTCTACTTATTGTAATTCCTCTATATTAAAAAAATAAAGCGCATAGTAGGTTAAAAGCTATTTAACCTAGTTTGAATATTTTGTTTTTGTTTATGAAACTTTCCATTCATTACTTGACATTATAATCACCGCAAATTAAATTGCAGTTTTACAATACATTATTCAAAAGGCATGTGTTCAGCTATGTAGACATCCTATGGAAACAACACCATGAACTAATTACAAATAATTCAACGTACGACCTCACACAAATTTTCTAAGCGAGGTACATTATTAATTTTCACTATCTTAAAAGCAAATGAATCTTAACTTTTTTTTTCCAGTAAAAATTTTGATTGCCCAAAGTGGTTAAAAAAATGCGTAAGACATGCAGTTTCTCTATACTATTTTCAAATTCTGCCATTAAATGGTATTACTTCAAATGCAGATTTGGAAAACAATTCGAGTTTGTTCAAATATACTGAATTCCGTTTGAGTAAAATATTGTAAGCAATTATGCTTTCTGAGTGAAGAGTTGCTAAAATAAGCGATGTTTAGCATTAAATTATTCAATTCTTATAATTTTTTAAAGCAATTGCAATAACTTTTGGACTCCAATAAAAATCATATGTAATACTGATTTCCACATTTGGTCAAAGCCCGTCCGTGGCCCAAGGCATTAGCCTCAGGAGTCAGCCTTCTCAGGAGTGCGGTGGTTCGAATCCCACCTACTGCCAGTCATCCTATAAATCGGATGTCTGTACTGGGAAAGAATAGAAAACCCAACTCGTGACGGATGGGCCCGAGTACACTGCGGAAAGAGGTGCTCGTTAAATCTGCGGAGTTCAAAATAACGAAGGCGTGAGCGTACGATGTCGCCCGAAGTTCCGTTGAATGCCCGCTCAGGTGTCGCCCTCGTCACTCGACCAGGTTTCTACATTACGAGGCGTTATTGGCTGTGTTAAGGCTCTGAATGTCGGATAGGAGGCAGCCGGAAACGATTACACTACCACTACATTCGGTCAAAAATAGGAAGTCAGCGGTCGAGAGATGGCAAGCTAATGCACATTTGTGGAGGAGTGGAGGTACTCCACCACGTGCACGGTTTTGCTTTCAACATCAGTTTCTGCTCCTGTTTGCATTTGTGGCAGTTCTCAACAAGCCATGCATCCACGCTAGATGTTGTTGAATTGGAACTGCGTTAACGTTTATTTAACCTAATATTTTCTTCCCTAACATTTTCTTTAACAGTATTCTATTGTAATTTAAAATTGAAACAATGTTGTTGCAATGCGCGTTTTCTCCTGTTAACGAATCCGCCATAAAAAAACAAATGATTTCAACGTTTTAGTATGGATTTGATGGTTAATGTTGTTTCAATCACGAGTATAAATAACATAGATATTGTTCTCAATAGACTACCCAAACACCCCTTACCACACTAAAAGTAGAGTTGCAATGCACCGCAAATCTTGACACAGGAGGTGCATTTAGAAAAATAGGAAATCTAACCATTGTGTCATCAAAGCTCAATAGTTGAAGATGTATTAAAAAATATATTAAAAAAAAATTGGTGCGTATACAAATATTTTTAGTTATTTTCGCTGAAATGGTAAGAATATTAAATAAATAATATAAGTAAGTATAAATAAGTATTTTACCATGCACCTCATATCTTAATAGATGAGAAGCATTTAGAAAATATGTACATTAGGGAAATTCTGGACATCAAAGTCAGAAGAGTTGAAAATATATAAAAAAATTTATATTTAAATAAAAATGGTGCGTTTGTAATTAGTTATTAGGTAAAACGTAAAAATATTAAACAAATGAGTAATATCTAAATAGCACTTCAAAGTAAGTTTTTCTCAGTTTTTAAATATCTTTCTAGATATCTCATCATTTTTCAAATCAAGATTTCAAATTACATACATTCGAATATTGACCTTTGAATTTCAAAAACAGTTTTCAGCGATTCGTGCTGGACGTATAAAAGTGAGAAATTTTAGTTTTTAAATGTTTTTGCGATATGTATTTATAGTAAATAGTGAATATTTGCAGAAGTATTGAAAATGTAAAAATTATGAATAACTAAAATTATTGGTATTATCAGCACTAATGTCCGTTAGATGACGCCACTTTTCATACGTATTTGCAAAAGCTTTTAATATTTGAGAATATAATTAATTACAAATATTTTATTATAATTTTAAAAAATGTATTCAACCTTCAAAGATTACTGTTATTAAATTGGCTACGAAATTATTATTAATTCCATTCTTTCAATTCTGAATACGATCGTTAGAATTGAAAGAAATACAACTATAATAAACTAATTTTTCAAACAAATATAACGTAGGAAGTAAATTGCTATAATTTTATCGAAAAAAAATTTAATTATAATTCTATACCTTAAAAAACTTGTCAACAAATGGCGTCTCTTTGTCAAATTTCTGTCACTGCTACTGCACAAGAATTCTACGCATTAGAAAAAAGTAATTCAAATGCTGTGAATAGGTTCCTGATAGGTATTGGGTCTGGTGATGTAGTTCATCTGAGTTCTAAAACGACACAGAGGGAAACACATTGAGTATGAGAGATCGTAAAACATTTAAAGTGGGGATCATTGTTAATAAGAATACATGACAAAATAATTATTCAATTTAAATGAGTTCAGAGAAGTTCTAGTCAAAGAGCCTGGATTAAATACTTTCTTTACTATAAAAATGTTTTGATAGCCCAAAGTAATAACAACAAAAAAATCAATAAATTTTGTCTTAACTTAATATTTCTTAATTCTGCCATCAGATGGCATCCCTTTAAAAGAAGATTTATTAAAACATTCCGAATTCCGTTGGAGAAAAATGATATGGGTAGTAAGATAATATGATGATAACTAAATTTTAAATTAAATAGTATCTGGCTGCTGTTTAATTCATTTTTTTTCGATAAAACTCCAAATTTAGTCTCATAGTTTTAAATCAGCGCCACCTGACCGCCGGTCGAAAAGGGATAAGCTGGTATCCTATCAAGCACACAAGCCGGAAGATATATGGACCCTCCCCTGTTCCCTGCTATATGATCTCTTAATAAATGGTATGACAAATGACAGTGATTGCGCCCTCTGGAAGGGAAGCGTGTAGGCTTTTTAGCAAATTACTCCGCTCGCCAGAAGAGACAGTTAAAGCCCTCGATTCTCTCTGACTTCTCTGAAGTCAGAGAGAATCGAGGGCTTTAGGGACAGTCCCAAGATACACACAAAGAAGGACACTACAAGCACATAGACAAATAACAACATTTATTGACAAACACAATGCACAAACATCCATGCCTTTACCGGGATTCGAACCCGAGCCCAGCAGCTCCAAAGGCTAGCACTCTAACCATTGTGCCGACCATAATAAACTAAAACATTTAACTGGTAACTAAAATATTGAACTTATCTCACGTACTTTTATTGATCAATACTTTTATTGTACATTAATTGTACTTTTATTGATCAATATTGTACTATGCGTTTGTAACTGTCCACGAATGCACCATAAAACCAACGTGTGTGTAGTTTGGAATTGATGCTTATTGATGTTTCAACCACAAGAAACCGTGTTTCAAACATTTATATTTGCCCTCAATCATAAGACTACCCAATTACCCCTTACCACATTGCATTTTTGAATTTCGCGAAGTCATGAAAAATGAAGGAGGTAAAGATCAGAAAAGTTAAAATTTATAAATAAAAGTTATTTTTAAATAAAAAGTGGTGCCATTGTAAATAATTTTTTTTATTATCGTTGAAATGGTAAAATTCTTAAACAAACGAGTAATTTATACAAAGCATTGTAAAGGAAATTTTACTCTGTATTTATATAGAATTCACGATTATACATACCTCATTTTTCAAATCAGGATTTCAAGTTAAATACATTAGAATATTGATATTTGAATTTCGCTGTCACTACATCTCCACAGAAAGATCTTCTCACGCGCCAGAATACGGAATTGCTGGCGATGGACGCCAAGTCTGCCAACCCCAGTTCGAGCCAAGGTGAGCTAACCACAGACGCAAAGAGACCGTTCTACCAACCCCAGTTCAAAGTTTGCGACGGGTTTCGAGCCAAGGTGGCACTCAACTTCCCTCATCGTCGGCAAAATCCTAGAACGAGTGTATCGGTTGCCACACACGCAACCTCAATATTCCATCAACAACTAGGTGGCGCTGATTTACCGCCCATGTTTCTACCACTATTACTGATTACAACGTTAATGGTAGTATATAATCCGAGATACTCTTGAGGTTGCGTCCTAGGACGATTCATCACGACCCCGGTTGGTAATATTGACTTGCATGTTACATGACATGCCAATATCGACTGATTTATTTTGACAATGCTTCCAGCATATTGTTTTGTGCTAGTTATGTGTTATGTCCATGCTGTGTCCTTGTGTATGTGCATCTAATCTGTATTTTTCTTTATACCTATGATTTTCTATGATTACTAATATTTTGTTTCTTTTCAGATGTCTTATATTCTGCCCTGCAGCGCCCTTGTGGCACCAAGTCTCAAGTTCTACCACGAGGACATCGTCCATTTTGATTCCCGGTCCAAGTTAACTTCTTTATGGGACGTCTTCGATGAAGGAGAAAGGGCGCTTTGCGCCGATGCTCGTCAGTTATTTTTCGATTTCCGATTTCCTCCTTGAGGCTTCTTTTGGAAGATTGTTAGTTATCGAAGCCGCTACAACGAGGGACGAAGCGAACCTCGAGATGTCTGCATGCGCAGGCTTGAGGGCTTTCTCCTGCTGATTGAAGCCAAGTGTTAGCTGTTACTGTTAGAGACTCTCGAACCAGAAGAAGAGCAGTGCCGCTTCTTCACAACAAGGGCAATGGATGCCTCCATCAAGAAGAAGAATGACCTGCAATCTCAATTTATGTACTTTTTAATCGTGTTCAAGACGATGCAGATATATTTTTTTATGTCTTATACTGAGTTTTATGTTTGTCTAATATTTTGTCCTACTGATTTTTTGTTTCTTGGGAGCAGTTTGGTGGCGTCGTTGTTTTATCTATATTTTAAGGCATTGTGTTTTAATGATCATATTGGTGTCTGTACTTTTAATCTTGTTTCTCTTTTGGTGTTTCCATGTAATTTTTGTACTTTTTATAGTTGTCCTCTGCCTTTTAATGGACCAGTTCTGTTCGGTGGTTGTAATAAATAAACTTCAGAAACTAACGAAGTGCCCCATCAGAGACTGCCAACTCCATGCTGAAGAAGATGCGGTGAGTATGAGAGATAGCACTATCAACCCCAACATCCCCTTTAAAACCCCTAATAAAAGAAGTAGAGAATCCTTATCCACTGTAAATTCCTCTTTCCCAAATCCTGAGACAGATTTTAAATTCCCTCCAAAAAGTAAAACAGCTAAACTTACACTAAGCAAGGACAATAGCCCGATAAAGCCCATCGAAAAAGTTCAAACCTGGATACAAGAACAACCGCTCAATCTAAGTACGCTACGCTACGCATTTTCAATAACGAAGATCTAGCGGTGGATCCGCTATCGTCTCCTTATCCAGAGAAAACTGTCGACTTTAAAGTGGTTTGCAGTGATGGGAAATCAATTAGTTGAGAATCAGACAGCGATAAAGTCGTGTAGTTTAAGGGGTCATAGGAGTCTTAAAAATGTGCAAAGAAGGTACTACAAAACATTGTTTGATCTTTCATGTCATTTTTGAACAACTCAATGTATAAGTATAATTTTTTGATATGTAATTCTACAAGATTTATTTATTATAAAACAAGTTTTAAAATGTATGAAACTTTAGCCAAAACTAAAATAAATGATATTAAACATGAAGCTATTTGAACACATTGTGATCTGTGGCTTGCGCGGCAAATTGTGAGGTCGAAATTGAAAAAATGACCTAGAAAATGACTTTATATTGTACAAATATGTACAAACTAAGACTTATACCTAAATTCTCAGCTCAATTTTAATTAGAAATTATTTTTTAAAAAATTCAAAATCAAAATTTTTAAATTTTTATTAATTTTTTTAGAAAAAAGTTCTTAAAATAATTTCTAATTCAAATTGAGCTGAGAATTTAGGTATAAGTCTTTGTACATATTTGTACAATATAAAGTCATTTTCTTGGTCATTTTTTCAATTTTGACCTCACAATTTGCCGCGCAAGCCTAATCACAATGTGTTCAAATTGCTTCATGTTTAATAAAATTTATTTTAGTTTTGGCTAAAGTTTCATAAATTATAAAACTTGTTTTATAATAAATAAATCCTGTAGAATTACATATAAAAAATTATACTCATTTATTGAGTAGTTAGGGGAGGTGGGGTAAACTCAAAGACGGAAAAGTCATAGGATCAGTCAAATCCTTCACCTTCAATTTTTTTGGATTGGTCGATTTTTATAAGGTTTTTAATTATATTAATTTTTATTTTGTTTTGTGAATTTTACAATTTTTAGTTTGTTTTTTGGGGAATTTTTTGAAATTTTATGAAAAAAATTTTAAGAATTTTTTTTTCATTTTGAAGGATAGCAACTGGAATAAATCAGAAGCACGTAATCGCTTTGATGCACTTATAGACCTCCCCGAAAAGGAGAACGACCACCCCCCGCAAATGGTTGAAACGGCCAAACCCATTTTCATGAAGGCAGTTCGTGGCCACAATGCTACATTCGATCAACTCGTAAATTTGATCCCCCCAAGCGTGAATTAACCTTTCACCTTCAAAGGCGACTATTTCAAAATTACTCCATCTAATGCTGAAGAGCACAGGAAAATAAAAAATTATCTCACACCAAAAGGTTACAACTATTTCGTTCCTCATCGTTTATTGATGAAAAAACAAAACTTCTATTTTATAATACTTTTAAAATGCAAACGTTTTTGTTTTTTTTTAAGTAGTGTAGTTGTTCATTTTCAATTGCAATTGCACTCCTCTGTACCTAAAAATATTAATTTTGCTGAAAAAAAAAGTAATTTCTCTTTATTATTATCTATGCAATGTTTTTTTTTCATTTAAAAATGTTTTTTTAGAAAACATATATAAGCAGAATATATATTTAAATAGCACTGTGTGGGTGTTCCTCAACTTAATGGGAAACAATCTGTGTTATTTTTAATATATGGAATTTTCGTTGATGAAATTTTTTATTCATTTATTAATTTTATACAACTCTTTAGTAGTAAATAGTTAAATTATTAGTTAAACAATTACTTGTGTAAATCAGGAATTGTTATGAAGAAAAAGTGTACTTTTTTTTAAAAAATCAGATATATTTAAACAGATGATTGGATTCTCTAAATTATAACCATTTATAAGTTCAATTGGCACTTCACTGATGGCAGCACAAGCCAAAAGCAAATTAGAAAACCGTCTACATGAGAAATTTAATAAAAATCCAAAAATTAGTACCAAAACAAATCTTACTGATATGCTTCACATATAATTGAATTACTCTAACACTTACGAAAATTATTGGAAATTAATTATCTTGAAATAATTATTTGCTCATTACCAATTAGCAAAGTATTTAAAATAAGTTTGTGGAATTCTAACTTGATTTAATAAAAGCTTAAAAAACAATAAAAACTCTTGACAAATATCGTGATAACTCCTGAAAACTATGAAATACATGTACACTCGTAGAAATTTCTATCTGATTTAAATTAAAAAATGAATATACAAATATGTTTTTTTAAGTTAAAAGCGACGCAAAATATTTTGCATTAAATAATTGTGCTGTGTACGGTGCCTCCCTTGACGGTTGCGTTGGGTGCATACTCAGGTGTCGGCTTGACACTTGACTGTGGTTCTAAATTAAGACGCCCGTCGCCAATAGCCCTCGTGTAACTCTAGTGCAACGATATTTCAAAGTAACCTAGCAGAACCTAATATAACTTATCAGGGATTGGAGTAACGCGTTACTTGTAACGCCGTTACTTGTAACAGTTACTTTTTTTAGGTAACGATGAGTAACGCCGTTACATTTTTCAGAAAGTAACTGTAACTGTAACTTAGTTACTTTTAGCGGTAACGAAGTAACGGAAAATTCCGTTACTTTTCCGTTACTTTCTGAAGACCGTCTGATGCCAATTTTGAAATTCCACTCCGAGGAAGGGAACATTTCGCATTCCCAGAATACGAGTTTTTTTTAAATCCAACTACTAGAGTCTAGGAGTCGACAGAAGGAAGGTCAGGGGTGGGGGGAGAAATTACCCCCCTCCCCTCTCGAGCGGGACGATGGTGGGGAGTGCCGAACTCTTTTCCCCGAACTGGTGTCGAATTACCCCTTCCGAGGTTTGCTACTTATATACACATCTGGTGAAGAGGAATTTATGACCTATGAGATAAGAAAATCTTGTTACTTTAAGCTGTAAAGTGTCTGGGTATTGCAGGAAGTAAATATCTGCCGAGACTGAGACAGTGATTTTTGAATGTGAATCTTCCTACCACTAAAAGTTTGTACTTCACGATCGAGTAGAGTATCGAGTACAATCAGCCACATTTTCTTCTCCATGCTGCTCGGGAGATTATGTAGAATGAAAATGTACTATGTAGAATGAAAATGTACTAAAATTGTGCTTTTTTAGAAGTTTTTATATCAGAGTTAATGGCTAGTAGCTTTTGAATTAATTTTTTTTTTAGCTGGGAACAGTATAGTAATTTTATGGTTACTTAACCAGGATAATTTTTATTTGGATAGATAGAAATTACGTCAATTCAACTATAATGTTATTTTTTTTATGTTTTTGAAATTATATATTATTGAGTAATTAAATTTCGTATTTCGTCTACATACTAAATGATTAATTAAATATTAAATAAAAATATTTTGTATTTTTTTATTAATTAATATAAAGAAACACCGTACATTTGAGCTTATTGAATAAAAAAAAATACTTATAAAAATTCAATGTTCTAAAATTAGTAATTTTTTACACAATAAATCTCATTAAAGGATTTCGGGATATCACATTTTAGTTGACTCGAAAAATGAACGAAAACTGTTTCTTGTCGTCGAGCAAGGGATCGAGACTCATTTCCGTTTTCGTCCAGAGGAATGTACCCTCTGATCTTTGATGCATCCCTCTGCTTCCTACCTATTCCTTGACCCCCCCCCCCCATTCTGCTGTTGACAAACTCATAGTGAGCGTGACACGTGAAGCACAGTGCGTGGTCCGTAGCTTCTTCACGAAAGTAAACATCTAATTCGCTATATAATACAGTCATTCTTTCTCGCACTTGATGCTTAAAACATCTGCCCTGTATTTGTAATTAAATTTCTTTGTCTTTTTTGTATCAAATCCATGATATTTTGATTCAAAAATAAATTTTGGTTACTCTCTAATAACCAAAATACTTAATTTTGCAAAACAGAATTACGTACCTTGAATTACGAAAGTCTTCAAATAATAAAATGTAAGTGATGATTTGCCATCGTTTATGTTATTAATTTTTTTGTTGTTTTATGTTATTAATTTATTTTGTTTATAGTTATCATTTGTAAAGTTATTTGCAGTGACTAATATAATGTTAGGGTTATATTTATTAATTAACATTTATTTAAATAGGCCTCCTTAGATTTCCTCAAGACTCACCAAATTTTTGTTCGCTCATATAATAAATTAAAATTAATTAAACAGCGTTTAATTGTTTATAGTTGCGTTTAAATGAATAGTTTTAAATCATTAGGAGGAATAAAATTTGAAATTTTTTTAATGAATGAATTAATCTATTTTAAAAGTTAATTGTAATTAATAATAATTAATGTGTCCTTTCATATAATTATAATTAACGAGCAATTTTAGTTAATTAATAAGCCCTTGATTTATTTTTATTAATCATAACTAATTTAGTATTGGTTAAGCCATGTTGGCAACATCGAACTTTTATAACCCCCCCCCCCCCCCCGATTTTAAGATAATGGCTAAATTTCAATTTTTCTTATAACTTGAAATTTGAAAAGTAACTGTGATTCGTTACTTTTTGTAAAAGTAACTGTAACGCGTTACTTTTCATATTAAGTAACTGTAACTGTAACAGAGTTACTTTTTTACTCAAGTAACTGTAACTGTAACATAGTTACTTTTTAAAAGTAACTTTCCAATCCCTGTAACTTATTTAATTTAATGTAATTGAAGAGCTTAGCGGAAGGACGGGCTAAGTGACAAAAGGTGAAAACGGTAAAAATTGAGCTTGGCGGCACTTACAAAAGGACACTTGAAAGAAGATGGCTGAAAACGGTACTTACAAAAGGTAAAAAATAGACTTAACTAGATTCCCCTTTTTATAAACTTTCGGTTATCTTTAAGAGAGGAAAATTAACATGTTCATTATCACAAAAATCTCAATTTTTTTCAAAAATGTCACTTATCATTTTCTTCCACTGAGCACGTCAATTATATAGCTTATCTTCAATATTCTACTAGTTATAGATAGATGGCTCTTTTAGCTTGGCTTGTCCAGAAAGCATGATATAATGAGAGGTACAGCTGGGGGGGGGGGGGGGGGGGGGCGTTGGGACGATTCACCCCTCATTTCTCAGTTGGTGGCTTTCTTACTTGGTTCAACACATTATTTACTCATTTTTAAATCATTGCTCACAAAAACTCCTAAATACTTAACAAACTCGCTATAGTGGATACTTTCTCCCTGATCATTGTATCCCAGATCATTTTGTAATTTCTCTATTTTCTCAACAGAATTTACTGTACTCGCCACTTTTAAGTTATCTGCAAAAATACTTTGCTAATCAACCCCCAGCTCATATCGTCAATAAACATAATGAATAAAATTGGCCCTAGTGCAGAGCCCTGAGGAACTCTACTTATCACTTTCATTCCAATCACAGTATTTATCATTAATGTGAACACTATGTTTTCTATTGGTCAACCAATTTTTAATCCACCGGATCACGGCTGTCCCTAACCTAACCCAAATCTATGGATCTTAAATAGCAAAGTTTTATGAGGAACTTGATCAAAAGCCTTTTTGAAATCGATGTAAATAACTTCAACCATATTGCCTTTAAAAATATCTGTTGTAACAGTGTCATAAAACTTTAAAAGATTAGTTTACAAAACCTACCTAATTAAAACAAAAATTTAAAAAAAATCTTCAAAACACATGATTCTTCCATCTGTAAGTGCGAGCTTAACTTCATCAGAAAAAAAAACCGGAAGCTGATGATTCCAAATGAAATCATTAGTGGTGAAGGTGTTCAAACCATGCGCTCATCTCTTTGTTTTGACCGTGTGTTTAAAGGTAGCCAAATCTGCATTCCTACAAAGATGCCGAAACAATTTTTACAAACCAAAGAAACGTCATAAAACTTTTCCACTTTCACCTACTCTCGCGGAAAAAGTTACTACGCATGCGTCGGCTCAATCACCCTCCCGATTGGCCAACGGCCGTCACGTGACGGGGAAAACAACGGCACAATTTTTAAGACTTTAGCGAGTGTTGCAAGAATCGTTTTTCGTTAGTTGTGGTTTTTATTTCGGCGTTGCAAAAACATTGTTCAATCTGGGAATACCTGATATCGGAAAACATGTTGCTTAGGGCGGGGATATTATTGTTAGTGGGTAAGTAAATATTTATGTTTTTTAAAAAGGTTTTTTGTGTTGAAGACGAAAAATTAATTAAGCTGTGCTTTAGTGATTGATTATGTTTTAATTTTTTTTTCTTTTGACGGTTTTATTTTTTTTTTAATTAGCGAGCAAAGATTTAAAATTTTATAAAAATAACC
Source organism: Hylyphantes graminicola (assembly GCA_023701765.1). Classification (NCBI taxonomy): domain Eukaryota; kingdom Metazoa; phylum Arthropoda; class Arachnida; order Araneae; family Linyphiidae; genus Hylyphantes; species Hylyphantes graminicola. The sequence goes on along the minus strand of CM043112.1, from coordinate 3,104,916 downwards.
TTCACTAAAAGAAACTAGCAGTCTGCTATTTTTTTTTAAAAGTGCTTTCTATATTATTTTTATTTTAAATAATTTATTAAAATCTATATAAAATTTCTGCAAACAATTTTTTAGTGTTCTTTTGGAAGTTTTAACAACACATATATTTTTTATGTCCGTGAGCAATGTTAACTTTCACTCAAACTAGAAATTTAATAATTTATATAATCAAATACATTCCATATATTTTTATTTTTAATAATTTATTAAAACATTAACAATATATTCGCACTCTAAATATACTATCCGTGAGTATTCTAACATGTAAAGTTATCAATAGTTTTACTCTAAAAAGTCTGTTTAAATTTCACCCGTTTTTTTAATATTTCGGATTTGTTAAAAAAAATGAATAAATTTTTTGAAAAAATCTCTATGAAATGCGTCATTAACAAAGTTTGCTTTTTTTTTTCTCATGCACGAAGCTTATTTAAATTTTAATTCATTTAATAAAAACTACTAATGGAAAGTAGAGTATTGATAACTAGATTATGATAGTATTTTAACAAATTAAAGCACTTTTTAATGTTGCATAAAATTTTATTTACTGTAGATTTAATCAATCAATATAGAACTGATGGGATGCGCTCTTTTGTAATGGTGTTAAAATCAAATTACTTTATTCTGTGAATCGTACTGCATTTGGCCTTTTCACAGATTTTACGCTATTGCTTAATTTGATTGTTATGCAATGCTAAAAATACATAATACAGATTCTAAAAATTTTAAATTCTAACATTTTTTTTTATTTTGTGAATCAAACTCATTTAGCCTTTTCACAGTTTTTGCGATAATGGAATTATTTATGCACACACACACACAGTGCTAACATTACATTACATTATTATACAAATTCTATACACTCACTACATTACACTTTCAGATTTTTGAATAATGAATGTTCATGTTAAAAATGTAATTAGTTGTTATTACTAGGTGCTGATATGAAATTGCTTAATTTCCTCTTTAATCTCTACGTCATAGAAAAATAATGCGGGACCACAAAAATTAATGAAAATTTTGATAGCAACAAAATTTAATGTGGAAATAAATAAAATTTAGGGCTCGTAACATTTTGCTGCCCTCGTCCCGGGCCTTGTGGAAATTAAAGCCCTGCATATGCAACAGTTGCACAGCCACCCGCAATGCTATTCTTAATTTACAGCGGCACTTTCACTCATAGTCACGATTCCCCATTGTTTACGGGACCGATTTCCGGACTGCGGGCAGTTATGTAAAGATCCGGTCATTACTGTAAAAGCATTATACTAAACTGCACCCTCAACATAACGTCTATCTATTCAAATACAAATATAAAAAATTGTCGACCAACAACAGGCCAGAGCAAGGTTGGTCCAAAATATATTTAATTCCTTACCAGTTTCCAGTAACTATCGAGATTTTTCTTAAAATCTTCAACTCTCTTCGAACACACAACATATTCTGGCAAAGCATTCCACACATTGACGACTCTATTGTAAAAATAATGTTTCCTTACCTCCTTTTTAAAGCATGATTTATTCAATTTCTGACCATGTCCTCTGGTCCGGCTATTTAAGGTAAAACCTAAGCCCTCCATGTCACCCTGTTTTATGAACGTTGCAGCTTTAATTTGGGCCCAAGAGGTGGTAAAAGAAAGTCCGGTAAAGCATTCCCCCCATTGTTAACTCTATTGTACAGGGTTCGCAAGCCTTCCAAAAAAACTCTTAAATTTAAATTTTTATTCTAAGGGCCCTCATAACTCCTGAAATTTGTGTATCATCTCCTGATATTTTTTCCTCCTCCCCTGAAAAAATTGACGACTTTACTTTATTCGGAATAAGTGTACTGTGTATGTACAGTAGAAAATAGAGTTCAGACATTGTGAAATTAGTTAATGTCCCGGAATGCACCGTATAACTTTCAGAAGATTATTTTTCTTCTGCTTCGTCATTTAACCCCTTCAGTCCCATTGATGCCATTTGGAATCATCACTTTCAATATCTTTTTTTCCAAATATTTATGTCCCGTTATGACATCCAAACACACATCATTCGATTCTTCATACTTTGTTCTATTAGACAATATTTTACATTAATTTCAATTGAAGTCAGAACTACTATTTTTTTTATTTAGAAAATAGCTAACAAGCGTTTCATCTGATTTTTGAAGAGTTCACTTCAGTTCCACTTATTTAAAACACAATTTAAACTATTTCGGTTAAAATAATCACTAATTTTTTTTTAATAATGTGGTCAGATACCTTAAAATATATAACTCGAAGTGTTTTTATGTAATATATTTTTATTTTGTTGTTTTCCACAGTTAAAAATTTTTGCATTATTTCAAAATCCATATAAAAAATTTAAATGATTTTTTTTTTAATGGAACTCTTATTTTTGACCTAAAATGAGCTTACTTGGCGAATATCAGATGTTTCTGTAGTGTAGTAAATTTTTGGGACTGAAATTGTTAAAGTGCTGTGAAGTCACTAGACCAGTAGGATAATAAACAAACATATTGAATTTTATCCCTTGTTACCTCCTGAATTTACATTGCTGCATTCCTGAAAAACTCCGTAGAAACTCCTGAATTTCGCTATCATACATAGTGTATGAACATTGTAAAAACAATTTTTCTTGCCTTCTTCAAGCAGGCTTTTGAAAAATTTCTGTCATTGTCCTCTGGTTCGAATATGTAAGTTGAAACCTAAGCTCATATCTTCTTTGAAATTATTTTCAAAAATGTGACGTTGATAACTTTTTTGTTTAATGGAAATCGGATGTTTTTATCTCTCCCATGTTAATTTACCTAACTTAAAAGGACCATTTTCCTCAGAAACTATATGATATCAAAATAACTTTTTTTTATATTTTGTTCCTTACATATATTCCATAACATACATAAAGTTCTTCTACGTAAAGTAAATCTATAATAATAAAAGAAAGAGTCTGTCTGTGTGTCTGTCATTCTGTCTGTCTGTGTGTATGTCTGTGGATCGCAAAAGGCCTACTTAGACTACTCTAAAAAATTCGAAATTTTTAATATAGATTCCTTTTAATACCTACGTGTGCACCTGAGGCTTAGTTTTTTCATATTTGGTTGTGATTTTTAATTTAAAATAATTAGTTTCAAAAAACGTCATCCACGTGGGATTGCGAGACCATAACAGGGCTTGAAAATACATGGACCGGCCGAAACGGGGACTTGACGCCATCCTCTATTGGTTTGATTGATTGAGTTTGGTTGAGATCGCGCTCGCCCTAAGGCTGCTTCATTCGCTATTAGTGTTTGCTTTTTTAAGTGCGCTTGCGCCAACACGAATTTAATTTTGTTTTGATTTTGAGTGTATTTTCACAAGTAAGCATGCCTCTAAAAGGAAGCAATGCGAAGTTAACGGGTTCCCAGTAAGGCGGGACCATACTGCTAGTCCTACATAAAGTTCTTAACTATAAAATATATCAACATATATATTTCTTTTTGTTATTTCTTCCCAATTAATAAGCTCTTTGATTTAAACTGAGGCTATTTCAAAATATTAAAAAGTAATTTTACAGTGATTTTTTTTATTTAAATCTATGTTTGTACTATCTTTAAGGAATGAATTCGGAATACGTTATTCTGCTACTTTTTTTAAAAAAAAATTATATTTATTTAACTGTGATTCCATGAAATATTTGCATCATCCATATTAGTCATATGATGCAATATTTCTCGTAGAAATACTGGTTTAGCATTTGCTGCCTCGGGAAAACTTATACGAATTCCTTAATTTAGTCTCATAAACTTAAACCAGTGCCATCTGACCGCCGGTCTCAAAGGTATATGGAGTTGTTGCCCAAAAATGAAATATTTTCTTAAGTTTCGAGACAATCTTTCAAACGACAAGAGAAAAGGAAAGTTTTATTTTGTTAGTCGAAAAGAATAATTAGCTTAGAGGATTATTCTAAGATGTTTTCCCAACCGTGAAGGTTGCGAATTAAAATGCTGTGGTCACTCAATTGAGGACTTTCCGACAAGATCTGTCCTTCGAAGATTCTAAAGGTCGCACTCAATACCCAATTCCCCCGACCGGACGTAAACAAACGTCCACGTGCTGCCACCGTTAGTTTAGGAACTATTTCTGTAACAATGAAATTGCATCTGGCTACACCGCTATTGCTGTCTGTATGGATGAAATAGACTTATAATAAAATGTGGGCTCCCCGGTGGCCGAGAGGTGTAAGCGACGAGCCCCTCACCGAGAAGGTTCTTGGTTCTGTCCTTGTCCTAGCCATACTATAGACATAATCGTGCTGGTGGAAAAATAATCCTCTAAAAATAAACCAGTAAGCGCACGAGTATTCGATTTACGTGCTCCTTAAACCTGGGGAGTCCAAAGTCCTGACGGCGTTAGCGTACGATGTCGCTCGAAGTTCCGTTGGGTGCCCGCTCAGGTGTCTAGTCTGATCTGAATCACGAGGAGTAATTGGCTGTGTTAAAGGTCCTAAAGTAGGCTAGAAATACGAAGCCGGAAACGATTACATTACATAAATTGTGAACCATTGATTCACTTTACCCGCCAACGAAAATTGCCATCAAAACTCGCCACGCAAAAAATGAGCTTTCTTCTTAAGTTTATACTTGTGTAAATAAAATGTAAAATAAACAAGAACCATAATCCTAACAATTTATGTCGGCCAAATTGAGTTGCACGAAATATGAATGTTAATAGAACTTGAAGTTTGCGCTTTTATTTGAAATGAAGCTGTTCATAGTATTCACAAAGTCCTCGCTAATGGGTATAGAGCTATATCCCTTTAAGACCGGCCATCAGATGGCGTTAATTTAAGTTTATGAGACTAAATTTTACAGTTGTATCGAAGAAATGCCTTAAACAGCATCAATGCCAGCAACTCTTTGAAAACAAAGTCATTTTTTTATGCAAATAACGAATGGTACAAGTCAGCCGCTTCAGTATTTTTGAAAAGCTGGAACATTCTCTTTTATACCCGCACGATCGTGATAGCTCGATCTTAAAGAGTTGTTAGATACATTTTTTCCATCATTTATGAGAATCGTCATAATAGCAAAATAAAATAAATTGGAAGGGAAAATATCATCTGGTGATTTGATTATTTTTAAAAACAAAGTTTAATAACTATATTTTAGAATACTAAATATTTTACAAATGTCACGTGATGAAACTATTTGTAAAGTTAATCAAATAATTACTAAATATCCGTATAATATTTAAACGGTTCATGTATAATAATATTTTTATTTTTTTAAAGTATTTTAATTGGAAGATATTACAAATTTAACAAATGTTTAGTGGTAAAATTCGAATAGCCAATATCAATGCTTACTTGCAACAGATCTATAAAGTATTCCAATGGTTACCTCCAACTATCAATAACTTTACAAAATACATTTTTAACCAACAAATTTCAAAGTTTTCCTTTAGAATTTTTTATTTAAGCATCCCAAAGAAGATATTTTAATTTTTGACATTCGTATTTCGTTTCTTGTCAACAACTTGATGAAAATAGCACAGCTAGCCAAAAGTACTAAATTGGTTAGCCATCCATTACCAACCATTTTATCACTGCATTGTTAGCCAACAGGCGTCAAAAAAGTTTTCCATTCGAATTACCATTTTCGGTTAATATTTTAAAACGATGACAAACAATCGAAAGAAAATCGATAATATTATTCTGAATAATCGTATTCTTTTGTTTGACATCGCAGTAAACAAACCCCCAAAAAAGAGAAAGGAAGACAAGTGTCACGCGAAAAAAGAAAAGCAGAATATATTTTATTCTTTTCTGTAAGCTCAGTCACGATTCGTAGATTTCCGTTCACGCAAGCGTATTTTGAAACGGCAGATCTACCTGCGCGGCCTTCGTGCTGCTTTATTTTGCCTTCAGATTCCGAGGTGAAGTTTGTGATTGACAAATGGCAACGGTATTGTCGTTTAGCGGATCGCAGCTCATCTTTCTAGCAGAGTTACTCAATGACAAATTCTTCTCCTATTGAATAACTGAAAATGATATCTCGATTGCGACTATTTCCATGTCGCATTAACATACTTATTAGTAAAAAACACATCTTTCGAACGTCTAAATTGAGTTAAGATGACATCGTCATAACGTCATCTTCGCCGCAGAAATTAATGTCAAATTTATTACATCTTACTGGATATATTAATAGAATTTGTTTCAGCTATGTTTTAATTATAAACTAGCAGATTATATATATTCTGGCCACTATCAAGTCGTTTGTAACTCTTCCAATGAGATGCGAAGTTTGAATACCATCACCGAATTAATCTACAAAATTGAAACTGAATATGCTATACATCTTAACCCCGATATTTATCTGATTTGTTTTCGGCTAAAGAGCAATTATAGACAAATTTCTTAAAATGACAGATTGTTGCGTTCTGGTCACTCTTCCAATAGAAGCGACATCTTGTGGCTTTGAATTCCGTCACCGAATTAATCTACAAAATTTAAACTATGACGTTCATCTTAATGCCGATATTTATCTGATTTGTTTTCGGCTAAAGAATAATTCCAGACAAATTTCTTAAAATGACAGATTATTGCATTCTGGTTACTCCTCCAATAAGAAGCGACATCTTGCGGCTTTGAATACCGTCACCGAATTAATCTACAAAATGTAAATTAAATATACCATTCATCTTAATGCCGATATTTATCTGATTTGTTTTCGGCTAAAAAGCAATTACATACAAATTTCTTAAAATGACAGATTGTTGCATTCTGGTCACTCTTCCAATAGGAAGCGACATCTTGGGGCGTTAAATACCATCACCGAATTAATCTACACAATTTTAATTAAATATGCCATTCATCTTAATGCCGTTATTTATCTGATTTGTTTTCGGCTAAAGAGTAATTACAGACAAATTTCTTAAAATGACATATTATTGCATTCTGGTCACTCTTCCAATAAGAAGCGACATCTTGGGGTGTTGAATACCATCACCGAATTAATCTACACAATATAAATTAAATATGCAATTAATCTTAATGCCGATGTTTATCATGATTTGTTCTCGGCTAAAGAGTAATTGCAGTCAAATTTCTTAAAATGACTGATTTTTGCATTCTGGTCACTCTTCCAATAAGAAGCGACATCTTGCGACGCTGAATACCATGACCAAATTAATCTACAAGATTGAAATTAGCTATTACGATCGTGCGGGTAGTAAAGAGAATGTTCAAGCTCTTCAAAAATATCGAAACCGAAGTAGCTGACTTGTACATACCATTCGTTTATTCTATAAAAAAATAACTTTGTTTTCAAGGAGTTGCTGGCGTTGATGCTGTTTGACGCATTTTTTCGATCAAACTCTAAATTTGGTCTCTGGTTTGAAAGTAAAACCTAGTGTTTGGCGCAGTATGGCCTTAGATGCCCTTGCGCCATAAAACCCAAACATCCATCCTAAATTTGGTCTCATAATTTTAAATCAGCGCCATCTGACCGCCGCAGGTCTTAAAGGTATATAATATATATATAATAAATTTTGGTTTCTTTTTGCCAAATTCATTAGTTTTGTATTTTGGCGTGGAGATATTTTGCTAATTTCATACAAATGCGATGGTTTGAATTCATATGTAGAATAGTTTTTTTTTTTTTTTTGCCGGAGCTCAAATTTTTTTATATAAAATATTTTAGTGGCAGGAGAGGCTACAGGTTCGTACTCAACGTTTAAAAGTGGTTGAGAAATACGAAGCTTTTCTTCTTTGTCTTTCACTTTGTTAACCTCCAAAATCAGAAACAAATAGTAAAATTTAAGCTGATTGCATGCCTTTATTTAAAAAAAAGACAATTTTTATGTAAAATACATTCATTATTATTAAGAAAAGAATAATTGTTCCAGATAATTGATAATTTTGTGAATTGGCATATTCTGCTATTTTTTATGAGTTTAGTTTCTTTGTTAGTTCTACACGAAATTAAAGAGAGAAAAAGTAGAATTATAAAAAAGTTGATCTGGTGGAGAAAATAAAAATATGTTAAGATTCAATTTTCCACATGTAATTAAAATCGAATCTTAAATAGTAAGCAAAAAAATAAATAATAATTTTAAAACTATTTTTTTTAATAAATTCCATTTACATACCATAACAATCCTGCCAAAGAACAACAAATTATTAAGCCCCACAAGGAAAATATGATGTTTCGAATTCGAAAATGACCAGTCACTTTTGAAACAAATAATGAAAAAAATCGTAATGTGTTGTAAAAACAAGCTATTGTTTTCCAAAAAACTTTCTAATAATTTTCAACTTAAGATTTTCCAACTTTCTGAAAGTATGCAAACAACATTTACTTATTAACTCACGATGACATTAACAATACAAAAACATAGTATCAGTTATCTCATTATCCGAATTTGCTTTTCTTCTTTTCAAAAAAGAAAACACAACTTCGATCATTCATGTTCCATTTTCGCTAGCATACTGACCTCTTATTATTATCGTTTGCATCATTAATGAACTTGACTTTTTAAAGATGGCATCAGGAAAGAATAACAAATTGACCACGCCATCTTGTCAGTATCATCTATTGTGTTTGGGAATTTTTCGTTCTAAAAATATAATACGTTTAAGAACAACGAATATTCTAACAGGTTTTTTTTTATCACATTGCTGTGCATCTAAGTCGTTAACCCTGTTTTGTAGTGCGATTTATTTCGTATTCTTTGGACAATGCAGGAAAAGGCTGCCATATCCGAGGGTTTTATTTTACTAATGAAGCAAAAAATCGCCAAATTACACGTTAACATTTTAACTGCGTTATAAAGTTTAAAAGTTTTCTCTCTTTTCTTCAATGGTTGGTTGGTGTCGTATCTTTTATTGAATGGGGTTGTTCCACGTCGTGGTGGCAACAGTTCCAACGGTTTTTTTTTCATTTGTTGTCTGGAATTAATTTTGTTTTGGTCCCGAAAAGGTGTATTCTAAGAATATTCTAATTATTAAATTTTTTTGGTGCCAACTTTTGCTGTTCTGTTAGTTAATCAAAACATTTTTTAGAGAAAGTCATATGGGTCATTTTGAGCGTGAAACTGTTACAACCAATGATATCACAGGAAAAAGAAAACAAGATAGCGTTACATCATCTGAAACATTCCCATCACAGCTTATGGTGTGCTTCAATAGTCCTGGTCGGGACAGTTGCCACTGCTATGATATTTTCTGGTCCCATCAGCAGAGATTTTCTTGTTTTTAAGATGTTAGTGGCTGTCTTCTTGTCGACGTCAATATTAGGTATTCGATCATGGGCTCTAACCCTTTAAGACCGGCCATCAGATGGAGCTAATTTAAGTTTATGAGACTAAATTTTAGAGTTCTATCGAAAAAATTTCTTAAACAGCATCAAGATCCTAATCTTTGAGGGTTATTAGTAACTGAAATTTCAAAATGGAATGTAATAGATTGAAAAAACGTAGATGTGTCGAGAGGGAGCTCCACTTTAATAGAATAAAATAGATTACGTTATTTGTTGCCAGTGTTCACTAGGGGGTTAAAAGACTTGATCTTGCAAAAGAAATTGTAAAACATTCCACCTATTATTAAAACCAGTTCTAAAAAAATTATGATGTAAATAAGGATATATTGTAAGCATTTTTTTATAATATCTCCAATACTTTTACTGTTAGTCAGCACTTTCTTTGAGACTCTGGTCTAAGCTTGATTTCGGACAGGACAAACGGAGTATACGGCTAAAAAAATGTGCTTAAAACAATAATATTAAGCACAAAAAATGTGCCAAAATTTGTTGCCTCAAGAAATTTACTGCTATACAACACAATTTAACCAAGCGTCATTAATTGTTAAAAACCGATCTACGAAACGAATAGACGAGTAGCAACGGTCTGTTTGCGTCTTAAAATCCGTTAGTGATTAGTAAAGTGTAAAAAATGTATTAAAAGCTTAAAATGTTTTCACCAAACCTTGCGATACAAATTACCTTAAAAAAATTTCATACTTAAAATCAACCTTTAAAATTATTTTAAACTTAATATATGATAGCGGGGGGAAAAAACTAGCATCCGGAATAAACATCAAATTATTCGATTCCTCGCCAAATGTGGCGAAACCGCTCGCGTGATTCCGCGTTCTGAACGTGACCTAAATATATAAATCTGACATAATAGAACAATTTGAAGAAAGCCCCCCCTCGGGCTAAATACAGTCTGACCCACGCGAAAGGTGCGGCTATCTAACAACTGGGTTTTCCTATACCGACTTCGTATACAGATAAATTATAGTAAACCTTAAAGAGTGGAAACATAACTACCCAAGTCACGTGTGTTGGTATGTATTATGGACTTCGACTTTTATGTTCAACAAGTTGAGTTTGATTGACGTCGCACTGGAGCTACACGAAGACTATTGGCGACGGGTGTCGTAAGTTAGAATCACAGTCAAAGGATGAGCGATACCTGAGTAGGCACCAAACGCAATTTTTAAGGGTGACATCGTATGCGGCGTCGGTTATTTGAAGCTTATTTAACGTGCACTTTCTCTGCGTGGGGTACTATTCGTTGGACCTTTTTTTGGCTACATAGACCGTTGATTAGCCTGCAGGTTTTTTTTTAATCAATGCTCGGACTACAAACCCGCTACTTTTCGCATGGAAGGCAAGAGCTCTACCGACTGGGCTCCCCTGACCCTAAGTCCAAAAAGAAGTAATACTTTTTAAAATAGCTAAATTATATAGGATGATCCAAAAAAATTTATACCGTTATATTACATGGTATCAAAATAGTTGACTACTTACTTGGTACCAAGTACTTATACTTGGTACCAAGTTACGTGATGGCTATCAATATCTTTGCTTCAAACTGTATTAAACATAAATTTTGATATTAAAATAGCAGTTTATGTTCTATGAATAACTTCCAAAATTAAACTCAAATTGCCCCTCCTTTTCGTTCCCGTGTAAATAACGAGGTGACTTCACGGTCTTCATTTGCCGATCTCGTGATATTACCGGACTGAAGTTGGGGGCTGGGGAGCCCAGTCGGTTAAGCACTCGCTTAGCATGCGGAAGGTCCCAGGTTCGGGTCCGGGCATCGCCAAAATAGCTGCCGACCTATAAACGGCTTGTGCAGCCAAAAATGTCCAACGAATAATACCCCGTGTAAGGGAGTGCACGTTAAATATCCTTCAAAGTCCTAACGCTGCGTACGATGTCGCCCGTAACGGTTGCGCTGGGTGCCTATTCAGGTGTTGGCTCGTCACCTGACTGTGGTTCTAAAATACGACGCCCGTCGCCAATAGCCCTCGTGTAGCTCTAGCGCAACGATAATTCAAACCTAACCTAACCGGACTGAAGTTTTCAATAGAAACGCTCCAAAAATATAGTTATCACTACCTTAAATCCACCAATTAAAACGCCAACGGAGAGAGTGTTCAGTGGTAAAGCGCCAAGATTGAAACCAACTTAATCTAATTACAACTTTAATTGGTTGATTTTACTTTTCTTTTTTAATTTCTAAGCTAAAAGCAAATGACAAATTAAAATTGAATTATATATATTTAATGTTCTTACACTTATTTTTATATAATATTTGTGGGGGAAAAAATCGGCACTTATATGACCGTTTTCTTGAAAATTTTGATTGTCAAGGGGGTAAACTAAAAACAATCGACGATAAGTCGCCAAAAATGGCGGGCTTCAGTGATACATATTGGTTGAACCAGCCAACTTTTTCCTTTTACAATTATATATGTTACTCGACCTATATTATGTAGGTCGTTGATTTTCTTAATTTTTTTTCCATTGTCAGTCAATTTTTAAAGGTCCTGCAACCATATAATTTTGTTTTCACTATCAATGAGAGTGAAAGGTTTTCAAGAATTGGTTACGAAATACAATTTGCAGTGGTTTTAACGGGGCCGTCGCGTGGTTATAAGATTCGCCCGGGGCAAGATTTTAGAAAATATGAGTTTCCGGTGGTATGTTTGAGGGAATGCGAAGGTCAACAAGATTTTACTATTTAGTAAGAAAGAGATGGGGAACTACAGTAAAACACACCTTAAGTTTGCAGCATTGAAATGTTCCACGCGGAGGAAACCGGCGTAAACAGCGCTGTCGCCAAGCAAAGGCGCCGAAATTTTGATGCTTTGATTGGTTGCTCCTTTGCGATACTACCGCCCTAATATTCGTGCGCCCTGTTATGTCAAAATCGAAAGGGAGAAAATTATTAATATTACACTCTAACTGAAGCAAAAACTAATAAAATAATAAAAATATGTCCTGAAATAACGAATAAATCGGTTTATTGAATGTGAAATACCTTTTTTATTTACCCTTTTTCTCGTAGAACATTTCTTTTCTGCAAACTTAATATGTGTTTTACTGTATGTGAAAGGTCTCAGGTTCGGGCATTTCCAAAATAACTGCGACTAGCAAACGATTTGATATGCAGCCGGAAAATGCGACTATTAATACCCCATTTAGGGGAAATGCATGTTAATATATATGCTCGAAGGTCCCGGCACCGAGTAAGAAGGCACCCTTAAAAATGTTGCGGTGGGTGCCTAACCGTAAAAAAAATCTAAATTATGAGGCTTTTCGCCAATAGCCTTCTTTTAGCTCTAGTGCTACGATAATTCAACTTTACCTTACCCTCATTATAACTAGAGCTGCCTAGATGGTATCACACACAAAAATTATCTCATGTTTCGGGGAATAGGGTACTTGACTAAATTTTCTTTATTGGCTTAAAATGTTCTTATGCCAAAAATATTAGACCCGTATTTTTTCTTTTTTTCAAATACCCCATAAAAAGGCAGAAATGGGAATTTAAAAATTAGGACGAAAAATCACTCCTGAAAACGCTTTCTGGTTGTCACGTGGTATATGTGATGTCACTATGAACTAAAAACAAACTTTGAAACCCCACATTGGGATCGATTTTAGGCAAATTTGAAATATACGCTTCTGAAAAACAGCTCTACATTTTCTCAATATTTATTATTTCAATAGTAATTAGATTAAATCAAGTTTAATCAGAAAACGAAAAACATCACCCCGATTTGTTTATAGTTCATAGTGACGTAAGCCAAACCGACGTGTTTGCGATTACTGGATGATGTTCACGTGAAAAATACGCCTTTTTAAAACGATTTTTTTAATGATTTAGATTTGTTTAGCAAAAATTATGTATGCATTTGTTATTTTTTACTTTCAACTATAGTTTAAATAACATTGAAGGTATTTTAGCGATACAGTCAAGTACCCTATTAGCCTCTTTAGAGAGCATCGGCTTTTAGCTTAGCAGAGTCCTAACCTAAGACCTATATAGATAGACCGAAATAAAGTTCCATTTAGAATTTTTTCGTTCCTATGATGCAAATTTCAAATGTTAAAAAAACGCAATAAAACTTATTTTCACTGTGTCTCTGCTAGTAGTATTTTATTTATTAAATTTCTGTTCGTTCATTTACCTTACGACGCTTTTTCTTTAAAAGCAATTTGTAATATCAATATGACCGTTTCTTTATTTTTTAATGCGATTTCCTAACACACATACATGCATTAATTTTAAATATTTACAAAATAAGTTTTATTCGCAATAAAACTTATTTTCACTGTGTCTCTGCTAGTAGTATTTTATTTATTAAATTTCTGTTCGTTCATTTACCTTACGACGCTTTTTCTTTAAAAGCAATTTGTAATATCAATATGACCGTTTCTTTATTTTTTAATGCGATTTCCTAACACACATACATGCATTAATTTTAAATATTTACAGTCCATTCACTAATAGGTATTTCTACAAACAAAAATGATGGGATGCCAGAGACCTTTTGAACAATTTAAATATTTAATTCAATTTTTCCCTTTTACATTCTAATTCCTTATTCAATTCTTGTGTTTGATGTTTTGCTAGTGATTTTGATTTTTGTATATATTTTCTCTTTTTTTTAAATGTAATTTTGATCTCTGTACGGCCTTAATGTAGTGTTTGTATCGCCGATTGCATTGGAAATAAAAAAATAAACAAAAATGTCAAATGAATAACTCATGTTACTGAAACAATACTGAACGTTTTAGATTGGTTTTCTAAAAGAGCATTCTTTCTGCTATCACCTGTTAGGTTAACATCTGTGATTTCGACGCAATCAATTTTTGGCATTTCGAACTTGATGGAATGTATTTTTTTCGTACGATTGTTGTACTTCTGAAATTCGAAATTAAACGGTTGTTTCTTCTTATTTTAAAAACGAAAAATTCCATTTTGTTATTTTATTGTTTTTCCATCTCTTCTCTACAGAGGAATGAAATATTTGCATTTGATCCTCTAATGCACGAATTTTTATTTTCATCCCAAATATATATATATGTATTTTGAATACTCACACATTATGGGAAAAATACTAAAAAAAAAAAAATAACTGCATTAGAATTTAAATAATTTCAATTTTAAAAAAATTTTCCGTATGACAAAAAACAACTGCAAAATTCAAATTTTGATAATAATGACTAGAAAACTGCTACAAAATAACCCTTTTTAACTATGATTAATTTTTCAAAACAATTTATTAGTATTTAGTACTAATATTATTATTCTTTGAATACTGGCAAAAACGTAATTTCACAAAATTTAATAACCTCACTCTTTAATTTTGAATACACTTTTACTACCGTCATCTATGAGGATTATTAGTAACTAAAACTTTAAAATGAAATGTAATAGATGAAAAAAACACAGATTTGTCTAGGAGGAGCTCTAATTTAATAGAATAAAGTGGATTATGTTACTTGTTACCAAACGGTAGCAGTATGCATTAGAGGGTTAAGGGTGTATGAAACCGATTGACCGTGGGTCTTCAAACCAATGTGCCTCTGCCTAATCTAATGAAAAAAAAATATATCTTTTAAGTCATTTTTCTCCTGCTGTATTGAATGTTATTACAAACGTTATTTTTTAAATATGATAAATGTAGCTGACTTACAATACTCTCTACAATACCACTTTTTGAAATTTGTTCTAATATATTTTTTGACTGGATTCTGTCGCTCGTCGAAAACAGCCCTCGTGTAGCTCTAGTGCGGCGATAATTCTAACTGACCCTAATATTGTGGGCAAAACTACAGAGTGTCCCAAAATGGACTACCTGTTTTTAAAAGTTAATAAAAAAAGAAATTGAGAGATATACTAACACCATTCTTGCAGAAAACGAATGAGTCATGTCTGTAATTTGATATGGAACACTTTATTATAGTAGTTATGTTCATTACGTTATATTATTACACTTTATTAAGTTCAATTTTACATAAAGATAGCGCTTCAATAACGTGTGTTGGCTCTATGAAAGAACTAGGCATGCGTATACACCAAAAAGAAGGTCACGTATTCATAACAGAACATTTTTGACCACGTGTCCTTCTTTTCGGTTCTGCAAGAATTGTGTTAATATCTATCCATTTTTTCTGTTGTTGTTGTTTCTAATGCCAATCGGTAACCGAGCCCGGAGTAGAGGACTACCCGATTAAGGCAAAGAGGGCGGCTTCCGTTTTTATTGAGCGCCACAAGGGAGGAAGTCCGACTGTTGCCCGTCAGCATGAAGCATCCGTTTTACAGGAAGGTCCCTTTCACACATCCATTCTCACTCACATATCGGAATTTTGATCCAGATCAAAGGATTTTGGACCTATTTTTTCTTATTAACATTTAAAAACAGTTAGTGCATTTAGGGACACCCTGTATGAAAAACGCTAGCTTTTGCACTGTTTTCTGTAAGTGCTAGCTTAAGAACCAAATTAAAGACGTGTCGGTGCATTTTAATGATGCGAACCTAAACACATCACGTAAAATCGTTCCGGATACTTCCGGGTTACCCCCACGATTGCGTGATGCTCGAAAAACAAAATACAACCCACATTTTATTGATTCAGGTGTTTTGCCTCTCTGTTTTTCTGAAGCCTTGTGAACCAGTATCCCATAAGGCAGTTTGCAAGCCCTAGCACATGTTGTAAGCCACCAGATGGCCCCATGAGATAATTCGACTAATAAAAAATATATATTTAATTTTAACTAATTAAAACTTTTTACCAGCTTTGCTAGCATAACTTTTTTGCTGGATATGTATTGATAATTTCTGGCAGACATGAGATATATATTCATAAAAGAAGCATATAAAAAATTCAGTTTTTATTGCATGTAACTCTTCGGCAAAAGCATTTTTTGTGAACCAGTATCCCGTTTTGCATTGCGAAAACGGCGAAATGTGGCTTCATCACAGCACGTTATTGCGCAATCGATGGGCATATCTGCTACTTTCTAAATCTATGGATCCAATAGACAATTTCAAGGGATATCTCCAAAGTTTAGTTTTTTATCATTGATTCATAATTTGATTATTGGGGGAAATCCATAAATCACGTTATGCGATTTTGACGATTTTTTTTACCCCTCCTTCCCCCTGGTGACATTTCGTGATATTTGGCTCGACCGCCCTTAATCTCACATTAGATTTTTCAAAATTCGTCCATCTTTATTTGATTTCTGGCCCGTCCGTGGCCGAGTGGTTAAAGCATCAGCCACAGGATTCAACCTTCTCAGGTTCGAATCCCACCTACTGCTAGTCATCCTATAAATCAGATCTATGACTGGAAAGAGTAGAAAATTCCAACTCGTTGTGGATGGGCCCGAGTACACTGGGACAGACGTGCTCGTTAAATATGTGGAGTCCAAAGTCCCGGCGGCGTCAGGGTACGATGTCGCTCGAAGTTCCGTTGGGTGCCCGCTCAGGTGTCGACCTCCAGTACAGAGACTCCTTTACTGACTTGACCAGGGTTCTAAATTACGAGGTGTTATTGGCGCTGTGCTGATGCTCCGAAAGGAGGCATATTTTACAGGAATTCAACTTTTTCTCTCGCAATCTTTCGTTGACTTTTTGATAAGAAAAATCCCAAGCACAAACAATTCTTAGCCTACCCCGTCTATTTGTAAAATATTATTAAACTTACAGACCTATTGACTGTTGTATACGCTCGTAGATCCCGAAGCAACCACAGAATTTTCAAAAGAATTGAACGTTCATCAGCAAACCAATATCACAGAAATTAATCCATTAAATCCGAAATGTGAAAAAAAAACCTTCCCCTTGTCATGTAGAATTGGCGAAAGTTGGCGGGCTTTCTGAATCATATTTAAAAATGTTGGAGCTTCAAAAAAAAAAAAACTATTTAAAATTCACCATATTTATCTACCGTATTTGAATCATGTAATAATGCTGCCCCTTTTCTATCGTTCAAAAATGACAGATGAACATAAACAACAAGAGACTACAGAGAAAATAGAATTGCAATTAAATGATTATATATTTATATATATATAATACCTTAATTTTTTTTCTATATTTCTTGTTTACCAGTATTTCTTTTTAAATTAAACAGATAATAAAATTAATCCTTCATCAGTTGAATTGGACAACGGCTTCAAAAAACAACAAATAAATAAAACCTGATTTTCTTACACAGGAAATTATTGGTGAGAACTCGAAAATAAGAGTATGTGGGTAACCTCACAACAAGCCTCTCTCGTACGAGTCTAGTACTCATTTCCCGACTTAGCTAGTAGGGTGGGCCGAAAAAAGCTTTTTATTTTATTTCGGATCGCTATAGTGCGGAAAAGTTGCCATTGGTAAAGACAAGAAAAATGCACTATTTATTATTTTTTTATTACTATATCTTCCGTTCGCGCAATGCCATCAAAGTTAGCAAAAACAATTTAAAAACCGTAATTTTTTATAATTTTTTTAAACACGGTGTATGTTTTTAATTATGTTCCTATATCATGAATTAACTACCAAAAGTATGTAAAATCCATATCTTATAGGCACTTATTCATAATAAATGCTATAATATATAGTATAATAAGTTATTATACATTTGTGTCAGACCTTCCGGCCACTTAACGTAGTATAAAATTAGGAAAATTCGTATTTTTCGCTAATTTTCAAAGTTTTAACTTTTTATAAATTTTAATCATACAACATGATATAGGAAAGCAATTAAAATCATATATCGCGTTTAAAAAAATTATAAAAAATTACGGTTTTTGACAATTTTTGCCAACTTTGATGGCATTGCGCGAACGGAAGATATAGTATTAAAAAAAAACTGTGAGTTTTTGTAATATTTAACCCCTTTCGATCAGCGGTCAGATGGCGCCGACTTAAAATTATGAGACTAAATTTGGAGTTTTATCGAAAAAATGCGTTTAATAGCATCAATGCCAGCAACTCCTTAGAAACGAATTAAACTTTTATACAAATAACGAATTGTACAAGTCAGCTGCTTTGGTATCGGTATTTTTGAAGAGCTTGAACATCCTCTTTAATACCCGAACAATCGTACGAGCCCGGTCGGAAAGGGATAAACCATTTTCACTTTTGTTTTAATTCAAACTGTCGTATAAATTTACTTCGGTTAAAAACATCCATCAAGACATTTGAAATCTGCTTGATCCTCTTGTGCGTCATTTTTTAATACAATTTATAATTCAGTCCATACGGTATCGATATTTTTTTAAAGCTTGAAAATTCGACTAAAAAAGCTATTTAAATTTTAGGAATAAATCGAATTAAATAAACTCCGTAACATTTTGTTTAGTTGCAATAAGTGTAGATCTGCTATTCCGCTAAATTTTTTTATTTGATTTTAAAAGTTGTAGTTATGACCCCTTTACACACGTGACTTACACTATGAAATTTTTAATAGGGTACTTGACTGCTTCGCTAAAATTCCTTTAAATGTTATTTAAATATACTTGAAAGTCAAAAATAACAAATGCTTTTATATTTTTTGCGCAACAATTAAAAAGATCATTTTAAAAAGGCTTTTTTCCACGTGATCGCAAACACGTCGGTTTGGCTGACGTCCCTAGTAACTATAAACAAACCGGCGTGATGTTTTTTGTTTTCTGATTAAACTTGATTTAATCTAATTTACTATGGAAATAAAAAATATTGAGGTATTGTAGGACGGTTTTACAGAAGCGGATATTTCAAATTTGCCTAAAATCGATTCCAATGTGGTGTTTCAAAGTTTGTTTATAGTCACTAGTGACACTTGACAACCAGAAAGCGTTTTGGGGATTTTTCGACCTAATTTTATAATTCATTTTTTCTGCCTCTCTTATGGGGTATTTGAAAAAAAAAAAGAAAAAATACAGGTCTAATATTTTTGGCATAAGATTATTTTAAAACAATAAATTTTTTTTAGTCAAGTTCAGTATTTTGCAAGGACTTAGTCACAAGAGGGTGTATCCTGGCCACTCTATATGCAACCAGTATGCAGACCAAATTTCCCAACTCGTCAATTGAATAGAAAGAACTTGAATTCTAGAGTATAGAATAAAAGAATTTTCCTCGATTTCGTTTTACCTTGAACTCTTACTATTGTTTATCCTCCCACTGATTCAATTTGTGAAATTATTTTTCATAATTGTAAGGAAATTTTGGACAGTTCGCCTTTTGGTAATAAAATGATGTAATGGCATTTTCATTGTTGAATCACAACTTTTCCTAACTTATTATTAAAGGAAGTATCTTCAAAATGGTTGCCCACTGCACTGTCTCAACTTTAATATAAAATTGCTGAATCAGTTCAAAATATATTTTTTTAAGTAAGGAGCTGCTATCACATAACCGGAGTCTGATCTACCAGAACCCTTTCCGACAGAGCTATCATATGATCGTGCGGGTATAAAAGAGATTGTTCCAGTTTTTCAAAAAATATCGATACCGACTCAGCTAACCTGTATCACTCGCTATTTGTATTAAATGACGCGGTTCTTAAGGAGTTGTTGCATTGATGCTGTTTAAAGCAACTCTTTCGTTAAAAATCGGTCTCGTGAACTATAATGAGCGCCATCTGACGGAGTCTCAAAGGGATATGGCATATTAGTTCCGAATATGGAGACAAAATTTGAGTTTCTATTATGCTTCATGCTGTAGCCCTCTAAAATTTCACTAGATTTTAAAATCGTCTGAGACCAATTTATGTGTTTCAATTGAAGTAGGCGCAGACATTAACCTAACGTGATTGGCTTGATCGATATTATACTTACTTTACTTTGGCCAATGCCCGTCGGTGACGGTTGAGCCATTAGACGTCGAGAATCATAATAGCGAACAAATCAAGTAGGAGAAAAGTGTTAAAGTCCAATACACGACAACAGAATAGTGGAGTTGATAGGCTCAATCTTGAAGTCCTTATGAATGTCTCCAGTTCGTATTATTGCTGGTATATAGGTGAATTTGTTCAAAAAACAATAGCACGAAAAATCTTGTTAGCCATAAAATTGATATTGAATTTGAGGTTCATTAATAATTATATAACAAAAGGGGAGAAGCAGGACCTTGTTATCGAATTTATTAAACAGTTAAAAGTAAATAAAAATACGGTACAGCCTCGACTATCTGGTTTAATTGGGACCGGAGGAATTTCGAAAAATTGAAAATTCCGGATAATAGATAATCTCCACTAACTAGTAAGATTTATATTACAGAGGAGCGCCGAAAGTCTGCGTCTCAAATTGAAAAAAAAAGCGAAAAATCATAGATTTAGAAAGTAGCAGATATGCCCATCGATTGCGCAATCCCGTACAACGCAATACAAACCGCGCGATTGTGTGATGAATCCATATTTCGCTGTTTTCGCAATGCATCACGGGATACTGGTTCACAAAATATGCTTTTGCCGAAGAGTTGCATGCAATAAAAACTGCATTTTAATATGCTTCTTTTATGAATATATACCTCATGTCTGCCGGAAATTATCAATACATATCCAGCTATAAACTTATGGTAGCAAAACTACTTAAAATTTTTAATTAGTTAAGATTAAATATATATTTTTTATTAGTCGAATTATCTCATAGTGCCATCTGGTGGCGTTTGGCATGTCATGTGCTTAGGCTTGCGAACTGCCTTATGGGATACTGTTTCACAAGTGGCCTCACCTTTCCCAGTAGGGGCAGATCTGCTACTTTCTAAATCTATGCGACAAATCAACAAAAAAAAATTTACCAAAGAAATCAGCTTTGGTTTTGCACTGTAAACTCTGAAAATGAGACTTCAAGCAAAGAAAAAGTGCTAAAACATTATTTTATTTCCATTCTTATTTTTTTAATATTTGGCCGGAGTTCTGAGAAATCGCGAAATCAAACATTAACATCAAGAAACTACAGGAAAAATAGAATCACAATTAAATGCGTTTATTTTTCCTATGATTATTGCAAAACACTGTGAAAAGTTGCAAAAATAAGAGATTTTTCATGCCAATTACGTTTTCTAGTTTCTTCATTAGCTGCGGACACAATAAAAAGTCTTTTTTAATTGCATCTCAAGACTAAAATATATCCGTATAATAAATATATTCAACAATTAACTTGAATGTGAACCAATTATCTTGAATATGAAGTTGTGATTCAACACTGAAAATTCATTACATCATTTTACAAAACATGAATATCTTTTTCACCAGTATGTCTTTTTAAATTAAACTCATAATGAAATTGATACTTACATTTTGCTCTAGCCTACTGTGACGAAACAAATAAAATAACACCTGATTTTCTATAAAAGGAAATTATAGGTGAGATCTTCGAAAGTAAGACCCGAATATGGTACAACAGCTGGGAGAAAAAAAAAACGTTCTCCCCCTCGTTATTCAGCTGCTATTAATCAGGGAATTTTGCGGAAATTGTCAATTTTCAGGAAAAAGCGCGAGGAATTGAGAACTGGCAACAAAAAATTTTATGGGGTCGGTTAACAGAGTTCCGAATAAAAGGAAGACGGTTAATCGGTTATATTGTAATAATTTTAGGGTATGGCAGCAATCATTAAAACAACGAGAATACAAAAAATTACAGAAACACCTTTCAAAATATAGCTTACACATTCTTTCTAAAAGAAATCTCTTTAAACGTTTATAAAGAGAAGCTACTAAGTTTCTCTGGGTATCATAGGTCAATGTGCTTTTTCCTTAACTGCTTATTCAATCAACAAAAAAAGTAAGTCAAAGCTATTTTTCTTTCTACCACTATTTTTTATTTTAAATGACCAAGCTCACGCAGTAATTCATGAGTCCTACCGCCCTATATATAAAGTGGCTGTTTTTCCGGTTTTTCTAAGCTTGCCATTAGGAATATGTGGATTATTTTTGAAGAAGAGTTGTTCATTAATCTGAATCATTTTACACCAAAGCTTAAGCATTCCTTAAAAATTAGTTATTGTAAAAAATAATAATTGGAGTTTGCGAGAATATGATTACAGTGCAATAATAAAAAAAACTTGCCCGTTAGATACGCCTTATCAACATCTTGATTTTGCAAAATTGACAAATTTTCCACAGCTTTTTACGTCAATGGTAATACAATAAACATGTACTTTTATTTTGTATATTATTGTTTACATCTGCATAAACATTAAAATACTGCTTGTGATGAGTACAATTACAATAATTTTAATTAAACCTATTGAATACCTTTATTAGTATACCATTTAGTAGTTAGTTACCACCATAGTATGTCATTTATTAGTTAACCGTTGCTTAAATATTAATTTTTTTTCCTATGCAGGAATATCACTTTTTCCCAGGTCGGTAAATACCCGTTTTTACCATCTGGTAAATACCGGTTTTTACCATCTGGTAAATACCATGCCAACCCCGTATATTTGTAAAATATTATTAAACTTACTGACCTAATGCCTGTTTTACACGCTCGTAGATCATATTAAATTTATCCAGATTAAATTATTATCAGTTATTTAATTCAAATTTTTTCGCCCGAAGCAACCACAGAATTTAAATAAGAATTGAACGATCATCAGCAAACCAGTATCACAGAAATTAATCCATTAAGATGGCCAATTTGACAGCAAGTTTTTGAAAATTCTATTACAACCATGACTTTGAGCGATTTTATTACTATTTATGAATAGAAAATAGTTTTTGAGAAAGTAAATCATAAAAATTAAAAAAAAAAAATTCAGAATTTGTGGAAAATTATGCAAAATATGCTTCAAAAATCACGTTTACGCAAAACATGATATCTATACAAATTTATAATTTGTTTACATCATTTAAATTTAATTATGCTTAACAAACATTAATCTTGGTCATGAACTACAATCACTAACATATCAGAGCCCAAAATGTATTTATAGGCAAAAGTTTGTAGTATTATATCGAAAACACATAGAAACAAGATAGTAACAAACGTATAAATAGTTTTAAAATATCCAATTCTTAATAGTTTTACACGATTCTAGTTCAAAACCTTCTTCATACTGTTATAAAACTGCAGTAAAAAAATTGAAAGCAATTGATAATAAAGAACTTTAGTTTTTTTTGTTTTGCGTAAACTTAAAATCTCAGAAATTCGATTGAAAGAATATGATTTCACGCTTCGCAATTTCTTGGGTGAGCTAACTTTAAAGTGCTATAACTTCAGTTCTATTAAAGTTAGAAAATAAAATGAAACATATTTAGAAAACTAAACATTCGTTTTATATTAAAACGCAAAAATCTAAATTTAGATATTCAAGTCTATTTTTGCTGAAAAAGGTGATCAGACCTTAAAACCGAAATGTGACAAAAAAGAAAAAAAAACCATTCCCCTTGCACGTAGAATTGGCGCAATTTGGCGGGCTTTCTGGAATTTGAATCCACGTAATAATGCTGCCACTTTACAAATATTCAACAACAAGTTCTAAAAGAACTAAAATAGCCTACTTTCTTGTTACTTAAATACTTACTAAAATTCTTATCTTGAAAAAACTAGGTTCGTAACAGTAAGTGACATCGACAACCGTTTCTACATTAAATTTATATACATTGGAATAAATTTCACTAAACACAGCATCCGGCTATAATTTCAACTTCTTAAAGCCAAATAAATTATTTTCATTAATTTTCTATCGCCTATAAACTAAATTTTACTTATCGTCCGCATGATTTATTTGCAGTTATAAATAAATATTTAATTATTCGTAGAACAAAAACCATAAAACTACTCCAAAATACACTTAAAATAAGAAATATAAATTAACAAGTAGGTTTGTAACAGAATCTGTCACTTAACCAGCTTCCACAAAAAAGTTGTGTTTAACAGGTAAAAATGCGCCAAACACAGCATTAATTCTATATGAAACATTTACCCGCTAAATTCAGTTATTTTATTTCGAAAATTAAATAACTATTACTTAAATCGTTTGCAAAATCTCCGATCACCGTTTGCAAAAATTTATATTTCAAAGAATAAAATGTAATATTTATCTCTTTTAAATAGAATGAAAACATTTCATACCAACATACAAGGAATCTCGTAGTGAAATATATTTGACCTCATTTCAAACTTATCGGTGGCGCAAAACTAAATTTATTTTAATTTATTGCCTAAAAGAATTAAAGTTTCCTGAGCGATTGTTGCGATGGCAAAGGTGATTTAATTCGAATTAAAATGGCTTCCTAAGCTTTTTAAAAGAGCATTAAATTTTGAAGTTTTTTTTTAAAATAATTAGAGTACTTAGAATTCGAATTCTTTTCCGAATTTTTTTAACGTATTCTCATTTCGAAACGCTGAATTTTTTGACGTATCTCACTTGTCCTTAGCATTTGTAGTTTGCAACAGAGATTTAAATGACTCGAAATTGAATTTCAATGCTAATTCAATGGGAAATTCGTCGACAAATTGTAGATTTATGTCCGTCCGATCGTACAGACAGACGGACAAAAAGTATGAAAGTTGGGTGTCTGAGGTTATACCTTTCTAATAAAAAAGAATTTTTAAGATCGGATTTATAGAACCGATTTGTGAAGGGGGTACGGACAGACGGACGGTTTGTCAATACCTACTTTTTCATTTTTAGCCTACTTTTTTTTTTTAATTCGAAGAATTAAAAAAAAATAGAAAAGTAGCTATTGACACGCGGTCGATGTCCGTCCGTCTGTCCGTACCCCCCTTCCAAAATCGGTTATATCCATCCGATCTTAAAAATTCTTTTTTTTTTTTTTGTTAGAAAGCTATGACCTCAGAGACCCAACTTTCATACTTTTTGTCCGTCTGTCTGAACGATCGGACGGACATAAATCTACTATTTGTTGACGAATTTCCCATTGAACTAGCATTGTAATTCAATTTCGAGTCATTTAAATCGCTGAATTTAGCTACAAATGATGTGGATAAGTGAGATACGTCAAAAAATTCAGCGCATCGAAATGAGAATACATTGAAAATTTCAGAAAAGAATTCGAATTCCAAGTACTTCAATTATTTAAAAAACTGCAAAGTTTAATGCTCATTTGAAAAGCATAGGAAGCCATTTTTATTAGAATTAAATCACCATTGCCATCGCAACAATCGCGCGAGAAACTTTAATTATTTTAGACAATTAATTAAAATAAATTTATTTTTGCGACATCTATCAATTTGAAATGACGTCAAATATATTTAACTTCGAGTGTCTTTGTATAGTGGTATGTAACGTTTTCATTCTATTTAAAAGCGAGAATTATTACATATTTATTCTTTGAAATACAAATTTTTGCAAACGATTTAAGTAATAATTATTTAATTTTCGAAATAAAATAAATGAAATTAGCCGAATTTATAGCAGGTAAATGTTTAATATAGAATAAATGCTGTGTTTGGCGCCTTTTTACCTGTGGAAGCGGGTTAAGTGACAGATTCTGTTATACAAACCTACTTGTTAATTTACATTTCCTATTTTAAGTGAATTTTGAAGTAGTTTTGGGGGTTTTGTTTTGCGAAAAATTTAATATTTATTTATAACTGCAAATAATCATGCGGACGATAAGTAATATTTATTTTATTGGCGATAGAAAATAAATGAAAATAATGGCTTTACGATGTTGAAATTATAGCTGGATGCTGTGGTTAGTGAAATTTATTCTTTTGTATATAAATTTAATGTAGAAACGGTTGTGGATGCCACTTACTGTAACGAACCTAACTTTTTCAAGATAAGAATTTTAGTAAGTATTTAAGTAACAGAAAAGTAGGCTATTTTAGTTCTTTTAGAACTTCTTGTTTCTTAATTCTTCGAATTAAAAAAAAGTAGGCTAAAAATGACCGATGAACATAAACATCAAGAACCTACAGAAAAAATAGAATTGCAAGAAAATTTGGTCATTTCCCCTATGATTATTGCAAAAAATGTAAAAAGTTGCAAAAATAAGAGATTTTCCACGCCAATTCAAAGTTTTCTAGTTTCTCCATTAGTTGCGGACACAATAAAAAGTTCTTTTTAATTGTACCTCAAGACAAAATTATAGCCGTTTAAAAATATATTTAGTTTTATATTTCTTATTTACCAGTATGTCTTTTTAAATTAAACACATAAATAAATTATTATTTAGCTTAGGTTAATTTGAAAAGTGTGTGGTATTTGAATAACTTAACACCCTGATTTCTATTAAAGGAAATTATTGGTGAGAACTTGAAAGTAAGAAACGCCTTTGCGTAGCGTGCTAAATCGGATACTTAAGTGTATCGTAAAAATTCCTTTCAATATTATTTAAACTATAGGTTAAACTCAAAAATAGCAAACGTATCTTATTTTTTTGCGAAATAATTTTTTAAATATATAATAAAAATCATGTTAAAATAGTTTTTTTTTTCATCGGTACGTCACATGGTCAAAATCACGTCGATTTGGCAGACCTCACTAGTAAGTATTAAAAAAAAATGCTTTATGTGGTTTTTTTTTACTAACTTGATATAATTAAAAAGAAATCGAGATAATGGAAGGCAGATAGTTCAAATTTTACTAAAAAAAAACTTTTCAATTGAACAACTAGTAAGAGGAAAGTAACGTTGTTCACTTGCATATCATTCTTTCTACAAGCGGCTCATTTCAAGGGATTCTACGTATATTGTCTGTGCATTTGACCTGCGTGGTGTAAAAAAAGCCATTTAGTGTACTTTCACACGTTTCAAATGGCTTGCTTTAAAAAACTGACCGGTGATTAACTTTTCCTTTTTATATATATTTTGCTATTTAGAAGGAAATTAAGGATTGTTTCATTTCCTTCCCTTTGTCCTTGAGAATAAATGGAATTCCGAAACTGTCGAATTAGAATTAACCTGAAAAAAGAGCCATGGCGTGTCTACAGTCCTTAAATATAAATCTCAATTTATGAGGAACGTTCATAAATATTTTTAATCAAAAAAAATTGTTCAAAAAAAAAAGAATACAAATAACAGGAATACAATATAACAAAATTATACCCGTTTAAAAAATGTATTCAACAATTACCTAAAATTATGAACCATATTTTTTTTTTAATATTTCTTATTTACCCGTATGTCTTTTTAAATTAAACACTTAAATAAATTAATGTTTAGTCTAGGTTTATTTGAAAGTGTATAGTACTTGAAACTTGAATAATTTAACACCCTGTTTTCTTTTAAACGCAAAAATACCTTTCAATATTATTTAAAGTATACGTTAAACTAGAAAATTTCAAACGTATCTTATTCTTAAGTAAGAGAAAAGTAAAGTTGTTCACTTGCATATCATTCTTTCTACAAGCGGCTCATTTCAAGAGATTCTACAATATTGTCTGTGCATTTGACCTGCGTGGTGTAGAAAAAAAAGCCATTTAGTGTACTTTCACCCGTTTCAAATGGCTTGCTTTAAAAAACTGACCGGTGATTAACTTTTCCTTTTTATATATATTTTGCTATTTAGAAGGAAATTAAGGATTGTTTCATTTCCTTCCCTTTGTCCTTGAGAATAAATGGAATTCCGAAACTGTCGAATTAGAATTAACCTGAAAAAAGAGCTATGACGTGTGTACAGTCCTTAAATATAAATCTCAATTTATGTGGAACGTTCATAAATATTTTTAATCAAAGAAATTGTAAAAAAAAAAAAAGAATAGAGTATCTTATTACGAACTTTAAAAGACAATTTCTCTGTATAATATAAAATTGTAATTTTCGGACACTTAAAAGCCACGCGACTTACGCGGCTTCAGCCAATCAGAAACGCTGAAAGTAAGTGTGGCGGTGTTCTTGTTTTGTGCTGGGCCTGCTTCAGGTTGCGTCCCTTGGCTTTGGTAGGGATCGTTGCTCAGCGCTAGAGCTACGTGATTCCCTGGAGCAGTCCCACGGAAACTAACTTATTTTTCAACTGGTGGCATCGGTCTTGAGTTTCCGGCAACGCATTGTAAAAATAGCCGAAGACGATGCATTATTCCTTTTTCGTCTTGTGCACTCTCCCCGCTGGCTGGGACCTTTTTACTAAAATATCTTAGAATTGCATGTTTGTTTGCGGAGCAAACAAAGCGAAATTGCTTAGCAATTCTCAAGGGTTGGCGAGTGTTAGCGAGCAGGGGGCTTTGCCCCCAAGTGTTAAGATAAATATTTTGAATGTACGATTGGAGAGGGGCGGAGTGTTGAATGTTCTTTTGAAAGACGACAATGATTGACGTAATGTGTCTTGACTGTAGACATAGCCGTTACAGTTTGGACTAATGTCAACTTTTTTTGATGATATTGTACACTCTTAAAACGAACGAGCCATTTAACTCATCAGTCTGACTAATTTTCACTCCTCCAGTCTGCAAAATGCACTTCTCCTTTTGGAGTGGATCCTTTGTGTGTTAAACCTCTGACAAGATCACTCCAAACGAGTGATTTTAACTCAGTCTGAGTTAATATTCACTCCTTTCCAGTGTCGAAAATGCACTTCTCCAACTAGAGTGGATTTCACTCTTTTGTTTTAAGAGAGTACGTAGCGTCTGAGAAGGGTATTCCTCGTGCACCCCCTCTACTTGGGGTATTGTTGGTCGGACATTTTTGGCTGCCCAGGCCGTTTGTCATGATGTCAGTTGCAGAGGTTTTATAATAGAAATCGTAGTAAATGTGCAGTGATTTCGTGGGTCACAGATATAGTTGGTAATTAATTACTAAAGGTACCTTTTCTATGAAACACCTAGCAAACTTAAACCAGCGCCATCTAAAGTGCTTGTAAAAGGTTATAGGCTGCTCAAAACAGTTAGGGGAGCACTTTGCGTACTTTTTTTTACCGTTTTAGTCCCAACTATTTATTTTTTATTCCAAAAAATCTAATATGTTTGAAAGAGATTCAATATGTACATGTATAACCAAATGGTGAGATACAGGCGAATAAAAATCTTAATTTTTTAAAACTAAAATTAAAGGAAAAATTTGAATCATAAATTATAGCAATAATTTTTTCAAAACTTTCTTTGTTAAAACTGATTTTTGAACAACTAAAAATGCATGCGTGTAGAATTTAGGGTCAATTTATTTAATAAAACTTTTCCAGAGTGAATATTTTACATTTTTTTCGTATTTTCATTTAATTAATTCAAACTTTATTTAATTCTTCAAGAGACATGATTCTTCCATCAAACGATACAAAAAGAAAATATAACCTTGTTGAAAAATGTATTTAAAATTTGATACAACTTATTTGAAATAAGTGCTAGTTTTAAAAAAAAAATCGCAAGCTGATGATTGGAAATGGAATCATTGGGGTGAAAGGGTTTAAACATGCACTGCCCAAATTGTTGAGAAAATAGATCGTCTGAGCTCTCTACACTCCGTGCCACATTACAGGGACATATCACATATGCCTACACTCTTAAAACAAAAGAGTGAAATCCACTCCAGTTGGAGAAGTGCATTTTCGACACCGTAAAGGCATGCATATTTACTCAGACTGAGTTAAAATCACTCGTTTGGAGTGATCCTGTCGGAGGTTTAACACACAAAGGATCCACTCCAAAAGGAGAAGTGCATTTTCCAGTCTGGAGGAGTGAAATCCACTCAGACTGAGTTAAATTAGGAGTGTTTGTTTAAAGAGTGTAAGCACCCCAGAGTCCTAGGTCACGAAATCTGAAATGAGCACGACAGGCCTTGATCCAGCAATGGGCTGTTGCGCCGAGGAGAAGTTTAGAAATAATGCTGCCAATTTTCAAATATTCAAAATTGACTGATGAGCATAAACATCAAGAAACTACAGGAAAAATCGAATTGCAGTTAAATGTGTTCATTTTCCCTATGATTATTGCAAAAAAATGTGAAACGTTGCAAAAATAAGAGATTTCCCTTGCCAATTCAACGTTTTCTAGATTCTTCATTAGTTGCGGACACAATTAAAAGTCCATTTTAATTGCACCTCAGTAGTTTTAATTTCAACATCTTTTTAATTGGAATCAAGTTCTTTTAATTGCACAATAAAAACTCCTTTTTAATTGCAAAAAATATACTGTTTAATACATACATATATTCAACTATTATCTTGAATATGAACCTTTTTTTTTTATATTTCTCATCTACCAGTATGTGTTTTTAAATTAAACAATTAATTAATTATTATTCACCTTATCCTGCTAAAACAATGAATAAAAAATACACCTGAATTCCAGAAAAAGGAATTTGTGGTGAGAACTCGTAAGTAAGAAACGCATTGTACACGATCTAAATAGGGTACTTAACTGCATCACTAAAATACCTTTCAATATTATTTAAATTTTAGTTTAAAATAATAATAGTTTTTTTTCCTCAAAAATAACAAACTTGTTTTTGAGAAACAAATATTTAAATATTTAATAAACATCACGTAAAAACGGTGTTTTTTTTTTTTTTACATCGGTACGCCAAGTGATCAAAAACACGTCGATTTGGCTGACCTCACTAGTTAGTGTTGAAATAAATTCGCTTGGTGTTCTATTTTTTTATTTTTATTATTATTAAACTTGATTTCATCTAATTTACGATTAAAATAAGAATTATCGAGAAAATGGAAGGCGGTTTTACAGAAGCGGATAGTTCAAATTTTACTTTAAAAAATTCTTTTCAATTGAACAACAAGTTATTAAAAGAGGTAACTTGTCACTTGCATATCATTCATTCTACCAAGCGGCTGATTTCAAGGGATTCTACACTTGACCTGCGTGGTGTAAAAAAGAAAAGGCCATTTAGTGTACTTTAACCCGTTTCAAATGGCTTGTTTTGAAAACTGACCGGTGATTCTGTACTTTATAACGGGAACTAAACTCTGGGGGTTCCGCGTGAGGCTGGCCACCTTACCGGGACATATGCCTAGCACCCCAGAGCCCAGGTAACGAAAGCTGAAATGAGGACGGCAGGCCTTTGTCGAGTAATGGGCTGTTGCGCCAAAGTTTAGTAATAATGCTGCCAATTTTTTCAAATATTCAAAAATGACCGATGATCATAAACATTAAGAAACTGCATTAAAAATAGAATTTCAATTAAATGTGTTCATTTTTCCTATGATTATTGCAAAAAACTGTGAAACGTTGCAAAAATAAGACATTTCCCATGCCAATTCAACGTTTTTTAGTTTCTTCATTAATTGCAGACAAAATTAAAAGTCCATTTTAATTGCATCTCACGTCCTTTTAATTGCAACATCTTTTTAATTGGAATCAAGTTCTTTTAATTGCACAATAAAAACTCCTTTTTAATTGCAAAAAATATACTGTTTAATACATACATATATTCAACTATTGTCTTGAATATGAACCTTTTTTTTATATTTCTCATCTACCAGTATGTGTTTTTAAATTAAACAATTAATTAATTATTATTCTCCTTATCCTGCTAAAACAATGAATAAAAAATACACCTGAATTCCTGAAAAAGGAATTTGTGGTGAGAACTCGTAAGTAAGAAACGCATTGTACACGATCTAAATAGGGTACTTAACTGCATCACTAAAATACCTTTCAATATTATTTAAATTTTAGTTTAAAATAATAATAGTTTTTTTTCCTCAAAAATAGCAAACTTGTTTTTGAGAAACAAATATTTAAATATTTAATAAACATCACGTAAAAACGGTGTTTTTTTTTTTTACATCGGTACGCCAAGTGATCAAAAACACGTCGATTTGGCTGACCTCACTAGTTAGTGTTGAAATAAATTCGCTTGGTGTTCTATTTTTTTATTTTTATTATTATTAAACTTGATTTCATCTAATTTACGATTAAAATAAGAATTATCGAGAAAATGGAAGGCGGTTTTACAGAAGCGGATAGTTCAAATTTTACTTTAAAAAATTCTTTTCAATTGAACAACAAGTTATTAAAAGAGGTAACTTGTCACTTGCATATCATTCATTCTACCAAGCGGCTGATTTCAAGGGATTCTACACTTGACCTGCGTGGTGTAAAAAAGAAAAGGCCATTTAGTGTACTTTAACCCGTTTCAAATGGCTTGTTTTGAAAACTGACCGGTGATTCTGTACTTTATAACGGGAACTAAACTCTGGGGGTTCCGCGTGAGGCTGGCCACCTTACCGGGACATATGCCTAGCACCCCAGAGCCCAGGTAACGAAAGCTGAAATGAGGACGGCAGGCCTTTGTCGAGTAATGGGCTGTTGCGCCAAAGTTTAGTAATAATGCTGCCAATTTTTTCAAATATTCAAAAATGACCGATGATCATAAACATTAAGAAACTGCATTAAAAATAGAATTTCAATTAAATGTGTTCATTTTTCCTATGATTATTGCAAAAAACTGTGAAACGTTGCAAAAATAAGACATTTCCCATGCCAATTCAACGTTTTTTAGTTTCTTCATTAATTGCAGACAAAATTAAAAGTCCATTTTAATTGCATCTCACGTCCTTTTAATTGCAACATCTTTTTAATTGGAATCAAGTTCTTTTAATTGCACAATAAAAACTCCTTTTTAATTGCAAAAAATATACTGTTTAATACATACATATATTCAACTATTATCTTGAATATGAACCTCTTTTTTATATTTATCATCTACCAGTATGTCTTTTTAAATTAAACAAATAATAAAATTTATATTCACCTTAGCTTAGCACTGTTATTAACAAACTAAAAAAAATAACACCTGAATTCCTGAAAAAGGAAATTTGTGGTGAGAACCCCTCGTAAGTAAGAAACGCATTGTACACGATCTAAATCGGGTACTTAACTGCATCACTAAAATACCTTTCAATATTATTTAAATTTTAGTTTAAAATAATAATAGTTTTTTTACCTCACAAAAATAACAAACTTGTTTTTGAGAAACAAATATTTAAATAATTAATAATCATCACGTAAAAACGGTGGTTTTTTTTTTACATCGGTACGTCAAGTGATCAAAGGCACGTCGATTTGGCTGAAATCACTAGTAAGTTTTAATTGCACCTGACATATCCTAACTTTACCCCCTTAAAACCTCATATTTTTATCCTCAATTAAACTTCAAAATTAATTAACCTTTTCAAATATCCTAAATATCACTTAGTACTTTGGCATCCCAATCACCCTGTCGCGACAGAAGTCGCGTTCCCACGGATCTTTAGTGCATCATCCGCCCACACGCTGACCTTTTAAACCCTTTCTTATAACAAATTTCAGATCTCTGATTGGTCATCGAGGAATGAGAAATAATAATCTAATAGATGTTACGCACTTTCAAATTAGATTTCACGATGTAAGGTTGTGTGCTTTCTTTCCGGTCGAGCTTCGGCTCCGACCCCCGTTCTTTACAAATGCCTTCTTCTACAATAAATCACCTCTGGAAGTGCAATATTTGTTCCTTTCTAAATTAACTAATTAAGAATTATACTCTCTTGTGTAATAGATGTTATTCTATTACATATATATATGTATATGTATATGTATATGTATATGTATATGTATATGTATATATATATATATATATATATATATATATATATATATATATATATATATATATATATATATAATATCTTGTTTACCAGTATGTCTTTTTAAACTAAACATATGATGAAATTAATATTTACCTTATACTTACATAAATTTTACCTAAATCCGAATAAAATAACACCTAATTTCTTTAAAAGGAAATTATTGGTGAAAACTTGAAAGTAGAATCGTACTATACATAACGACTACACGAGCTAAATAGGGTACTTAAGTGTATCGCTAAAATACCTCTTTCAATGTTATTTAAATTATAGTTTTTGCTGAAAAAAGGTGATCAGATACCTTAAAACCAAAATGTGAAAAAAAATAATAATCTTTCCCCTTGCACGTAGAATTGGCACAAGTTGGCGGGCTTTCTGGATTTTGAATCATGTAATTATGTTGCCACTTTTCAAATATTCAAAATGACCGATGAACAAAAACACTAAGAAACTACAGAAAAAATGGAATTGCAAGAAAATTTGTTCATATTTCTTATGATTATTGCAAAAATCTGTGAAAAGTTGCAAAAATAAGAGATTTTCCATGTCAATTCAAAATTTTCTAGTTTCTTCATTAGTTGCGGACACAATAAAAAGTTCTTTGTAATTGCACCTCAAGACAAAATTAGACCCGTTTAAAAATATATAGTCAGCGATTAAATGTGAACCGTATTTTTTTATATATTTCTTATTACCAGTATGTCTTTTTAAATTAAACACATAATTAAATTAATATTTAGCGTATGTTTAGTTGAAAATATCTTGTCGTTGAATGAAATAACACCTGGTTTTCTGTTAAAGGAAATTATTGGTGAAAACTCAGAAGTAAGAAACGCACTCTTCGTAACGAGCTAAATATTATACGTAACATTATCGCTAAAATAGGATAGTTTAAATTCTAGGATATTTAATTAGGATAATAGGATAGTTTAAGCTCAAAAATAACGAACGGCTATTTTTTGCTAAATAAATCTTTAAATAACTAATAAAAATCACGTTAAAAAGGTGGGTGTTTTGGCTTTTTTTTTACATCGGCACGTCACGTGATCAAAAACACGCCGATTTCGCTGACCTCACAAGTAAGTTTTAATTGCACCTCAAGACAAAAATGTACCCGTTTTATAAATATATTTTAAATTACCTTGAATATAAACCTTATTTTTTATATTCTTATTTACCAGTATGTTTTTTTAAATTAAACACATAATAAAATTAATACTACCCTTTTTCAATAAAATAACAGTAAATTTTGTATTGGAGGGAATTATTGATGAAAATAAGTAACGCACTCTCATAACTACAATCTTATAATTAATAACACTCATGTTAAAAAGGGTTTTGGGGGTGTACGCCACGTGATCAAAAACACGTCGATTTGGCTGACCTCACTAGTAAGTATTAAAATAAATTCGCTTGGTTTTTCTTTTTTTCATGAAACCTGATTTCATCTGATTTATATACTCTTAAAATAAGAATTAAGGCGGTTTTACAGAAGCGGATAGTTCAAATTTTTCTAAAAAAAATTCTTTTCAATTGAACAACAGGTAAGAGAAAAAGTAACGTTTTTTACTTGCATATCATTCATTCTACAAGCGGCTTATTTAGGGATTCTACATATGACCTGCGTGGTGTCAAAAAGAAAATCCTATTTGGTGTACTTTCACCCGTTTCAAATGGCTTGTTTTGAAAACTGACCGGTGATTACTTTTCCTTTTTTATATATATTTTGCGATTTAGAGGGAAATTAAGGATTGTTTCATTTCCTTCCCTTTGTCCTTGAGAATAAATGGAATTCCGAAACTGTCGAATTAGAATTAAACTGAAAAAAGAGCCATGACGTGTCTACAGTCCTTAAAGATAAATCTCAATTTATGTGGAACGTTCATAAATATTTTTAATCAAAAAAATTGTAAAAAAAAAGAATTGAGTATCTTATTACGAACTTTAAAAGACAATTTCTCTGTATAATATAAAATTGTAATTTTCGGATGCTTGAAAGCCACGCGACTTACGCGGCTTCAGCCAATCAGAAACGCTGAAAGTAAGTGTGGCGGTGTTCTTGTTTCGTGCTGGGTCTGCTTCAGGTTGCGTCCCTGAAGCAGACCTGGCTTTGGTAGGGATAGTTGCTTAGCACTAGAGCTGCGTGATGCCCTGGAACAGTCCCACGGAAACTAGCTTATTTTTCAACTTTGGCATCGGTCTTGAGTTTCCGGCCACGCATCGTAAAAATAGCCGAAGACTATGCATCTTTCCTTTTTCGTCTTGCGCACTCTCCCCGCAGGTTGGGACCTTTTTACTAAAATATCTTAGAATTGCATGTTTGTTTGTGGAGCAAACAAAGAGGAATTGCGTAACAATTCTCGGGGGTTGGAGAGTGTTAAGGCCTCATCACACGAGAGCTCGTTCGTTCAGCGAAGTCCCTACGCCGTTTCAAAAACTGGTTTTTCGAGCAGCTTTTGCTGGCTGAGTTTTTTCGAGTCGACGTGAAAAAATCCGCTACTTTTATGCTGTTCGAACGGCTTGCTCCAATCAAAAAAAAAGTTCAGTCGTGACGTCATGGCCGAGCCTCCTCCTTTTGTACCTCCTCCTCCAATACCGTGATAATACTGCTTTTAAATTTGTGATGTCACGCATGACGTAGACATTGTCGTGTGTGATGTTTTGCTGAACCAAAAGTTGTTCTACCAGCTACTTTCCTACCGTCTGATAAGGGCTTTCTTTGCCCCCTAGTGTTAAGATAAATATTTTGAATGGACGATTGGAGCGGGGCGGAGCGTTGAATGTTCGTTTAAAAGACGACAATGCAGACGTAATGTGTCTTGACGGTAAGCATAAGCCTTTATAGTTTGGACTAATGTCAACTTTTATTGATGATATTGTACGTAGCGTCTGAAATGGGTTTTCGACGTGCGCCCCCCCCCCCCCCCCCATACGGAGTATTGTTCGTCGGACATTTTTGGCAGCACAGGCCGTTTGACATGAAGTCAGTTAGAGGCAATACCACCTAGATTAGAAGGCCGGCGAACTAAATGCTTGACGACATATTAGTGGACCGATTCTGTGGTTTTGACCAATGATCATTCGTGACTAGATCTTGTATTTGAATAAATTTTTAAGATAAGTAAACTAAACTTTTTAACTAAAATTTAAGAGAAAACAATTGAATCATAATAAATTATAACAATAATTTGTTCAAAACTTTATTTGTTAAAATCAATTTTTGAACATCTAAAAATGCATGCATGTAGAATTTAGGATCAATTTATTTTATAAAACATTTTCAGAATGAATATTTTACCAAGTTTTTCATAAACAAACTTTATTTAATTCTTCAAAAGACATGACTCTATAATCGAACTATACAAAAAGAAAATATAACTTTATAGAAAACAAAAATATATGGAGAATTCGTTAAGGCTTATTTGAAGTAATTGCGAGCTTAACTTACAAAAAAATCGCAAGCTGATGATTCGAAATGGAATCATTGGGGTTGAAAGGGTTTAAGTATGCGCTACCGTAATTCTTGTGAGCAGTATAGATCGACTGAGCTCTCTACAGTCTTAAAACAATAGAGTGAAATCCACTCCTATAGGAGAAGTGCATATTCGACACTGGAAAGGAGTAAAAATTAACTCTGACTGAGTTAAAATCGCTCGTTTGTTTTATGAGTGTAGCGCCTGACACATTTTAGACGAAATATTCGTTATCAAAACAAACAGCAAATGAGGTATTCACAACAAATTGGAATTCACCTTGAGGTCTGCGAAACAAGAATTACGCAACTTGTATGGCGAGTGGCTTACGCAATGAATAAATCATATGCAAAGTGACAGCGCGAAATTTTGTTTTTTTGTCAATCAATCAACAAGGTTTCCGCGAAGAACACACAAAGGTCGAACAAAACATCATGGCTTATTTTAACTACTTAAAAATACTTGTTTAAATATTACTCAATTCATATCTGGAAGAATAAAATTTGATACTTTTTAAAAGGAATTGTGCAATTGTGGAAACTAATTACTCAGTATTTTATTTAGTGTGACTTTATCATGTGTTGGATTTTTTGTTGTTGAATTCTTAACTAAAACTGGAGGTGAATCAAGCAAAAAAGAATTACCGGTTATAGAATCATGGTTTTCATAACCAACCAACAAAGTTACCGCGAAGAATATACGAAGATCGGATAAAACATCATAGTTTATTTTAACTACTTAAAATACTTGTTTAATTATAACTCAATTCATTTATGGAAGAATAAAAAGAATTTTAGCTTGTGCAATTGTGGAAACTACTGATTACTGAGTATTTTATGTGTAACTTCGTCATTTATTGGATAATTTTGTGTTGAATTCTTAACTAAAACTGTGTGTGATTCAAGCAAAAAAGAATTATCGGTTATGGAATAATTGTTTTCAGCTAACCAATCAACAAAGTTACCGCGAATAATATACAAAGTTCATTTTAACTACTTAAAAATACTTTTCTAATTATTACTCAATTTATTTGTGGAAAAATACTTATTTTATATATATTTAAAATGAATTTATAGCTTTTGCAATTGCGTAATATAATTAGTCAGTATTTTATACACATAAAATATTTTTTTCATATATTGGTTAATTTTTTTCAATATTTTTGTTGAATTCTGAACTAAAAATATAAGCGATTAACCCTTTTCGACCGAGCTATTACGATCGTGCGAGTGTAAAAGAGAATGCTCAAGCTCTTCAAAAATATCGATACCGAAACAGCTGACTTGTACCATTCGTTATTTGTATAAAAAATTACTTTGTTTTTAAGGAGTTGCTGGCATTGATGCTGTTTAGCGCATTGTTTTCTATAAAACTCGAAATTAAGTCTCATCATAGATTATTAGAATAAAGAGTTGGGACCGAAAGCGTTAAGGGGTCATACTAGTTTTTAAAATGTGCAAAGAAGGTACTACAAAGCATAGTTTGATCTTTCATGTAATGTTTTAACTACTCAATATACAAGTATAATTTTTTACATGTAATTCTACAAGATTTAATTAATATAAAACAAATTTTGAAATTTATGAAACTTTAGCCAAAACTAAAATAAATGATATTAAACATAAAGCTATTTGAACACATTGGGATTAGGCTTGCGCGGCAAATTTTGAGGTCAAAATTGAAAAAATGACCAAGAAAATGACTTTATATTGTACACATATGTACAAACAAAGACTTATACCTAAATTCTCAGCTCAATTTTAATTATAAATTATTTTAAGAACTTTTTTCTAAAAAACATTTATTAAAATTTTGATTAAAATTTTTTAACAAAAATAATTTCTAATTAAAATTGAGCTGAGAATTTAGGTATAAGTCTTTGTTTGTACATATTTGTACAATATAAAGCAATTTTCTTGGTCATTTTTTCAATTTTGACCTCAAAATTTGCCGCGCAAGCCTAATCCCAATGTGTTCAAATAGCTTTATGTTTAATATCATTTATTTTAGATTTGGCTAAAGTTTCATAAATTTTAAAATTTGTTTAATATTAAATAAATCTTGTAAAATTACAAAAAAAAAAAAATTATGCTTATATATTTAGTAGTTAAAAAATTACATGAAAGACCATGTTGAAAATTATCTTTGAATTGTTGTCAACAACTCCTGTGGTTCCTTGAGTTGTTTTTTTCTGTGCACTCCAAATTATGTTATTGTCATAGAAACGGTTTAGAGGGGGGGGGGGGGGGGGGGGTTACTTATTCAAGCAATCAAGAGAAGTTTGACCAACACGCAAAAAAAAATCCGCGCGTGCCATCTATCGATTAATTTCAGAAGTTTAGAAACCACACTAGCAAATGTGGAAAGTTATTGTCTTCTAGTTTATATATCGACTGTTTAGGGGCGTCCATTTTAGTCTGAATTATCGTCGCACTAGAGTTGCACGAAGGCTATTGGCGATGGGCGTCGTATTTTAGAACCACAGTCAAGTGACGAGCTGACATCTAAGTTGGCACCCAACGCAACTGCTAAGGGCGACATCGTGCGCAGCTTTAAGACTTTGAGGATAATTAACGCGCACTCCCGCCACACGGACTCCCGCCATTCGTCGGACATTTTTGTCTGCATGGGCCGTTTATAGGATGACAAATATGGCGATACGCTGATCCGAACCTGGGATCTTCCGCATGCCAGACTAATGCCTAACCGATGGACTCTCCAGCCCCTTTTCGGCGTCCATAAAATTGTCTAACAATTTTTTAAGTTAAATGTTAGGTTTTAGTTTATCGATAAAATTTGAAAACAACAGATTTCCGTTCACTGTTAGGCCTCACAATAATGCAACATTTAATCTACTAGCGAAAATTCAATAGTATTATAACTTTTACATTCTCTAACTTTTTTTTTAAATATTTATCTTTTTCGAACCATTCTCTAAAAAAGTCCCACAAATTTTTTGTGTATTGTTAGGCCAAACGATAAATAATTTATCGGATTTACGCACAGTCAATTCTCGTCACTTAGGGATGACAAAATAGACTTTTTGAACACCTCTATTCTTTATGGCCACAAAAACAGAAGCTCTTTTTTGAAGAGGAAATTACCTTTTTATGTGTCTAAAGAATTATGTTTGTCAAATAAGTTTATGGTTTTTTCCAGTAAGGGGCAATAGCATTTGTGTGTGCAATGGTTTTGTGTTTCTACGACTACATCAACTTATCACTTTAAGACTGGCAGTTAGATGGCGCTGATTTAAAATTATGAGACGAAATTTTGAGTTTTATGGAAGAAAATGTGTTTAACAGCATCAATGGCAGCAACTCCTTAAAAACAACGTCATTTTTTTGTACAAATAACGACTGGTACAAGTCAGCTGCTTCGGTATCGATATTTTTGAAGAGCTTGAACATTCTCTTTTATACCCGCACGATCGTGATAGTTCGGTCGGAAAGGGTTAGTAATATTTAATAAGGTTTGATTTTACACAGAAACTCGAAGCTACTATTTGCCCCCTGCAAATGATGTATATCGACGAATAGACAAAAATTATTTTTTTTTCTCAAAAAATCTAAAATTTGTGAAATAGATTCATTATGGATCTGGAATGAAATGGTAAAAAACAGGGGGTAAAATTGTTTTAACTGTAATTTAAAGGGGGGGGGGATAGAAATCATAATTTTTATATAAATTATATTAATACTTTTTTCAAAACTTTATTTGTAAATTTAATTTTTTTAAATATTTTTTAGACATTTAAATGAAGTATTTAGGTCAATTTATTTAATAAAAAATTTTCTTAGGCAATTATATTTTCCATGTTTTTTATGTTTTAATTTAACTGTGGCAAACATTATTTAATTCTTCCACAGACAGTCTAACGATAAATAAGTACGAGCTTAAGTACTTACTTAGTGAAAAAAAAATCGCAATCTTTTAATTCCAAATGGAGTCATTGAGGATAAAAGGTTAAAACCACGCGTTGCCTTAATTGTTTTGAGCAGTGTGTAACACAAAAAAAAAACTTCTAATCGTTAATCATATGCGTTTGGATTCCAGTGTGGTGTGCAGCCGGCCAGCGAAGGTGTTCCAGGGACCGGCTACGCCAGTGCGAAGACGGCCTGCTGCGCAGCATCCAGCGACGCGTCACAGACATGACGCGCTCGGACATGGCTGCGCACTGCATGTGAGTAACTTTTAAGAAGCTTATCTTAAACACCACAACAACTTAATTAATTCATCTAACACAGAGAGTTCTCCCCAAATTGGAAAAGCCCTCATAGAATAACGTTAACGCAATAGAATAACGTTTCGTTTGTTTCACAATTTCGCGTCGTCAACTGTTAGTTTATGTTGTGTCCTATTCTGAAGAAGATGGGAGTTTTAAGGGGGGAATGGGTGCGCTGGACCGTGGATCTCCAAACTCAAGTGCCTCAGTGTTGATCCAATTGGGGAAAAAACTGTTCTCGTCGCCACATTTCTCCGGCTGTAGTGAATATTTTAAAAATGGTTTCTTTTAATAATAAATGTAGGTAACTTACAGGTCACTATAATCCCACTTTTTAAAATTGTTTCGAATACTTTTTGCAAAATTATTTATTGGAAATTAAAAAAATATTCGTACCTATTTCAAAAGTGGGATTGTTGGGACCTATAAGTCAGCATAAGTACATTTATCACAGAAAAAAATCAGTTTGTAAAAATTTCCAATATAGCCGGAAAAATGTGGTAATGAAATTTTGTTTTCTCCATTGGATTAACACTGATGAGGCACTTTGCTTTAGAGACCCGCCGTCCAGCGCTCCCATTTCCCCTTAAGACCCTTTGAAAACATGTAAATTAGTTCCACTTAACTATTTGCGGCCATAATCAACGTTGTTTACTTCATGAATAAATCCCTGTGAGTACTTCAGCTGGGGGACCGGATGGCCGAGTGGTTAAGATAGCTGCCTTCGTCATAGATTTAGAAAGTAGCAGATATGCCCATCGATTGCGCAAGTACAACGCAATACAAACCGTGCGATTGTGTGATGAATCCACATTTCGCCGTTTTTGCAATGCATCACGGGATACTGGTTCACAAAAATGCCTTTGCCGAAGATTTACATACAATAAAAACAGCATTTTTAATATTCTTCTTTTATGAATATATACCTCATGTCTGCCAGAAATTATCAATACATATCCAGCAAAAAACTTATGCAAGCAAAACGGGTAAAAAGTTTTAATTAGTTAAAATTAAATATGCATTTTTTATTAGTCGAATTATCTCAAAGTGCCATCTGGTGGCGCATGGCAGGCCTTGTGCTAGGACTTGCGAACTGCCTTATGGGATGATACTGGTTCACAAGTGGCTTCACCTTTGCCCCTAAGGACAGATCTGCTACTTTCTAATTCTGTGGCCTTCACTAACAGTCTGCGCACTGTACTGGGTGCGGGTTCGATTCCCGCCTTCACCCTGGGTGTACTTTCCTTTCTCTGTGACAGTAAAAATTCTTTCTGTGTCTGTCTTACTGGACGAAGGTGTTTATAAGCGGGTCTTTGATCAAGCACACAAGTCGGAATATATATGTACCAATCCTAATATCCTACTTCAGCTGGTAAACGGCAATCATAGAGTTAAGAAGAAGGTAAAGATGGTTCGCCTGAAATAAAGTGAAGACGCCAGAAAGTCGCCAAGTGACGTAATGAGCCCAAAGTTGAGTTGAGTTTAGTTTGAACTATCTTCGAACTACAGCTACACGAGGGCTATTGGCGACGGGCATCGTATTTTAGAACCACAGTCAAGTGACGATCCGACAACTGAATAGGCACCCAACGCAACCGTTAAGGGCGACATGGTACGCAGCGTCAGAACTTTGAAAGATATTTAACGTGCACTTCCTCAACACGGGATATTATTCGTCGGACATTTTTAGCTGCACGTGCCGTTCATAAGTCGGCAGTTATTTTGGCGATGTCCGGACCCGAACCTGAGACCTTACG
Organism: Hylyphantes graminicola; assembly: GCA_023701765.1. Classification (NCBI taxonomy): domain Eukaryota; kingdom Metazoa; phylum Arthropoda; class Arachnida; order Araneae; family Linyphiidae; genus Hylyphantes; species Hylyphantes graminicola. The sequence goes on along the minus strand of CM043112.1, from coordinate 3,061,685 downwards.
CATACTAGGCAAAGGCCTGACCGACTGGGCTCCCCAGCCCCTTAATAAGCCCAAACAAACTGCGCTCTCAATATTAGGTCAATACAAACAGCATCGTTTTATTCTTTAAAAATCATTAAGAATCAAATATTGACTCTTTGCGCAGTTGTAGCTGTAGCAGGAGCTGTGAATTTACACAAGATGGTATAGTAATTTCTTTCACAGGTAAGGTAAGTGTGTTGTAATTATAGTTTAGATTAAAGAGTCAGAAACCGCCAAGTAAAGATGTGGTTAGCCTATGCAATCTCCACTGTAGAATAGCCCAAAATACTTCCGCGAACTCTTCCTTTCACCTCCCCATAAGCAATTTAGTGCCAATTAAACCCATTCACATACAAATACAAAAATTGTCGACCAACAACAGGGCAGAGGTCCAGCAAGGTTGGTCCAAAATAAATCTAATATTTTACCAGTTTCCAATGACTATAAGATTATTCTTAAAATCTACTATCTTCGAATACACACATAATCTGTTAAAGCATTCCACTCATTGACAACTCTATAGTAAAAATAATGCTTCTTTACCTGCCGTCTAAAGCACGATTTATTCAATTTCAATTCATGCCTTATCCCTTTCCGACCGGGCTCGCACGATCGTGCGGGTAGTAAAGAGAATGTTCAAGTTCTTCACAAATATCGATACTGAAGCCTTTTGACTTGTACCATTCGTTATTTGTATAACAAAAATGACCTTGTTTTTAATGAGTTGCTGACATTAATGCTGTTTAACGCATTTTTTTCGATAAAACTCCAAATTTTGTCTCTTAATTTTAAATCAGCGCCACCTGACCGCCGGTCGAAAAGGGTTATTATATAAACATCATAAGACCATTCAGAAATATTATTTTCGCATGACAAATTAGCTTTCTTACTGTCGTACATAAGTTAAAAGCAAGTCTTTTGTCTATGAGTCATTCAATTTCAGAAAACACATTCTCATGACGATTATACACGTGCCGTATTCTTGTACCCATTTCAGTGTACTCTTCATAGAGCTAAGAAGACGATATTGATGCTGCCAAACAAAAACCAACACAAAAATCAGATTGCCAAGTGAGGCTATTGATCGCTTTCTAGTAAGCCCAAACAAACACTATCGCTGGGCCCGTCCGTGGCCGAGTGGTTAAGGCATCCGCCTCTGGATTCAGCCTTCTCAGGAGTGCGGGGGCTCGAATCCCACCTACTGACAGTCATCCCATAAGTCGGATATCTGTACTGGGAAAGAGTAGAAAAATATCCAACTCGTGACGGATGGGTCCGAGTACACTGGGACAGACGCGCTCGTTAAGTCTGTGGAGTCCAGGGTCCCGACGGCGTCAGCGTACGAGGTCGCTCGAAGTTCCGCTGGGTGCCCGCTCAGGTGTCGACCTAGTCACTTGACCAGGGTTCTAAATTACGAGGCGTTATTGGCTGTGTTGAAGCTCCTAATGGAGGCTAGAAATAGGCGGCTGGAAACGATTACACTACACTCTCGGTGAGCGATTTGGCACCATTCCTAGCTGAGTGGAGGTCTGGGAAGCCCAGTCGGTTAGGCACTCGCCTTGCATGCGAAAGGTCCCAGGTTCGGGTCCGGGCATTGCCAAAATAACTACCGACCTATAAACGGCCCGTGCAGCCAAAATGCCCGACGAATAATATCCCATGTAAGGGAGTGTACGATGTCGCCCCTAACGGTGGCGTTGGGTGCCTATTTGTCGCCAGTAGCTCTAGTGCGACGATGGTTCAAGCCTAACCCAACCATTCCTGAGTGGAATTTGTATAGGTTTACAACATCGACTTGATGATATTTTTAACTCTCAAATAAAACTATAATTACAACGTATTTTTCTTGCCTGTGAAGGTAATTACAACCATCTTGTGTAAATTCAGAACTCATGCTACAGCCTAAAACTGCTCCATCAGTAATTTTTTGATAAACGCCTTTTAACCCTTTAGACCGGCGGTAAGATGGAGCTGATTTAAAAATTATGAGACTAAATTTGGTGTTTTATCGATAAAAAATGCGTTAAACAACATCAATGCCAGCAAATCCTTAAAAACGAAGTCATTTTTAATGCAAATAACGAATGGTACAAGTCAGCTGCTTTGGTATCGATACTTTTGAAGAGCTTGAACATTCTCTTTTATACCTGCACGATCATGATAGCTCGGTTGAAAAGGGTTAATCTCTTATATTTTTTGTTCAAAATTCAACCAAAAATATTGAAAAAAAGTAACCAACATATGCAAAAGCATTTTATGTGTATTAAATACAGACTAGTTAGTTTAATTGAACAAGCTAGAACAAGAGATAAAGTGAATTATGTTTTACTTGTTGCCATGTGGCAACAGTATGCACTAGAAGGTTAAAGAATAAAATGATGCTTTATTTTTTTTTTGAACTATCGCTGAGCGAGCGGTTTGTTTGGGTTTACGTAAAATACCTTGTAATTATAGTTTGTTTGGGCTCACACACACACACTAGCTTCTTGGCGATTTCGACTTTCTGATGGCTTCAGTATATTTCGCGCCAAACATTCAAATCTTCTTTATCATGTACTCTTACGCCCAGCGAGTTATTTCCGTCCTTGCCAGACGGCTTCTTGTAGAAACAGGAATTTGATTATCGAAAGCTGTGCAAACTTTCTTGAAATCTCTCGTCCTAGATTTGGGTCATTTCTTTCCGTTTGTGGCAACAGTCAACAACATTTACGAACGAAAACTGGTCATCAGTCACAAATATTGGTTTTGAACAAATATGGATTGGTCCTAAGGGTTCAGTTTTAAAAACAACTTAAATTTCTAAATGGGATTTCGGTTGAACGAAACTGGGATCATTAAATAAGGAAGTGAATTTAACAGCATGGACGAGCAAACTTTTATGTTAAAAGAGAACATCAACTGATTATATACCACATTATTATTTCTAATATTGTTACTGCTGCTTTCAGCCATAAAAAAAAACCGTAGAAACAATAATAATAGCGAAACTATGAGGCAAGTTTCCGATTTTGTAGGCTTCCACAAGCAAGTATATAATGGACTTCAGTCATTTGCCTCAAAATAAACTAAATTATGTGTAAATTCTGAACTCGGGCAGCAGCCTACATCTGCGAAAATAACCGCTTTTTGATTTTGGATCAACGCTTTGTTTTAAGTTATAAAATGATGCGTTTTACTTTGAACTAACATTGAATGAGTTGTTTGTTTAGGCATACTACACTCCTTGCCAATCTAAGTTGGGTAAATTGAAATATGCTATTTAGAAAATCCTTCCGCGGATGTACAGAATTCCATAAATTATTTGTGAATCCATCCAGAAAACATTTCTAAAACATTAATTTCATTTCAGGTCTAACAGATTTGAATATTATTTGAGAAAATTTCGCAATTTCATCACAAAGAAAAGTGCATTCTGGTTAAATTGTATTAAGATCATTTTATGTGTAAATATTACCTTACAAGAGTTTCCAACTAACGGATTAACCGCTCTTTTCTCCCTGCCTTTTTACTATTTTTTTTTACCCAAGTTAGGTTTGCATGGAGTGTATGGTTACTTTTTGGCAGCTTCACATTATCACGCTAAACATCTCAATATTCTTCAAAGCTCCATGGTCATATCTCCATCTTTTTTTAAACCAAGACGGCTGCCACCGAAAATCAAAGGAATTTCGACCTCGCAAAATGGCAAAATTTATTGGCGTTCGAAATAGCACGACAATGGGAAAACGTTCGAAAAATATGCGACTTCGTACATTTTCCAGCACTCGAAACGTTTGTTGCATTGTTCGAATTGTTGCAGGTGTTTTCGAAATTCGAAAAAAAAAAAAGGAAAGTAAACGTGTGTGGGAAGAGAAATATTCAAAGGTTGCGAAAAAACGTGCTTGAAAATTTTTGTCGAATTATTAAATTCTATTTTATTTCCTAAGGCGGTATTAAATCCCCTCAAGGAGCCAACACCTCGCTTAAGGAACGTCCCTAAATTATCCACCAAAATTAATAAGAAAATTTGTTAATAACTTCTTTTGAATGTTCTTTTAACTGTAATATAGCCTTGGTTGTTAAAGCGCGTCACCTGGCGATAATTCTAAAAGCTGTAAATTGTATATTTATATTTGGTGGTGATCACATGCTTTAACAGATACGAACTTTTTTCGAAAAAATACTAGACATTCTTTAGTTTTCCATCAGTTCTCAGAAATTACTTAGCTTAGTTATAGCTCCTATCTCTTTACGACCGAGCTATCACGATCGTGCGGGTATAAAAGAGAATGTTCAAGTTTTCCAAAAAATATCGATGAAGAAGCAGCCTTTTTGTACCATTCGTTATTTTTATAAAAAATGACGTGGGTTTTAAGAGGTTGCTGGCATTTATGCTGTAGGTAACTTGTTCGATAACACTTTTAATATTTGGTCTAATAAATTTAAATCAGCGCCATCTGACGGCCGGTCTTTAAGGGTTAAATATTTGATTTGAGCGGTCGCGATATATTAGATTTTCCAGGCTATCTAGTTTTGTCTTACTAGAATTTGAAAACAATTATCGAATTTCGAATGAACACAGGAACCCCTAAAATGCGATGTCGGCGGAGTTGTGGAATTTGAGGATAAAAACACTACAATTTTTTTAACCTAAACCCTAAATATTTTAGCTACCAGAATTTAAATAATTCCGGCTTTCAACGATGCGTCCCATTTCCCAAATTCGTTTTTCAATAGGTCAAAATAAAGTCTCCACAAAAAAAAGAGGAAAATTAAACATTCTTCTCATTTCCTTGTGTACGGAAGACACAGTCGTATAACGTGTGTAACATTGACCGAGAAACACTAGCATTTCTGAATAGAAAAAGAGAAAGGTAGTCACAAATGGCGTTCCGGTTCCAGCCATGTGTGACCACTTTTGAGGAGATAAAAAGCATTAGAACAGCCTGTTCCTTTCGACATGACTTATTATTTTCTATTTAATTTAGAATTTTACGTTGAAACGTTGGTGGGATTTTAAGTAGATTCAATATTCTCTAATTATTTGTTTTAATTGGTTTATATCGGTTTAATTGGTTAACATATATTGTTTTAATACCATTAACAACGACTTTGTGAATACCATTAGCACCTTCATTTTTGCCTGTTTATTTCGATCTGACCAAGAAGAATTTCGTTTTATTTAGAATTTACGTTGGAACGTTATGGAGTTTTAAGTTGATACCATCTTCTCTAATTTTGTGTTTAATTGGTTTAAATCGAAATTTTGGTTGAACCCATTAACAACGACTTTGTGAATACCATTAACACTTTCATTTCCGAGTACAAACATAAACTGTGTTGTCTTAAAATTCTTTTTATACCTATGCTATTTAAAAACTTAAAACATTGGCGGAATTTCAAGTGGATACCATCTACTATAATTTTGTGTTTAATGGTATTATAGCGAAATTTTAGTAAACCCATTAACGAAGACTTTGTGAATACCATTAACACATTCATTCCGAATAAATAATTCGTTTTTCGTGTAAATTAATTTGTCTTGCATAAATTGTTCAGGACCTTCACAGTCTTCATTTGTCTATTTCAATAAACTGAAGCATAAAGCTAATTTTTCCTGCCTTTTGATTCACAGGAAGCGTAACTGTTTGACATTCGACCTATCTGCCTAAAAAAAGGTGTCGATTAATTTCGGAATAATAAGTACATAAAATATGAGAAACATTGAATAGAAACTGAATGGACAACTGTTCTTGCTAAAATATAACTGTTTGGCATATTAGACCTATGTACGTAAAAAAAAAGCTTTCGATTAGTTTCAGTTTGTTAAATAATATGAGAAAAATCTAACACAAACTGAATGGACAACTGTTTTTGCAAAACGTAACTGTTTGGCATTCGATCTACCTACGTATAAAAAAGCTTTCGATTAATTTCTTAACAAGTACATAATATGGGAGAAAAAATATAACAGAAACTGAATGGACAGCTGTTCTTGCCAAAATGTGCGCTATCAACAATACCTATTTACTGTCATTTGGGTCACGGCTGCTTTGGCACTTCATTTGCATTCGCCCACCGTGTTGCAACCCTTGATCCAATGGGACCCATTGTTGCAACAATTGGACAAGTTGTACGACGAACGTCCGGGCTTTTCAGACTACACGCGTACGACATTAAAGTTCATCTCAATAGAACTTTTTCGAAGGTACAGGGTGTCCCAAAGTGGACTACCTGTTTTTAAAAGTTATATCTCTATCCATTTCTTTTTTATTAACACAATTCTTGCAGAAAACGAATGAGGCGTGTCTGGAATTTGATATGGAACACTTTATTATGTTAGTTATGCCGATTACGTTATTATGTTATTACACTTTATTACGTTAAATTTAACCGAAAGATGGTGCTTTAATGCGAATACACCAAAAAGAAGGACACGTGGTCAGAACTAAACATTTCTAAGCACGTGTCCTTCTTTTCGGTGTATACTCGCCTAATTCTTTCATACAGCCAACTCACGTTATTAAAGCACCATCTTTCAGTTTTATCAGTTTATTCAGTTTTTTTAAGTTATGGGGAGAAGAAAGTCTTTTCGAGGCTCGCATAGCAAATAGACAGACTATAATAAGGCCTAAATATATACTAAAACTGCACACTAAGACTTGGAAAGAACAAAATGCAATGAATTAACCCAAAATAAGAGCATCTTTTTTTAATAGAAAGGAAATAAAATATTCATTCGATTTTAATGTTCTAAAACTAACATTTCAATCGAATAATCGATCTTGGTTGTAATCAACTAGTTAAAAAAAATTGATTAAAAAAACAATTTAAATTCGCTTGAGTTTGGAAATCGTTACGAAAATACCAAAGCGTCACCTTTAGCAACTGCAGGTATTATTGAGTTCGGTTGCGTAAAAAAAAAGTATCGCTTTTCCCAAGTTGTGTCATTAAATCTGTTTCGTGTTTGATCACCCGTGGTGCACAAAATGAATTCTAATGCTTACATTAAGAGTGGAAATATAAAACTCGCTTGAAACATTGCAAAGTTACTATCTGTAAATCCAGCCTTTTTAGAATCGCCTACCTAGTTTCTGAAATGAACTAAAGAACGATTTTTGGTTGATTGGAATTCGTGAAATTAAGTGTCCAGAATTTCGCGTACTTAGATTTGCATAAGTTTAAATAGTTTATATTCTTCGACTACTTAAAGTTGCAAAACTTTATTTTGATGCGGTTTTGATCACGGTTAAAAAACGTCTTAATTGGACATATTGTAGACGATATTAATAGAATTAATTTATATTTCACATTCAAAATGACTTATTTAGGATATAACGACTGTTTTAGCAGGAAAGATTTTAACTTAAAATTTTTGAAACTTTCTGTCTAGATTTTCTTTTAAATTATGCGGGCGACACTGCCTGAAAAGATCTTAAGAGTATTTTTCAATATAATTTTAAATATTACATTTAAATAAATATTAAACTACGTTCTATTTGAGTATTTTGAATTATGTGTTGTAAAAATTACCAAAACATGCTAGTGAAATTTACTTGAGTTTTTTTTTAATGATTTTTTTTAATAAATAAAATCGTGTGATGTCGCTACTGTTCCAAACCTGTGAAATAACGAGTTTGTCGTTAATAAAAGTTTTCATGGTAAAAACATTTATGCGATAAATATTTTCGAATAAAATTCTAACAATTATTTTGCGGCACAAATTTCGGTTAACAAATTTAGTTCAGTTATAACCCTTTTCGACCGGCGGTCAGGTGGCGCTGATTTAAAATTAAGAGACTAAATTTGGAGTTTTATCGGAAAAAAATGCGTTAAACAGCATTAATGCCAGCAACTCATTGAAAACAAGATCATTTTTATACAAATAACGAATGGTACAAGTCAAAAGCCTTCAGTATCGATATTTTTGAAGAACTTGAACATTCACTTTACTACCCGCACGATCGTGCGAGCCTTGTCGGAAAGGGATAAAGTAAGTATTAAGCTGTTGCTCGCTTACTACGTGGTAACGAATATTAAAATAATATTGTGACACGTTAAACAGGAAAGAGACAATTATTCTTTATCATCTCAATTTCCACTCACTTATTTACAGACTAGTAGGATAAAAAAAAAGATTAGTGAAAGTTTCTATGAATAAATTCTGTTTATCAAGATCAGCGCAAAGCTGATTTGCGATGGGCATAGCCGGCGATCGCAGCGCCACCCGTGCGTATCTGGGACAACCGCTAATGCGTCACACTCAGTAATCCCCGGGCACAATTGAATGTGTTTAGGGTGATCTTTTGGGCAACCGCCGGGTCACTATTGGGATGAGTTTTAACCCCTTCCTTCTAAATACCGTAAAAATAACGGAGTGGTTGTTGACTTTCCGTTGATTTTTCCTTTTAATATGTCAAGCATAAACAAAACAAGGTTATGAACATTTAAAAGAGACATTTTTTAGACTCTTCGAAAACAGATTTTTAATGTTCAACTTTTTTTCCCAACAGGGCTGCTTTTCTATATGTTTATATTCATTTAATTTTTAATAGTGGGTTATGCCTTTGCAGACTCGGTTTATTTACCAAAACAGAAAGTAATTTTGCGGACCACTATCTAGCTCTTTGTGACCGGCCGTAAGATGGCGCTGATTTCAGTCCGCCCTTTTATTAAATGTATATTTCTACTTTTCCGAAAGCAAGGATACGAGAATATTTTTTTGCGACGAAAATGATGTTTGCCGAATGCAGCATGAGTGACTAGTTTCAATATTATACAGCACAGAGGGGAATATTTCCTTACAGGATGTAACTAACCCACCCCCGACTGCGATGGGTGTTTTCTTTTGGTCTGGTTTCTTCTTAAAAGTTAGATAAGCAGGAAAACCAGAGAAACACTCGAGTTAGAGGATCAGTAACCTTAACAATTTAAGACCGGCCTTCAGATAGCGCTGATTTAAGTTTAAGAGGCTAAATAAAAAGAGTTTTATTGAAAAAGTTGCCTTAAACAGCATCAATACCATATACCAGTTATGAACCACGTCATTCTATATACATGTAACGAATGATACAAGTCAGCTGCTTCGGTATCGATATTTTTGAAGGTCTTGAACATTCTTTTTTTATGCCCACACGATCGTGATAGCCCGGTCGAAAAGGGCTATCCCGCATGATTGGGCTGAAAAGCTAAGTCAGTTAAACTTGCAAGGCACGTGAAAGGGGGTTCGGACCCGGGCATTGCTTAGAATACCTGCCTACATATAAACGGTCTTTGTTATCATTTCACCGAATTATTCCCCGTGTTCGGGTTGGACTAGCCGCCCCGGTGGCTTAATTGTTAGGATGCTAGACTTTGGAGCAGCTGGGGTCGGGTTCGAATCCCGGTCAGGCATGGATATTTGTGACCGTCAATAAATGTTGTTATTTGTCTATGTGTTTGTGTCGTCTCTTTCTTTGTGTGTCTCTTGTGCTTATGTCATTTCTGGGGTTGAATACAATAGACCTAAGGTCGCAGTGTTCGGCGAACTTGCCCCCACCAAGAAAGTCATAAGTCATAGGGTTGGACTGATATATTTGTTCCAACGTGCTGAAATACTATTTTAAGAATTGTCAGTATTTTTTTTTCTTGAGGTTCAAATAGTATTACCGCCTTAACTTGGTTGGTTGGTAGACATATATTTTCAGGCTTGTGTGCTTGGTCGCAAGGACCCGCTTGTAAACCATTGTCTAGAAGGACAACACAAGACACACACAAACACTTATGACAGATGTTGCCATCTGTCGCCACCTCCGCAATTTAGACATGTCCCTGAAGGGGAGGGAAATTTTCTCCAGGGACCTGTACCCATGGGAAACTGCGCAATGACCGCCCACAGGACTTTCGGACCCAACAGATTTTACGAGCACGTACTCCGCATATACTCGACAAACACAAACATCCATGCCTGAACGGGATTCGAACCCGGACCCAGCAACTCCAGAGGCCAATGCCTTCACCACTACGCCGCCGGATCGGCCCTTAATTTTTATTACAGTTGTATAATGGAAACCATTGAGCTATAGTCCATTTTAGTATAACAGGGTTCCCACGGTTCCTTGAAAGTCTTTAAGAACTCCTTGATTTTTATTTTCCATTTCAAGGACCCTTTAATACTACTTGATTTCAAGCAAAAATCATTTAAAAGTCTTTGATTTTCTTAGTTAGCGACCTTCAAATTTCAGGAAGTCATTTCTTAAAACATTGCTTAAGTCGGCTCTAAATGGCGGACATATGATTAAGGGTTCTTGCATGATATTTTTTTGGGGGAGAGTACTAGAAAAGTCTTTAAGAACTCCTCGATTTTTATTTTGAAATTAGAGTGGGAACCCTGTATAACTACACAACTGTTGTTGTTGTTACTAATGCCACTTGGGAAACCCAAGCTCTTCATGCGGATAAAGGCAAAAGTTTTAAGGCAAATGAGTGCTGTTCTTGGGGAGAGTGGCCTTGTAGAGACTACACGGCAGGAATCCGTCTTGGCATCGTGCAGACAGATACTGTCGTCTATCGCCACCTCTGCAACTTAGACATGTCCCTGAAGGGGAGGAAAATAGTCTCCAGCAGGGCCGGATTTCTAAATAGGCTAAGTAGGCTGTAGCCAAGAGCGCCAAATTTTTGGGGGCGGCAAATTTTAAGAACATTTAAAGCGGCATTCGGCATAAAAAAATATTATAAAGATACGAATACTTTTAAGAAATAAAACAAATATAATTTGCATGCATGCGTTTACCGTAGCGAATGGATCTAGGTATGGTCCTAGGAACCCCCCCCCACTCTGTTTTTACCGATCTGATGACCACTTTTTCCCCCTTGAACCGTTTCGCCCCTTCTGGGGATATTTTCGATGCTTAGTAAGGACGCTCCGCGTCGATACTACAATAGTTAATTCGATCTCCGACCGTAAGCGTATATATAGCACTAATATTTAGTAGCAAACATGGTAGCTTCTAGGAAAATTGCACTCTCTTCCCTTGATTTGGAAGTTGAAAGACAAATATTAGAGCAGTTTTAAAAATTCACCTATTATTCGCTTTCGATTTAGAGTGTACATAGATGATTCTAATATGTAGAAGGGAAAAAATAGTCAAGAAAACTATATCTGGCGGCAAATCGATAGTAGCCTACAAGCCACTTTCCCCCGCTTTTGCAATGCATCACGGGATATTGGTCGGCAAAAAATACTTTTGACGAAAAGTTACATGCAATAAAAATTGCATTTTTAATATGCTTCTTTTATGAATATGTACCTCGTATCTGCCAGAAAATTTCAATACATATCCAGCTATAAACTGATGCTAGCAAAACTGGTAAAAGTTTTAATTAGTTGATATTAAATATACACTTTTATTAGTCGATTTTATCTCGTGGTGCCATCTGGTGGCTCATGGCATGCCATGGGTGAGCAGGATGCTTTGGCTTGCTTACTGCCTTATGGGAAACTGATGGAAAAGTGGCTCCACCTTTTCCCTAGGGGCAGACATGCTACTTTCGATATCTATGGGCAAATAATTCACCAAACTCTTGTTTAAGATTAATATTGAAGCGTAATAGTTTCAACCTGTTTTTGACTTTGCAGCAATTCTCTCTTATTCTTATATCCATGAAGGGCTACTTTTATTAGCACCATCCTGTAGAAATGAATTGGTAGAGGAAATCGCCATACAAGCTCTCAACATTTACCCACGTGGCTGACAACATAAAAATTTGCCAGACTTGGCAGCTTAGTACAGGAGCAGAAACCGTCACCTGCTGCGAAACAAAGTTTAAAAGATTTCAATGAAAAAAAAAGATCAATTCTTTTTTTGGATATTTCAAGAAACTATTTGCTCCATTTCATTAAATTTTAAACTTTCCTCTAGAATTTGTAGTTTTTACGATATCATGCTAGCCAAATGTTAAAAAATATTGCTTTTTATTTACCGATGCCGGTTCCCTTTTCAGACACCTGCACCTTTATAATTTACTCATAGCGGCTACCTTTCCATGTACTAGTGTTCCTTAAACATCGATAGACTATCGATAGTTTCGTACGCAACTCGATAGTTTCAACGCCGGGCGCACTTCGAAGTGAAAAATCGATAGTATTCGCTGGAGCGAGACTATCGAACTATCGATACTATCGAAGTGGACGAAGTTTTCTGGCAGTTTGCCAAAACAATCGAACTATCGATACTATCGAGCGGCCGAAGTTTTCTGGCACCTTGCCAAAACAATCGATTGTTCTGGCACACTGCCAAAAACTTCGAATGAATTATTCGTTACATCGAGTTGGTGATGCTTCGATTGTTTCCCTTATGTAGGTGTGCTTGGCATTGATACAACGTTGCACTGGAGCTACGCGAGAATTTATTTATTTATTTATTTAGTAATTTATTTATTAACCAGCGGGTGACCGAGCTCTGCTCGGAGAAAATAGGTATCGAAGCTAACTCGAAGATTTAAATTTTCAATTGTGATTTATAAAAACAATAATACCATAAGAAAATTTGTGAAACGATTGGTGAAAAGATAACCGGTTAAAGTTAATGTGACCAGATTTTCAAAATCAAAAAGTGGGACACTCCATCACCCCCCCCTCACACAATAACACACTTGGTATAAGAAAGATAAGGAAGGCGCGTTCAACAGCAGCAGTGGCTCCAGGCAAACAGAAACCATACTCCACCAATTTGTTGATGACTTTAGCTTGTTTTTTTAGCTCTATTTTATTTACAATTTCCTCGTTTTTCGGGACTTTGCGGGACTTTTACAAAAAAGCGGGACTGTCCAGCCAAAAGCGGGACGTCTGGTCACATTAGTTAAAGTGCACCATTGTAAACAAAGTTAGAGTTTGGAAAGGGAACTATTCTATACAAAGGTAAAGTTTTAAAAGTCATAGGAAATGAAATGTAATTGATAATTGGCGTTTCGTTGAAAAGCAGCAAAAATGTCGAAATGTGGTAAACATTCCATTTCATACTTCATGCAACTCGATAGGTATGGCAACCATACGTTAAATTTTCAAGATCGCCAAAAATCGCCAATGAACAGAATAGAACTGAAATCGTCTGCTGATTGGAACTAAAAAAATATTCATGTTACAATTTCTGTAAAACTCAATAAATTTTAAAGCAAGGTTGAATTTATTTAAATTTGAAAAAATAAAATCTTAACTAAACATTTGTAGCTTAAGCAGAGGCTTATAGCTTTAGCAGATGGCATCAGGAAAGTAGCCATTATGGCGAACTAAGTTTGAAAATATCCTATCTGTAACTCCGAACTGCTTGACCGTAGCGCTTCAAAACCTGTGCCAATCGATTCGTCGTGGCCAAAACCCCCAGACCCCCAAGTTTACCGGAGTTTATTAATTCTGGGGCGATTTTCGACTTGGCACCAATTCCTCGTATTATAGTACAGTTAGAGTTTAGAAAGGGAACTATTCTATACAAAGGTAAAGCTTTAAAAGTCATAGGAAATGAAATAATGAAATGTAGTTGATAATTGGCGTTTCGCTGAAAAGCAACGAAAATGTCGAAATGTGGTAAACATTCCATTTCATACTTCATTCAACTCGATAGGTATAGCAACCATACGTTAAATTTTCAAGATCGCCAAAAATCGCCAATGAACAGAATAGAACTAAAATCGTCTGCTGATTGGAACTAAAAAAATATTCATGTTACCATTTCTGTAAAACTCAATAAAGTTTAAAGCAAGGTTGAATTTATTTAAATTTGAAAAATTAAAATCTTAACTAAACATTTATAGCTTAAGCAGAGGCTCATAGCTTTAGCAGATGGCATCACGAAAGTAGCCATTATGGCGAACTAATGAAGTTTGAAAATATCCTATCTGTAACTCCGAACTGCTTGACCGTAGCGCTTCAAAACCTGTGCCAATCGATTCGTCGTGGCCAAAAACCCCAGACCCCTAAGTTTACCGGAGTTTATTAATTCTGGGGCGATTTTCGATTTGGGTCCAATTCCTCGTATTATAGTATAAGATTAGTCATTTATTTAGTAATTTATTTATTAAGTAATTTATTTATTTAGTAATTTAGTTATTTGATTACTTATTTAGTAACTTAGTAATTTATTTATTTAGTAATTTATTTATTTAGTAATTTAGTTATTTGATTACTTATTTAGTAACTTAGTAATTTATTTATTTAGTAATTTATTTATTAATTAGTCATTTATTTAGTAATTTATTTATTTAGTAATTTATTTATTTAGTAATTTAGTTATTTGATTACTTATTTAGAAACTTAGTAATTTATTTATTTGATTACTTATTTAGAAACTTAGTAATTTATTTAATAATTTAGTAATTTATTTTATTTTTAGTAATTTAGTTATTTGATTACTTATTTAGTAACTTAGTAATTTATTTATTTAATAATTTAGTAATTTATTTTATTTTTAGTAATTTAGTTATTTGATTACTCATTTAGTAACTTAGTAATTTATTTATTTAATAATTTAGTTATTTATTTTATTTTTAGCAATTTAGTTATTTGATTACTCATTTAGTAACTTAGTAATTTATTTATTTAATAATTAAGTAGTTTATTTATATAGTAATTTAGTAATTTATTTATTAAGGAATTAAGTAAGTTTTTTAGTTATTTATTTATTTAGTAATTTAGTGAGTTATTTATATATTTAGTAATTTATTTATATATTTTGAAATTTAGTAAGTTATTTATATATTTAGTAATTAAGTAAGTATTTATTTATTTAGTTAGTTGATTAGTTCTTTCTTTAGTAATTTAGTAATTAATTCAGTAATTTGTTTCCTTATTTAGTAAATGCTTCCTTTATCAAGTAAGCTAGGCAATGAAATAACGTTGCACTGGAGCTACGCGGGAATTCATTCATTCATTTATTTAAATAGTAATTTATTTATATAGTAATTTATATATATAGTTAATTTATTTATATAGTTATTTATTCATATAGTAATTTATTTATATAGTTATTTATTTATATAGTAACTTATTTATATAGTATTTTATTTAGAAATTAATTTAATTATTTATTTCTCTGAATTAACTGTATTCTAGAGCTTCGCGATTGTATTCATTTACTTATTCATATACTTATTAGTTGCTTTTAGCATTAAATTAACGTTACACTAGAGCTACAAAAGGTCACTGGATTGACGTTACACTAAAGCTACTCATGCGTATTTAGCAATTTATTCTTGACTTGGAGTTAACGTAATACTAGAGCTACACATGGGTATTTATTAATAAGCATACGATATCGATATGTGTATCGATATACATATCGGATATAGATATAGATATCGGATGTAGATATCGATACGTATATCGATATTGATATCGATACGTATATCGATATAGATATTGATATCGATACGTATATCGATATTGATATCGATACGTATATCGATATAGATATCGATAAGTATATCGATATAGATATCGATACGTATATCGATATAGATATTGACATCGATACGTATATCGATATAGATATTGATATCGATGCGTATATCGATATAGATATTGATATCGATACGTATATCGATATAGATATTGTTATCGATACGTATATCGATATAGATATTGATATCGATACGTATATCGATATAGATATCGATACGTATATCGATATAGATATCGATACGTATATCGATATAGATATCGATACGTTTATCGATACGTATATCGATATAGATATCGATACGTATTGTATTGTATTAAGGTATTTAAGTATTGTATTGTATTTAGGTGTTGCATTGTATTTAGGTATTGCATAGTATTTAGGTATTGCATTGTATTTAGGTATTGTATTGTATTTAGGTATTGTATTTTAGTTAGGCATTGTATTGTATTTAGGTATTGTATTGTATTTAGGTATTGCATTGTATTTAGGTATTGTATTGCATTTAGGTATTGTATTGTATTAAAGTATTGTAATGTATTTAGGTGTTGCATTGTATTTAGGTGTTGCATTGTATTTAGGTATTGAATTGTATTTAGGTATTGCATTGTATTTAGGTATTGTATTTAGGTATTGTATTGTATTTAGGTATTGTATTTTAGTTAGGTATTGTATTGTATTGTATTAAGGTATTGTATTTAGGTATTGTATTGTATTAAAGTATTGTAATGTATTTAGGTGTTGCATTGTATTTAAGTATTGTATTGTATTTAGGTATTGAATTGTATTTAGGTATTGCATTGTATTTAGGTATTGTATTTTAGTTAGGTATTGTATTGTATTTAGGTATTGTATTTTAGTTAGGTATTGTATTGTATTGTATTTAGGTATTGTATTGTATTTAGGTATTGTATTGTATTTAAGTATTGTATTTAGGTGTTGCATTGTATTTAGGTGTTGCATTGTAATTAGGTAGTGAATTGTATTTAGGTATTGAATTGTATTTAGGTATTGAATTGTATTTAGGTATTGAATTGTATTTAAGTATTGTATTGTATTTAGGTGTTGCATTGTATTTAGGTATTGAATTGTATTTAGGTATTGTATTTAAGTATTGTATTGTATTTAGGTGTTGCATTGTATTTAGGTATTGAATTGTATTTAGGTATTGAATTGTATTTAGGTATTGTATTTTAGTTAGGTATTGTATTGTATTGTATTTAGGTATTGTATTGTATTTAAGTTTGTATTTTATTTAGTATTGTATTGTATTAAGGTATTGTATTGTATTTAGGTATTGTATTGTATTAAGGTATTGTATTGTATTTAGGTATTGCTTAAAGGTATTGCATTGTATTTAGGTTTTGTATTGTATTGTATTTAGGTATTGTATTGTATTTAGGTATTGCATTGTATCGATATCTATATCGATATACATATCGATATCTATATCGATATACATATCGATATCTATATCGATATACATATCGATATCTATATCGATATACATATCGATATCTATATCGATATACATATCGATATCTATATCGATATACATATCGATATCTATATCGATATCTATATCGATATGTATATCGATATAGATTCGATATGTGTATCGATATCGATATGTGTATCGATATAGATATCGATATGTGTATCGATATAGGTATCGATATGTATATCGATATAGGTATCGATATGTATATCGATATAGGTATCGATATGTATATCGATATAGGTATCGATATGTATATCGATATAGATATCAATAAAGATATCGATACGTATATCGATATAGATATCGATTTACGTATCGAATACACATCGATATAACTACCGATATACATATCGATATATATCGATATGAATAGATATCGATTCAGATATCGACATACATATCATTTAACTTACCGATATGCATATCGATATTGATATCGATTAAATATATCGATATTTATATACATAAATATATATAAATAAATTCCCTCGCGTAGCTCTAGTGTAGAGTTACTCAATGCCAAGCATTATTAATAAGTATATGAATAAATAAATAAATGCCTTCGGGAAGCTGCAGTGTACCGTTAATTAAGTGCAATAAATACAATAATTAAATGTAATACAATAATTAACGTCAATACCTAAATGCAATACAATACAATACCTAAATACATACAATACCTAGATGCAATCCGATACAATACCTAAATAAATTAAATACCTAAATACAATGCAATGCCTAAATAAAATACAATACAACACCTAAATACAATGCAATGCAATACCTAAATAAAATACAATACAATACAATACCTAAATACTATTCAACACCTAAATACAATGCAATACTAAAATAAAATACAATACTTAAATACAATACAGTACAATACAATAAATACCTAATTACAATACAATACTATACCTAAATGCAATGCAATACCTAAATACAATACAATACTTAAATACAATACAATACACTACCTAACTAAAATACAATACCTAACTAAAATACAATACCTAAATACAATGCAACACCTAAATACAATGCAACACCTAAATACAATGCAACACTTAAATACAATATAATACCTAAATACAATACAATACCTTAATACAATACAATACTAAATAAAATACAAACTTAAATACAATACAATACCTAAATACAATGCAATACCTAAATAAAATTCAATACCAAAATACAGTGCAACACCTAAATACAATGCAACACATAAATACAATACAGTAACTAAATGCAATACAATACCTAAATACAATACAATACCTAAATACAATGCAATACCTAAATACAATTCAATGCCTAAATACAATGCAACACCTAAATACAATGCAACACCTAAATACAATACAATACCTAAATACAATACGATACCTTAATACAATACAATACAATACTAAATAAAATACAAACTTAAATACAATACAATACCTAAACACAATACAATACAATACCCAACTAAAATACAATACCTAAATACAATACAATACCTAAATACAATACAATACCTAAATACAATGCAATACCTAAATACAATTCAATACCTAAATACAATGCAACACCTAAATACAATGCTACACCTAAATACAATACAATACTTAAATACCTTAATACAATACAATAAATATTTAAATACAATACAATAAATATTTAAATACAATACAATACATAAATACAATGCAATACCTAAATATAATACAATACTTAAATAAAATACAATACCTAAATACAATACAATACCTGAATACCATACAATAATTAAATACTATACAATACCTAAATACAATGCATTAAAATACTTTAAGGCAATACCTAAATTAAATTTCTATATAAATAAATCACTAAATTAGTTACTAAATTAATTACTAAGTTAGTTACTAAATTACTAAATAACTTACTAAATTACAAACTAAATAAATAAATTACTAAATAAGTTACTAAATATGTTACTAAATTACTAAATAAATAAATACATTGCTAAATAAATAATTAAATTACTAAATTACTATATACATAAATAAATATTTTACTAAATAAATTACTAAATAAAATACTAAATTTCCAAATATGTTACTAAATACCCAAATATGTTACTAAATTTCCAAATATGTTACTAAATAAATAAATGTTCGCGTAGCTCTAGTACAATGTTATTTCAATGCCAAGCACACCTACATTACGTAAACAATCGAAGCAACATTAAAGCATTATCTATTCGAAGTTTTTGGCAGTGTGCCAGAACAATCGATTGTTTTGGCAAGCTGCCAGAAAACTTCGGCCGCTCGATAGTATCGATAGTTCGATTGTTTTGGCACGCTGCCAGAAAACTTCGTCCACTTCGATAGTATCGATAGTCTCGCTTCGGCGAATACTATCGATTGTCTACTCGATCTATTCGGCCTACGAATGAATTATTCATTCGAATAGGAAACTATCGATGTTTAAGGAACACTGCCATGTACTAAGTACTATAAGAAAATCTAAATTACATTTATAAAACTACAAAAATTGGTAGTTTTTTCTGTATAATAACTTCGATAGTGGAAAATATTATAGTTTTAAATTTAAAAAAAAATCGAATTTCAAACAATTTGGACTAACAATTTTTTTTTAATTATGAGAGTTAAACACTAATATTATGCTGGAAATGTTTTGACATCAGTGGTCAGTTTTTTTTTTTATTCTAGATAGAGAAGTGTTGCACTCTTAATAAATAAAAAAAAAACACTTTTAGGTTGAATTTTTTTTCAGATTGTTTTTATTTAAAAAAAAAATCGGGTAATTTCTTAGTTAAAGTCTTTGTATATACGGCCATTGGGTTGTACGGTACTAGGATGTTAATCTTACAACTAGTACAATATGTACAGCTGTGGAAATAAAAAAGTACCCACTTGAGGTTATTTCATCCGTTAATCACCGTATAGAATCGGACCTTTTTGAGATTGTGAACATTTAACATTCTGAGTTAATTGCGCGATACAAAATTTGCATAAGGGGCCGTCTTCAGATTAAAAATATTACGATCTATGAAATTTCAATGGCAACACCCAATTTTAATAACTTAGAAATGTTAAGCACTTTTGAAAACCCTTAAATCTAAGTTTTTGTTACATTTCGATGAATATTTGACGAGTTATTCAATCGAATCACTTGTGGACCTTTTGGGGACCATCTCTAAAATGACAAGCAAGCATGCATGCAAAGCCGTCTTTATTTATCAATTACACACGTAATCTTATACACAGTCCCCTAAAGGGTAATTAAAAGGTATTTTGTGATTTTCTCAGCAAATTATGAATAAAAAATTTTAAAAATTGGGATTTCGCTTAAAGTTCCTGTCTAAAATTTATTTCTTTAAAAATATTAAGGGGTTTCTATTCATATTTTTTTTAATTAATATAATAATTATTTAAAAATATAAAAATTCTTTTAAATGCCATGATATTGAAACCATTTTGTTTGGGCTATTATAGTTTCTCTTTAGTAAAAAATTCGTTTCATTATCTTAATTATTTATAGATCGGGATAGTTTTTTATGTGCAACTCCTATTATGGGACCTAATGTTTGCACGTCTCTGACTCCTCTAATAATGCTTAAAAACTAAAAAAAAATTGACATTTCGTATTAAAATATGTCAGAGATTTGAAATATGGATTCAAAAAGGGGTGTTGCTATTGGAAATTTTAAAGTTAGTAACATTTTTAATATGAAGATGGCACCTTATGCAAATTTTGTGTCATGCAATTAACTCAGAATGTTAATTGTTCACAATGTCAAAAATGTCCGATTCTATAGGATGACTAACGGCCAAAATAATCACTAGTGTGTACGTTTTTATTTCCACAGCTGTACATTGTACATCCTGGGCGGATGAAAATACGCCCATGTCCTAAATGCATAGATTAGACAAAATTAAGTAAATATATGACAAACGGTTGGATGTAAGAATGTATATAACAATAATACATACATTGAAAATGCATGCTCCCACATACTCATGCATTTGCATGTGTGTGTAGATTGTATTTATTAACCGGACTATTTAACAGTATTAATATACAGGGTGTTCCAAAATGGACTACTTGTTTTTAAAAGTTAAAAAAATAAGAAATGATAGAGATATTTCCAAAATTCTTGCAGAAAACGAATGAGTAATGTCTGGAATTTGATATGGAACACTTTATTATGTAAGCTATGTTTATTACGTTATTATGTTATTACACTTTATGTGTTCAATTTAACCGAAAAATGTTTCTCCAATACCGTGTGTTGGCTATATGAAGGAACTAGGCATGCGCATATACCTTTAAAAAAAAGACACGTGGTCAGAACAGAACATTTCTGAACACGTGTCCTTATTTTCGTGCATACGGGTGCCTATTTCTTTCATAAAGCCAACACGCGGTATTAAAGCGCCATCTTTTGGTTAAATTGAACATAACAAAGTGCAATAACATGATAACGTAATAAACATTAATATAATAAAGTGTTCCATATCGAATTCCATACATGACTCATTCGTTTTCTGCAAGAATTGCGTTTCTTTTTTCTTTTTTTTTTGCGTTTCTTTATCCATTTCTTTTTTATTAACTTTTTTTTTTTTTTTTTTTTTAAAGTTACTCCATTTTGGGACACCCTGTACATTGAAAATGTATGCTCCCACATGCTCTTGCATTTGCACGTGTGTGTAGATTGTATTCATTACCCGGACTCTTTATCAGTATTATTATATATTTCGGATATTCACCAGGGATGAATTGGGTTCCAGCTCATGTGTTGTCCTCAAAGAAGTGATCGAACTTCGAAGTTATGGGGACATGTTTCTTGGTATTTAACTGAGAATTTATAAACAAACGAATGAGTGACGAGTAGAACGGCTTATTTTCATAGATTTTTATGAAGTGTGCAGTCTCACTGACAACAATTCAATGTATAATCCCGATTTTTTTTCTTAAATTAAAACGCAATATTAGCACTTCAAACTTCATTCTTCTTTTGAAGTAAAAAAATTATTGACAAAATTATTCATAAATTTAAAAGACAATTAAATAATAGATAATTCTTAGGAAGATTTGGACGCTGAGCATGAATCTAGCTTCGTTTCTTTCTAGTACGTTTTGTTGATTTATCATAATTTGACTGTTGAATTTTCTAGTAAAATATTGTTTTTTAAAAATATTTTCTGGAAAATAAAACAATCCAATTAAAAAATCGGTAAAACATTAAAGTTATGCGAGCATGACTATTCACGTAAACATAAGGCCGTGAAAAATATTTTCTGGAAAATAAAACAATCCAATTAAAAAATCGCTAAAACATTAAAGTTATGCGAGCATGACTATTCACGTAAACATTAGCACGCTTTGTTTTAAGTTATAAAATGATGCGTTTTACTTTAAACTAACAATGAATGAGTTGTTTGTTTGGGCATACGACACTCCTTGCCAACCTAAGTTGGGTAAATTGAAATGTGCTATTTAGAAGATCCTTCCGCGGATGTAAAGAGTTCCATAAATTATTTGTGAATCCATCCAGAAAACATTTTTAAAACATTAATTTCATTTCAGGTCTAACAGATTTGAATATTATTTGAGAAAATTTCGCAATTTTATCAGAAAGAAAAGTGTATTTTGATAAGGGTTCTTGATTTTTTGGGGGAGAATCCTTGAAAATTCTTTAAAAACTCCTCGATTTTTATTTTGAAATAAGAGTGGGAACCCTATATAACTACACAACTGTTGTTATTTCTAATGCCACTTGGGAAACCCGAGCTCGTCATGCGGAGCGGATTAATGCAAATGGCTGCAGTTCCTCGGAGATCGAATTAACTATTGTAGTGTCGACGCGGAGCGTCCTTACTAAGCATCGAAAAAATTCCCAGAAGGGGCGAAACGGTTCAAGGGGGAAAAAAGTGGTCATCAGACCGGTATGAACAGAGTGGGGGTCCTAGGACCATGCCTAGATCCATTCGCTACCATTCTGCAGTTCCTGAGGAGAGAGGCCCCTGTGGACTGTAGCGGCTTAACGTTGTAATTTGAAATAGTGGTAGGAACATTGGCAGTAAATCAGCGCCACCTAGTCGTTGATGGAATATTGAGATTGCGTGTGTGGTAACCGCCACAGAGACTACAGGGCAGGAATTCGTCTTGGCAACGCGCTGACAGATGCTGTCGTCTATCGCCTCCTCTGCAACTTAGACATGTCCCTGAAGGGGAGGAAAATAGTCTCCAGCAGGGCCGGATTTCTAAATAGGCTGTAGCCAAGAGCGCCAAATTTTTGGGGACAGCAAATTTTAAGAACATTTAAAGAGGCATTCGGCATAAAAAATTATTATATAGATACGAAAGATATTATAAAGATACGAATACTTTTAAGAAATAAAACAAATAATTTACATGCATGCGTTTACCGTAAGCGTATATATATTACTAATATTTAGTAGCAAACATGGTAGCTGCTAGGGCAATTGCACTCTCTTCCCTTGATTTGGAAGTTGAAAGACAAATATTAGAGCAGTTTTAAAAATTCACCTATTATTCGCTTTCGATTTAGAGTGTACATAGATGTTTCTAATATGTAGAAGGGGAAAAAAATAGTCAAGAAAACTATATCTGGTGGCAAATCGATAGTAGCCCACAAGCCACTTTTCCCTGCTTTTGCAATGCATCACGGGATATTGGTCGGCAAAAAATACTTTTGACGAAAAGTTACATGCAATAAAAATTGCATTTTTAATATGCTTTTCTTTTATGAATATGTACCTCGTATCTGCCAGATATTTTCAATACATATCCAGCTATAAACTTATGCTAGCAAAACTGGTAAAAGTTTTAATTAGTTGATATTAAATATACACTTTTATTAGTCGATTTTATCTCATGGTGCCATCTGGTGGCTCATGGCATGCCATGGGTGAACAGGATGCTTTGGCTTGCTTACTGCCTCATGGTATACTGATGGAAAAGTGGCTTCACCTTTTTCCCTAGGGGCTGATATGCTACTTTCGATATCTATGGGAAAATAATTCACCAAGCGCTTATTTGAGATTAATATTAAAGCGATCAATAGTTTCAACCTTTTTTTGACTTTGCAACAATTCTAAGTCTTATATAAATGTAGGGCCACTTTTATCAGCGCCAAACTGAATGGTAGAGGAAATCCCCATTCAAGCTCTCAACATTTACCACTTGGCTGACAACAACAAAAAAATTCGCCTGACTTGGGAGCTTAGTCCAGGAACAGAATCTGTCACCTGCTGCGAAGCAGAATTAAGAGATTTTGATGGGAAAAAAAGATAAATTCTTTTGTATGGTTTTTCCACACAAACTATTTGTTCCATTTCATCAGATCTCGAACTTTCCTCCCTAGAATTTGTAGATTTTTACGAAATTATGCTAGCCAAAGGTTAAAATATTATTTTTTATTTACAGATGCCGGTTCCCTTTTCAGAAACCGGCATTTTTTAAAGTTAATTATGACGAACAATTTCATCAATTATATACTATAGACAATCAGATTTTATAATTTACATTTATAAAATTACAAAAAGTGGTAGTTTTCTCTATATAACAAGTTCGATAATGGAAAATATTATAGTTTTAAATTTAAAAAAAAATTCGGATATCAGACAATTTGGGCCCTTAATTATGAGAGTTTTAAACACTAATATAATACTGAAAATGTGATATCAGTGGTCTTTTTTTTTTTAATTCTAGATAGAGAAGTGTTGCACTCTTAATAAATAAAAAAAAAAAACTTTTAGGTTGAATTTATTTCAGATTGTTTTAATTTAAAAAAAAATCGGGTAATTTCTCAGTTGTAGTATTTGTATATATACGGCCATTGATATGTACGGTACTAGCAAAGCTCCTTCTACACCAAGTTGGGACATAACGCGGGATGTCTATGGGAGAGAGTGGCTCAACTGGTTCGGTGCATTTTCGGCCTTCAACGTATCGCAGCGCCTCTAGCGGGATAAAGTCAGTGTGCATTAAAAACTGTCCCGTAGACTTAGCATGGGAAGTGAAACGTAATGGGAGGTGTTTGACTTCCACCTAAAAAATCACCACGGCGGTACTTTTCAGCAAACGATCCTTCCTAGGGATATTTTTCTGCCTTAATTTAAGTAAATGTATGACAGTTATGGTAGGATGTAAGAATGTATATTGCAATAATACATGAATTGAAAATGTAGCTCCCACATGCTCATGCATTTACACGTGTGTGTAGATTGTATTTATTATATGGACTATTTGTCAGAATTAATGGACGGGGTGTCCCAAAATGGACTATCTGTTTTTAAGAGTAAATAAAAAAGAAATGCTTAGAGATATTTGCAAAATTCTTGCAGAAAACGAATGAGTCATGTCTAGAATTTGATATGAAACACTTTATTATGTTACCTATGTTTATTACGTTATTATGTTATTACACTTTATGTATTCAATTTAACCGAAAGATGGCGCTCTTATACCGTGTGTTGTCTATATGAAGAAACTAGGCACGTTCTGAACCCGTGTCCTCATTTTCGTGTAAACGGATGCCTAGTTCTTTCATCCAACACGCGGTATTAAAGCGTCATCTTTTGGTTAAATTGAACATAATTAAGTGCAATAACATGATAACGTAATAAACATTAATATAATAAAGTGTTCCATATCGAATTCCATACAAGACTCATTCGTTTTCTGCAAGAATTGCGTTAATATCTCTATCCATTTCTTTTTCATTAACTTTTTTTTAAAAAAAAAATTACTCCATTTTGGGACACCCTGTACATTGAAAATGTATGCTCCCACATGCTCTTGCATTTGCACGTGTGTGTAGATTGTATTTATTACCCGGACTCTTTATCAGTTTTAATATATATTTCGGATATTCACCAGGGATGAATTGGGTTCCAGCTCATGTGTTGTCCTCAAAGAAGTGATCGAACTTCGAAGTTATGGGGACATGTTTCTTGGTATTTAACTGAGAATTTATAAACAAACGAATGAGTGATGAGTAGAACGTCTTATTTTCATAGATTTTTATGAAGTATGCAGTCTCACTGACAACAATTCAATGTAGAATCCCGATTTTTTTTTCTTAAATTAAAACGCAATATTAGCACTTCAAACTTCATTCTTCTTTTGAAGTAAAAAAAATTATTGACAAAATTATTCATAAATTTAAAAGACAATTAAATAATAGATAATTCTTAGGAAGATTTGGACGCTGAGCATGAATCTAGCTTCGTTTCTTTCTAGAACGTTTTGTGGATTTATCATAATTTGACTGTTGAATTTTCTAGTAAAATATTGTTTTTTAAAAATAATTTCTGGAAAATAAAACAATCCAATTAAAAAATCGCTAAAACATTAAAGTTATGCGAGCATGACTATTCACATAAACATTAGGTATTTATTGAAAGGAATTTGCTCTTATGCATTTTCGCAACCTTTATTTTTTAGAGATTACTAACCTCTTTCGAATCAACCTATTTATCAATTAATTGATTTTCCTACACTGACTTTCCCTATTTTTTATTACAACGTTCCATCATCGTTAAACTTAATTAAATTACGTCTAACTACAGAGTTTTTGATTAACTGAATTGCTTTACTGGAAGAGGCATTGCCACAACCTCTTCTAGTATACCTACGATTTATTTCTGTTTCTAATAATAAATCGAAGAGTTGTTTCTTTTTCTAATAATAAACTGAATAGTTGTTTCTGTTTCTAATAATAAGCTGAAAAGTGGTTTCTGTTTCTTAAACTAACGTTTGTTTTTTAGGAATGTACGCGAGGACTTCAACTGCCTGCTGCGAGAGACGCGGTGTCTCACGGTCGAGGCGGACCGAAATCGCAACGGAGACGCACTCAGGAACGGACTCAAGTACATTCGAGATGGGTGCGACACTACCGGAGGTTAGACAAACTACAACTTCAAACAATGTTGCTTTATGTCATTAAATCTGCTATTATCAATAGTAACTGTCGATAATTATTAATGCTAGAAGATTATAATTATAAACGATAAAGTTAAAAATTATTGACACCGATTGTTAACATAAATAAGAATACTTATATTTGCGTATGTTCATTCGCGATGGTTGCGACACCACCGAAAGTTAGGCAAACTACAATTTGAATCATTTATGTTACGTCTTATGTTACTAAATCAGTGATTTGGTAATTTAATATTTTCCAACTGTATTTTTCTAGCCTCCTATTATAGTTTTACTAAATTGGTTATTAGCAATAGTAACTGCTTATTAATATTGGTGTTCGAAGGTTACGATATATAACGAATGGTTAATATATATAAATACAGATTGTTAACATTAATCGGAATACGTTTAAGTACGTTTAGAGTGTTTAATTATTTTATGTACCTATTTATGTTTGTATCGTAGCCTCCTATATAATAATGCTTTCCGAACTCAATGGGGGAGGCGGGGGGGGGGGGGGGGGGAGTAGGCAGTCCATACGTAATCTGTCATACTAGTGCAACTCTGTAAATGGATGATACGTGGTTTTTGGCATGTTTATCAAGTAACGTCGCCAAATTCATATGTACTAGTTGGTTAAAGTTAGTTGTTGCAATTATGTTTTTTTAAAGAAATTAATGCAATATTCAGGCTTTATTAACAGTTATACTTTGTATTTCAGGCGGTAGCTGGCGTGACAGTAGCTGTTTTGTTGGTGAGACAATGAAAAATTGTGAAAGCTCTTATCCACTAGGTGGCGTGCAGTACGCTTCTTTCAATCCAGAAACTTGTCGGTACGTATACTTTAACGCACGTATTAACTACAGAAAGTTCACAAAAAATTCAAATGTTATAATTTCATATGTTGTTCTATAATGCGATGATGACAAGCAAAATTTTCGAGTTGGTTCACATTTAATTTGGAACACTAGTTAAAGAATTTTAAAAAAAATTCTGTCAAGGTTCTTCAATAAAATTAAAACGCCGTGAACGACAGTTTAATTTCTCCTCCGACTGTAAATATATTTTGATTTCGGCGACTTTTCGCATCATTTGGTTCAAAAAATTACATTTAAATTGTAAAAACGAATTTTTTAAAAACGTTCTTTTTAAAAAGCATATTAGATATCATATAAGTTTAAACTATATTTTTGTAGCGTTATCTCAGGAGTAAATGAAAAATTGTCAATGTAAGAAAGATATTATATAGCATTAAGGTCTAAGGACAATTCAATAAGGGACAAATCAGTTATGACGTTTTGGCTGGGGCTTTCTCGGGAATATTAAATAAAATTAAGCAGCTCAGTGGCCGAGAGAGAGGTATTACGTGTCTGCCCCATAAGCCTAAGCTTGAGGTTTCGAGCCCCGGGTCCCGCTTGGCTTGGGTTCTCTCAGAAAAATTAAATCTCGGCACATTTTAACGTCAACAGAGAGCTCATCAGATTCATTGTAATCTTAGCGTCAGAATTGGTAGTGAGAGCCGCCTAGATGGTGCCAAAAAAAGGCTCTTAGTTCAGGGGAATATGCTGATTGTGCAGAGGCTTAGCCGCCAATAAAGAAGACTCTTTGGAAGAAAAAAAAAGTTGAAACATTGTTGGTATTTTAAGTAGGTTCCATCTGCTCTTCTGAATGTGATTGTAGCGGACTGTGCAGAGGCTTGACCACTAGCAAAGCATCTCCGTTGGGGGGAAAAACATTTATGTAGTTATAAGCAAGTTGCCGTTGGTAAACAAGTTTGGCTGTATTTCTTTTTCTTTTATTTTCAGAAAGTACAACCTTTTCTACGATTGCGTAATGGACACTGTCCGCAACCGATGCCGCCCTGAGGACGAAAGACTTCTCGGGCAGTACTTGGTCGACAGTGGGCAAGACCTGGCCTGGAACTGCGGCGAGTCACCAGGGGGTGCTAGCTCTGACTGGGACCGGACCAGAGACCGAGGGACATACGACAGGACCGGAGACAGGACTAGTGACAGAGACAGAGACAGGACCGGAGACAGGGACAGAGACCGTTACGGGGACCGTTACAGTAACGACCGGGAGAGGGACGGTTACAACAACAGAGGAGGATCCAACTACAACACTGATAGATATAACGACAGAAACAGGGACAGATATGCCAGCGGACAGAATTATCCTTATGGAGGAAGCAATGGTAATTTGTAATTGTATTGTTTTAATGTACAAAATTAAGGATTTATACATGGAAATTGTATTAGTGGGGTAACTTTGGCCCAGGAAGGATCTTTGGTCCATGTAAAAAACCATAGAACTGCTATTCTTTTTGAATATTAGTCGTCAGAGTTGCCAATAATCGGAAACTTCAAATACATTTTTAAATAGTGTATTTCATGAGAAGTTATTATGTTTGAGAAGCGTTTTGCCAAAGTTACCCCATTTAACGGTACTTAAAAAACTCTACATTCCAAATAACCCTTTATAAGTAACCCATTCCCAAGTAACCCTTTTCCTATTTCTTGTTTTACAATCATTAAAACGCTAACATAAATCATAAAAGTATAACCTCTGGTTTGTTCCCTGGTTTCTTTCTTATAAACCTAAGGGACCTGCAGATTGTTTATTAATACTTGTGTATTGTCCGTTTCTCATAACATGGCAGTTGGAAAAATTGTTTGGTTTGGTTTGGTTTGGTTTGGTTTGAATTATCGTCGCACTAGAGCTACACGAGGGCTATTGGCGACGGGCGTCGTATTTTAGAACCACAGTCAGGTGACGAGTCACACCTGAATAGGCACCCAACGCAACCGGAAAAATTGTTTGGTGAACCACTTAGTTTTGGAGCTGAAGTATTGTTCAGCTCTACCTTTAGGCCGGCAAAATGTGTTTTTGGACGAGTATAAATTTCTTGTAAAGCGATAGAAAAGAACCCTAAATATTTCTATTTGACATTCTCTCTTTATTTTTGGTTTCGGCGTGCTTTACGTTAGTTTCCAAAGACTTGGATTCTCTCAGCAAAGTTAAATCTTGGCATGCTTTAACACCCACAAAGAGCTCAGCTTCATTGTAATCTGAGCGTCAAAATTGGTAGCGATATAGTTGCCTCGATACCAAGGGTACCAAGCATGATTAGGAACTAAACACTGGGGGTGCCACGTGAGGCTGGTCACCATACCGGGACATTTGTCTAGCACCCCACAGTCCTAGGCCACGAAAGCTGAAATGGCTGAAACATTGAGCATAAATGGGACTGAAACATTGAGCATAAATTTTCTTCATGAACATTTATGCTCAATACAACTGCCCCAAACTTTTTAATCTAGAGATAAACAAAAAAAAATTAAATTCATGACCAAAAGCTTACTATGAAATTGTTTTAAAACCCTGAATTAATCAATTCACAAAATAGTTATTTTGGGGGGATTAAACATGCTTTCCAAGCTAATTACTTCGGCTATTTTTTTTTTTTTTTTGTTAAACACTGTAAGATACAGATGGCGCAAATATGTTCTCGAGATATGTTTTGGGGCCCCCAAATTTGCTGGTGCCTGGGCCCCTAAAGTTGTAAGTCGGACCCAGCCGCCACTAAAGCTGACCCATTGGAATTTTTAAAAAAAGGTACCAAAGAGGATTTAGTTAGAACTTTCCATCTGCCAGAATGTGAGATTCGTACTGTACACAACAGTGGTGGCGGCCCTTGTGCACTGATGTGTGTGTGTTTTAATGCTGTCAGACTATGCAGGCAGCAGTGACGTCACGTGCTGCAGGACCGAGCGCTGCGACCGGTACCGGCAGTCGACGTGCCGCGACTCGCTCTCCAGGACCATCGACAACACCGGCAGGCCGGGGAACTTAGACAGGCAGGCGTGCAGGTAAGACCCAAGACCCAAAGGCTCCCGTTAGGGTTTTCTATGGGAACAGATCTCTTTGCTATTCTTATGGAGAAACTTTTGATCCTGTTTTTAAATAAAGTATACTACATGTACTCACGTAAACTTACCAAATAATACTGAAGAAGGTTTTTTTTCCATTGAAATAATTAATAAGTATAATTTTAAAGATATTTACAAATTATTCTTAAACTACAGATGGCAGCCCTAACGGCATGTAATTATCCAAAGATTTTTTGTTTTAATTACAACTAATTAATATCTTGCCGGTCAACTGGCGCAATGATTAGTGTACTAGCCTTTGGAGCTGCTGGGCTCGGGTTTGAATCCAGGTAAAGGCATGGATGTTTGTGTTTGTCAATAAATGTTGTTATTTGTCTATGCGTTTGTGGCGTCCTTCTTTGTGTGTCTCTTGTGACTGTCTCTTCTGGTGAGCGGGGTAATGGGCTATATAGCCTAAGCCCTTCCCTTCTAGAGGGCGCAATCACTGTCATTTGTCAATTAATATCGTTAAAATTATGCTTATTTATTATTTTAATGACAAAATGACTTTCTTCTGTATTTTTTGGGGTAAGTTTTCGTGAGTACATGTCGTATACCTTATTTAAAAAACAGGATCAAAAATTTTCCCATTGCAATTGTATAGAGATATGTTACCATACAAGACCCTCAGCCCCTTCCGTTGGAATTCTGAAATCCGGGTCTAAAATGGATTTATTTTACTATATGACCTACTTCAGTCATAAGGATCTTAAAAATAAAAAAATTGAACTTCTTAAACAATTTTTTGTGGGGTTTTTAATTTAAAAAATAATTAATTTAAATAAATCACAATTTTTTTATGAAACAGTTGCATTTTTGAAATTTTAGATTATAAAATTGCCTTAAAATACAAATAAAATTGTAACAATTTGTAAATTTTATCGCAAATAAAGTCAGTAATACATTTTATCGCTTGGTGTCGTCACTTATCTGAGACATAAAATACTGGAGATATCCATAGAAAAGCTTATATAAGTGATTCTACTTTCAGGATATAAATAAAAACTTTTTAAAATTTATCTTCAGTTACATAAAATAAATTTAAGGTAAAAGTTTTAGTTAAAAATTTTATTTTATGAGGAAAACTGGCAAAAAAAAGTTGATATACGGTATACCAGGTCTGAAGTTAAAGGCCTAATATCACATGGTCGTTCATTCAACCCAACCGTCAGCTCAACCATATCTTCAACGCAAAATTCAAAAGTAGTATGTAATCTGCTGTCTGCCATGGAAGTTTTAGTTGAAGAAAATATCTTCAACGTCTTTAACCCTACACGACATGGTTGATCCAACCTTATACGTGGATGCTTAGATTACTGCTTCGGTTACAGCGAAGATATTCTACCTCATTATAAAGAAGGCAACTCTTAATATTAGCTGAATCAATGGGCAATAATGCACATGCATCTATTCAGGCAACATTGATAAACGAACATGAATGTGCACCAAACTTGAAAATGAAGTTATATTTAAGACTGTCCGACTTCTGGATGGGGAATTGGTATATAAATTAAAGATTCGAGTAGCATTGAGGGATGAGTTGAACAAATTAGCGACCATGTGATATGCCCTTAAGGTTTGCGGAGCTTGCCTTCCCTCAGAACAAATCTTTGCTTCATATTTACATCTGCCTGTAGCTCAATATAAGTTGTATGTTTCTCAATTATTAGGTAGTGTGTCTCAATTATTAAGTTGTGTGTGTCTCAATTATTAAGTTGTGTGTCTGAATTAGTAAGTTGTGTGTGTGTATCTGAATTAATAAATTATCTGTATTTCTGAATAAGTTGTGTGAGTGTATCTCAATTAATAAATTATCTGTATTTCTGAATAAGTTGTGTGAATGTATCTCAATTAATAAGTTGCGTGTGTGCAGGAAGACGCGTGATGACTTCAACTGCCTGATGTGGCAGACGGCACACTGCTCCAACCGAGAGGACCGGGACCGAGACAACGACATCTTCCGGCGAGCAAGGGACTTCATCTCCAGGCAGTGCGACTCTTACGAGAGTGAGTCACAAAATCATGCTTTAAAAAAAAACAGCGCCCCGTAGTGATCGATTTAAGCTAAAATTTGGTTTCAATTTCAGACGTTAGATGAATTAATAGCAATTGCCACTTCCCTAAAACTTGTTTTTCAGGTCATATCTTTCAATCTTAATGTATCTTATTCCATTTAAAAGCATGGTTGGAAGTGAGATATAAGTGAACAATCTCAAAATGCTTTTCCTAAATGAACAGCGCTCTCTAGTAGCCAATTTGAACATAAATTTAAAGCAATTTCAGACAGTAACTGAACTAGTAGTAGCTGTGACTTCTGTAAAACTTGCTTTTGGTACTTATCATTTAACCCTAAAGCCTCATATTCCTGTTCGATGCATAACATTCAGTATCTTTTCAATGAGGGAGTGATTTACAAAATAATGCCTCTATGAAAACAGAGCTTCCTAGTGGTCAATTTAAACTAAAATTTGATGGCTGTTTTAGATTGTAACTGAATTAATAGTAGTTGTGACTTCTCTAAAATTTGCTTTTGTGCCTTATTATTTAACCCTAAACAGCCAAATTCCTTTTTTGTAGCATAACATGCAGTATCTTTTCAGTAGTTAAGTCACTTTCATGCCTCTAAAAAATCAGCGCTTCTTAGTGGTCAATTTAAACTGAAATTTAGTGTCGATTTCAACCTGTATTTTATTCAGTAGTAATTGTAAATTCTCTAAAATTTGTTTTTTTGGCATGTCTTTCAATCCCAATGCATCATACTCCCTTTAGATGCATCACAAGAAAAGTCATATATCGAGAGTGAATAGTCACAAAATACTGCTTCCAAAAAAACAGCGCCACTTTGCGGTGTATTCAAACTAAAATAAGTTAACAATTGTAGAGTTTCGTTTTATATATGTGTGTATAATTGGATATGTTTCCTAGTATATAAAAATACTATTCTACCTTTTTTTTATCATAAGTTTGCATTTTTGGTCAAGACATGCTTGGCAAGGTTTTTTTTTACTTAAAAGGTTTTAAACCTTAATTTAAGGTAAAGGTTCAAATATGTTCTTTTTCTGCTTGTATTTTAGGTAAATACCATTTGACCTTGTATAAGGGCAGGATTTGGGCCAATTTTAAACATTGTGGTTTTAATGGTCTGTCCAAAATGCCTCAAGTGGACTTCACACAAGTGCTTTTATGCTACCTTCTACTCTTCCCTCCTTCGATATGGTCTTCATTTGACTCATATTTTTTTCCGATAAACTTATGCAGAAAGCTTATTTTTCCATCACGAATTTCCATGTCAATTGTCATTAATGAGTTAACTGTATGCTTTTGTGTTCTCTTTAGGATGGACGGACAACAGTTGCTACAGAACGACCGAAATGCAGAGATGCGAAGCACTGCTCACGAGCACCCGAGGAGGGGCGAACTACGAATCGTGCAGGTAAGGACTACACTCTAAAAAATGAATGCTCAAAAACGACGAAATTTTCCTTAATTTTGACGATTCCGTTACTGGCAAATGCTCCGAGCTTTCGTGTCCTCAAAGTGAGGAAATTTGAATCGTCATTTTTATGATGATTTGAATGTCGTCTAATCTAAATCTAATCTAAATATTTCGTCATTTTTGAGCATGTGAGTGCAACAATGAGATTCAGTTTCCTCAAAATCAAGATACAGAATATCGTCAAATCGCGGTCGTAAAAGTGAGGATTCGCGTTTACTCAAAAGTCACTTGATAGTTTGACGAAACAATCCTCAAAATTAACGAAATGAGGCTTGAGGATTCACGAATCGTCAAAAATGAAATTGTTATTTCTGAGAGTGTAGCCTGTGTTGTTGGCGCAAATACAATATTTGGTGAAAATTGTATATGCTTCGGCAAGATCTAGGCTCGCCATCTTCAGCAATATACACAAACTGATAGTGGTTGCGATGGCTAGAAAGTCAGCCATCGAGTCCATTGTAAGTTTGTTTGTGTATATCCCCTTCCGACCAGCTATCAGATATCGCTGATTCAAGTTTATGTGACTCAACTTTAGAGTTCTATTGCAAAAATGCCTTATCAATGCCCAACCACACCTTAAAAACAAAGTCAATTTTTTTTACGAATAACGTATGGTACAAGTCAGCTGCATGGGCATCGGTATTTTTGAAAAGCTTGAACATTATCTTCTCTATCCGCACGATCGTGATAGCTTGGTGGTCGAAAAGGGATATTGCTGAAAATGGCGTGGCGATCCTTGATCTTACCGAAACGTGTACAATTTTCATTAAATATACTATTTGCGCCAATAATTACGTTTTCTTCACTCTCATGTTTCTTGCGCAAAGTCGAAGATATTTTCTGAATAGCATGTGTTGTTGATGATGTGTGCCTCCACAGGACATAGCTTGAAGGCAAGAAGGGATGCAGTGGCTGCGATGACGCCATGATATTTTTTCTTATTAAAGAGATAGCAGCACCGGAAAATTTGTCATGGTAATCATAGCTCCATGTGTACCCCACTGCCGCAAATTGGAAAGTCAAGTGATCCTTACTTTAAACTTTTACTATGATCTGTATGGCCCTGATCCACTTGTCTCTCTAGTGCGAAGCGTAATTGTTACAAGTGTCACTAATCGTATTTGTAGAAGGGGTCTGAGCACCTCTTACGGTAAACATCATAGATTTAGAAAGTAGAAGATATGCCCATCGAGTGCGCAATCCCGTAAAACGCAATACAAACCCCGCGATTGTGTGATGAATCCACATTTCGCCATTTTCGCAATGCATCATGGGATACTGGTTCACAAAAAAATGCTTTTGCCGAAGAGTTACGTGCAATAAAAACTGCATTTTTAATATGCTTCTTTTATAAATATATACCTCATGTCTGCCATAAATTGTCAATACACATCCAACTATAAAGTTGTAGTAGCAAAACTGGTAAAAAGTTTAAACAAGTTAATAATAAATATTTTTTTTATTAGTCGAATTATCTCATGGTGCCATCTGTTGGTATGGCATGCCATGTGCTAGGGCTTGCGAACTGCCTTATGGGATACTCAATCTCAAGTGGCTTCACCTTTCTCCCTAGGGGCAGATCTACTACTTTCTATGTCTATGGTAAACACCTTGAATTTTGCCACCCACTAGTTAAGAATCTCTTGTCTAACCTCTCGTCTTTCATGGCAGGGCCTTCACCTCGTTCAGCGACTGCATGCGGGACGAGCTGACCCGCCGCTGCACAAGAGATGACGAGCTGTTCCAAGGGGCCTACCTGGTGGACAAGGCCCAGGAGATGGCGTGGCAGTGCGGGGCCAACCAGTACGGACCGGTCACGTCGGACAGGGACTGGGACAGGGGCGGCGGGGACAGGTACAATGCCTACGACAGGCGGGACCAGGGCGACTCGTACAATTTGAATGCGGTGCCACATCTCGAGGACGATGGTAAGCACTCCGCTCTCAAAAATGAATGCTCAAAAACGACGAAATTTTCCTTAATTTTGACGATTCCGATTACTGGCAAATGCTCCGAGTTTTCGTTTCCTCAAAGTGAGGAAATTTGAATCGTCATTTTTATGAGGATTTGAATGTTGTCTAATCTAAAGAAATATTTCGTCATTTTCGAGCATATGCGAGTACAACAATGAGATTCAGTTTCCTCAAAATCAAGATACAGAATCGTCAAATCACGATCGTAAAAGTGAGGATTCGCGTTTACTCAAAAGTCACGTGATAGTTTGACGAAGCAATCCTCAAAATTAACGAAATGAGGCTTGAGGATTCATGAATCGTCAAAAATGAAAGTGTTATTTCTGAAGGCTGTACTAGGAAATGGTGCATTGCTCAATAAATGGTGAGCAACATATAACCAGTAGAACTAGTACTTCGTACTAGCATATAAGTCACCTACTTTGAGAAACCGGCAACATGTTCTCCAAGCTTCTTCCTGGTATGTGCTTAGAAGTAATCGTTATCGTTAGATTCGATATGAAGCTAATATTTGGCCAGACTACTAGCTGGATAAAAATCGTTTGTTGTTGTTGTCGTGTGCCTAAAGTCCATAGCCTGGAAGATAAATACGTGCCGCAATAGCATCCGTATGCACGAGGATTTAAGTACCTGTGAGAGCGTGGTTGTCAGACTTATACTGTCAGAGGGAGCCACCTCTTCAATTTAGGCACGTCGCTGATATTTGAACTGGCCAATCCTTTCAAATGCATATTCATTTATTTTCAGTGTTAACTTATTTTGGCCTCTGTTTGTAGAATTCGAACCTTGGTTTAGAAATCACATTGTATGTAAATGTATTTTGAAAATGTAACCATGTGTTCCAGATTCGAATTGCATGGCGCGCATCACGACGTACACGGACGAATGCAAGCAGAAGAAGGAGGAGAAACGCCAGCGCGACTACTACAACGAGAACGACTACGACAGGAGGCAGAAGATACAGTGCTGGTGAGACACAAACCGATATATCCCTTTATGACTCCTTTAGATGGCGCTATTTAGGTTACTCACTCTCAAACTCCATATATCATCCAAACGCTAGATGGCGCTGATTTCCCACTGTATTCCTACCAGTATCCTTGATAACAATGAAAATAGCAGTATAATTTCCAAAGTAACTTAACCGTTTGTCTTCCACATTCTCCTCTCATCTCCACATTATATATATTTTTATATGGACAAAATAGTTTACTTTTGGAAATCACAAACGCTCTCCCTTTTTGGGGTATCTTAGATGGAGAAGGACGCTTCTCGTCGATACTTCATATTGCTATTTCGATCTCCGATCTTCTTAACCGTTTGGTGACCCGCAAAATCATTGCAGCCCGGCTTTTACTAAGTTTCTATTATAAAATCTCTGTTTCGGACTTCATGTCCAACCCATGAGATTTTGTGGGTGCAGCATTAGAGGGATAGTGGAGGGCAACATTGGCCCTTCAATGGTTCCCTACAGTTCCAAATTATTTGATATTAAGGTTTTTGAAATTAGGGATTGCCATAATTTGGCTAGCTTTTAGTTTAATTGATCCACAATGTTAATTTAATTGTTGGTCTTTAAAAAAAAAAGGCTTTTATTTTAGCTTAATTATTTATTCTGAAGTTATACAATAAGTACATTTACGTTTGTTATCACCTGAATTTGTGGTACGGTATTCTTAAAATGACTCCTTAAAACACTTTTAAAACTTCACAGTATCTGAACCCTGCACTACGATTCGGAGACCCTGGCTATGACCGAAACCGTGGTGTCTAAAACTATAATTGTATTGAAGCACCTCAACATGTAACTGTCATCATAGAACCGTGAACTATATCACTCAAACTGTACCGGTATGTTTTCTGCTCTGTTTGTGAAAAGCACGAATCAGCTCAGTTAACCCTTTATACGGCCATTTTCATCTAGTAATGTTACGAAAGTATTTCTGGGATTGAGATTGATTTATAAAAAGAAATTCATTTAGCTCATTACCTAAAATTAATTTGATTATTATGACCATTTTATTTCAGTGAGTGCATATTTCCCACCGCCCTCTGGGGGCTATTGAAACGTATCGTCCATAGGAATCCTGCATTAGTAATTTTGTTTGTGGTTTCTAAAGTTATCAGGAGATGGCAGCACTAATCAAAATTGATGAAGTTGCTGGGAAGTATACTTCCCACAGCCTTATACAGGGTTAAGAAGTGTGCTGTTGTTACTAATAAGTAATTTAATATAGTAAATTAATGTGCTTTTAAACGATTCAGCCTATACTTCCTATTACCCGCACTAAAACCAGCCAAAGAATAGGATGGAAACTAAAGTGGTATTTCTCTTTTGCAGCTCCGTGCGTGAGTACCGCAACTGTCTGTACGACGCCACCCGCAGATACTGCCAGGTGGAGCGGCCAAGAGTAGTGGACAACCTGATGGCCGGACAGAGACACCACCTCACCTCGGACGCCTGTATTCGCATTCCGGACTGGGAGTGTTCGGCAGCGCCCCCTATGAGTGGCGCGAATCTCCTGCTGATGGCCACCGCTCTGGCGCTGGCATCCATGCTCATCTTCAGAGAACGATAGAAGTCATCGCATGAAGGGCGTATCACA
This sequence comes from Hylyphantes graminicola, assembly GCA_023701765.1. Lineage (NCBI taxonomy): Eukaryota > Metazoa > Arthropoda > Arachnida > Araneae > Linyphiidae > Hylyphantes > Hylyphantes graminicola. Next base: position 3,022,798 of record CM043112.1, on the reverse strand, counting down.
CGAGCGAAAATTCTCCAACCCAACCCTCAAATCAACCGTATCTTTAACTCAAAAGTTGGATGTAATCTACTATTTGAGGTTGAAGAAAATATTGTTAGTGTTGTTAAACTCAAGCGACTTGGTTGACCCAACCTAGTAATTGAGCCAATCTAATATATTAATTACTGCTTTTGTGTCTGGAATGTATACTACGTATTTATAAAGATGGCGGATCCTATGCTGCTCCGTTTTCAATCGCTGATCTTGAGCGTGTGTAGACATTGCAACATTGATGACCAAACATAAATTTGCACAAACATGAGGATAAAGTTCTATTTATAACTAACCATAAGTAGAATATGTGAGCAACTATTCATTCAATGCTGGTAATCCTATGTCCAACTGAACAAAGTCAAAAAATGAGATAAAAGTTTTAGGTTGAGTTCTGTTGAATGTTGGGTTGAATGAACGAGTGTCCATGTGATATGCCCTTAAAGAAGACATCGCTCACATAAAACATCGCCATCACATTAGATATCTTTTTTGAAAAATGTACCGCACAATGGTTACCAGCTTTAGATTTTTTCAAATTTTGAAATGGATTTATGCACGTTTTTTTTTACAGCCTCAAACTTTTTCTAAGAGCAGATTTACAGTAGCTATGTTTAAAACATAAATACATAACCTTCTCATTACTAACATAAAGTATTTAAATCCTTATTTGAAAGAAGATTTTTTTTTATGTAATAAAAATGACGTTACACTAAATTATGTATTCTATCCCTTTTCGACCGGCAGTCAGGTGGCGCTGATTTAAAATTATGAGACCAAATTTGGAGTTTTATCGAAAAAAGTGCGTTAAACAGCATGAATGCCAGAAACTCCTTAAAAACAAACCCATTTTTTATACAAATAACGAATGGTACAAGTCAGCTTCTTTGTTATTCATATTTTTGAAGAGCTTGAACATTCTCTTTACTACCCGCACGATCGTGCGTGCCCGGTCGGAAAGGCTATAAAGGCGATGTTTTAAACGCCTATGTTCTTAGGATGATATTTTGGTTCAAAACAGCACACAGATTATGAGTGTGGGGTCAAGTAAAGGGCAAATGTTGTCCCAACAGTTTATAAAATTTTGACGTTTTTATAAATTTTCAAATCAAAATTGATGATTAAAAAAAATCAGAATTGATCAATAACTTATTCATAAATTATTTAACATATGTTACTCATTACTTATTTCATACAAATGTTAATCATGACAAATATAATTTATACACATTATTCATCACTGATTCTATTTTTATAATTAAAAAATTGATTTTTTAATTATTATTAAAATTGATTTGATTAATCAGTATTAAAATTGATTTAATTAATTAGTATTAAAATTGATTTAATATATTTATTTTACACTGCTTCACTTTTATCTCCAAATGTCTTACTCAGAAAAAAATCCGATATCAATGTAAGGTCATCTATTTTTAGTGACGACTGTCAGACTATTACGACAGATTTCTATTCATTTGAACCTTCCGTCCATTTACACTGTTAAGAAATTAGTGGTGGCGCTAGTAAGCACACCTTTGATATCACTAATGACGTACCTCTGGCATCTTCATAAATATATTTGCTGCTTTAATCTGATTGTTCATGATTCAATCAGTAGAAGGGGCATGTTTCACATCCTGAGTGGCAACAGCTCCTGTGGTACTGTTTTCAATTTTAGTAATTCTTAAATTACATTTGTTTCCAACAACACAATATTTTCTCTACTTTATTGAAGCGAATGTTGTGTACAACTTTTCTTTCAGTAAAACTAAAACTTTTTTCAGAACCCTTGAATCACATGCACTTGCTAGTTTTTTAACAAAATCGGCGTTTTTCCAAATGCTTTGCATACCTGAAAACTAATCAAATTAAAAACCATTGCACGTAAAGAATTCTTAAATTAGAAAACAGCAGACGATAAAAACGGTCATTTTGAGAGTGAAATGGAAACAACCAATGAAATGACGGGAAATGCAAAAATGAAAACAGTAGGAGCGTTACATCATCTGAAATAACCTCATAAAAGCAGATATGTCTTGGCTTATTGTCCTATTTTGAAAGTTATCCCTATGATCATTTACTTATGTAGGGCTATATATGGACAAACTATGAAATAATTTTTCTTATGCTTTCTTATTTTTTTTTTCGGAATATACAAACAGGTTATTGTAAGATATTACGATGTAGTAGAGCATTCCAAATACCAGTATTCTTGCCTTATTTTATTTTGCCCTAATGCTATTAAGTACTCTATAGTTAAACTCATAGTATCTTTGCACAGAAGCCACGACCATGGGAGGAGCTATAAAACGCGAAGAGCATCATATAAAATTTTTATTTTTCTTCATCTGATTGTTCCGCGCGTTTTATAGCTCCGCCCATGGTCGTGGCTTCTGTGCAAGGAAACTATGAGTTTAACTGTGGATACATACTATGGCATTATCGTATTTGTAGAAATGTTTTAATTTTAAATTATATTTTCTTTAAACCATGATCAGAAAAAAATACAGGAAGTGCATGGCAAAATGTACCGAAAGCTGCGATTTTTTTTAGAATTTGAATATTGCTTTTAACTAAGTAAAGTTAAAATAAGTAAGTTATTTTACATATTCAAATCTAAAAATGCATTCCCTTCAATTTTGTATTTCATTTCCGTACAAAAAATTATATATTTATATTGATTTATTGCACTGTAAATATTGTAACATATTTTTACAAAGCTTTATTCACCAACAATGCATTGTTGCATACGTAGTGAAGCATAGAGTTGATTTATAAGAAGGGGTGTTGGACTTTTTTTTTTTAATAAAAAAGGTGTTTGGAAGGGTTTTTTTTTGCATTTTTTTTCTCTTTGAAACAAATATATTTTCTTTTACTCGGTTATTTCACAAAAATACTGTTACGGCACACATATGGTCATCTCCTCTTGAGAAGTTAATATTTTCAGTAACTCCTCTCTTGTGACTCTCAAGAATCTCACCTGTATTGATGATGGAAGCCCTTTTAAAAAAAGTTACAAGTTTTACAAAGTTACAAATTTTCTTAGTTGGAAATGGATCGAAGCATTAAAGATACACTCCTTGCCAACATAACTTGTGTGAAAACAAAGAGTAAAAATTCAGAGGGAAAAGCGCTATTGGTCCGTTAGTTGAAAACTAACTAAAGGTAATATTTACATACGAAATTATCTGAATACAATTTAATCAGATACACTTTTCATTCTGATAAAATTGCCAAATTTTCTCAAATAATATTCAAATCTGTTAGATCTTAAACGAAATTAATGTTTTAAACATGTTTACTTGATGGATTCACAAATAATTTATGGAACTCTTTACATCCGCGGAAGGATCCTTTCCATAGCATATTTCTATTTACCCAACTAAGGTTGGCAAGGAATTTAGAAAGATGAAAAAAATATTTTTTGGGTTAAAAGGATTTTTTTTAAAGGTGGTAACCATGTCCAATATTACCTTGTTAAATTAACAATGGTATAATGTTAGATATATTAAAAATGTTTAAAACTTTATCTCCTCTAAATTGTTTTAAATATATAATAATTAAACAATTTATATAAATAACATTTTAATGTAAATTTTCTATATTTTATGCAATTATTATGTCTCAGTATTTAACCCTCTTATGCATGAATTTTTATTTTCATCCCCCAAAAATATATATGTATCTTTAATACTCACACATTATGGGAAAAATACTAAAAAAAATAACTGCATTAGAATTTAAATAATTTCAATTTTTAAAAAAATTTCCATATGACAAAAACCAACTGCAAAATTCCAATTTTGATAATAATGACTACAAAACTACTAAAAATATTTCAAAATAACCCTTTTTAACTATGATTAATTTTTCAAAACAATTTATTAGTATTTAGTACTAATATTATTATTCTTTGAATACTGCCAAAAACGTAATTTCACAAAAGTCAATAACCTCACTCTTTAATTTTGAATACACTTTTACTACTGTCATCTATGAGGATTATTAGTAACTAAAAATTTAAAATGAAATGTAATAGATGAAAAAAAACACAGATTTGTCTAGGAGGAGCTCTAATTTAATAGAATTAAGTGGATTGTGTTACTTGTTACCAAGCGGTAACAGTATGCATTCGAGGGTTAATATGGCCATTCAGCATCCGTAAATCACTATTTCATAATCACAAACTGTGTGAATTAGATGTGTTTTTAATGGTTGTAGGTTTAAAAGTTTACTTTCATTATATTTACTTGCCAATCGAGCCTTTTTTTTTATTACTTAAAGTTAGAAGTATTAAGAGTAAGTATAAAAATAAATATTATGTTCAAATGCATTATTAGTCGAACCATTTCATTTTTATTGTACTCTATGGCGCTGTATGACATGGTGCAATATGTAACGTTTGATTGCTTGTTTTGATATCGTTGTATTTGTTAGCTGAATTTTCAATAAAATTTGAAACTTGTTTTAAAAAAAAGTGTGTACTTGTTTTCTTAGAAAAATTTACAAGGGGTCCCAAAATGGACTACCTGTTTTCAAAAGTTAATAAAAAAAGAAATTGATGGAGATTTAAACACAATTCTTGCAGAAAACGAATGAGTCATGTCTGGAATTTGATATGGAAGACTTTGTTAAGTTAGTTATGCTTATCACGTTATAATACTTTATTGTGTTCAATTTAACGGAAAGATGGCGCTTCAATACCGTGTGTTGGCTGTATGAAAGAAATAGGCATGCTTATACGCCAAAAAGAAAGACTCGGGGTCAGAACTGAACATTTCTGAACACGTGTCCTTCTTTTCGGTGTATTCGGTAAACAAGTTCAAGCGAAATCAGTAATGGTAGCAATTGGTTTTCGCTACGGATTACTGAACATACCCGTGGTAAAGTTCGATTCACCCACCTTTGTGCCTGGGTCTGATGATACCCACCAATCACCCAGCACTATTTTCTATTCTAGGGTGTTTGGGGACTTTTTGCCGTCTAACCTAGGTAAAATCCACTAATTTTGGCTCGTATAAACGAAGCCAAGACCAACAGTTATATATGGGTCGGAGACCTGGACCTTGAATCAAAAGCAAGAGAAAATGTTAAGAACTTGGGAGGGAAAGATTTTAAGAGCCATATTTGGGCCAATCAAAGAAGGTGAAGTTTGGAGAAGACGATGCAATTTTGAAGTTGCTAAACTATTTGGAGAGAAAGACATTATTAACATCATAAAAGCTAGAAGAATTCAGTGGCTGGGACACATGGAGAGAATGGACGATAGCAGAGGAACAAAGAAAATTTTCAAGGGGCAATGCCATAGAGAGAGAAGTAGAGGAAGACCGAGAATAAGATGGATAGATGATGTGGAAAGAGATTTAAGGGACGTGAAAATTAAGAACTGGAAAGCGAAGACCAAAGGGAGGCGGCTTTGGAGTCGTATTGTAAGAGAGGCCATGGTCTGTAGTGCCGGGGAGTTAGTTAATAGACGCAGCTACGTCCGAGCGCGCCATGTCTGTGACTCGTCGCTGGATGCTGCGCGGCAGTTCAATGTCGCACTGGTGTAGCCGGTCCCTGAAACACTTTCTCTGCCCAGCTGTACACCACACTGGAAATCAAATACACATGATTAACACCTGGAAGTTTTTATATGATTTAGATTGGGGGTTGAGAATACAAGCGAAACAAGTCCACTTTTTATCATTTTCGAGTTAGCAGCGGAATTGCATGTACTATCTATGTAGAATTTCAATGCAATTCCATAAAAAAAAATGACTTTGTTTTTATGGAATTGCTGGCATTGGTGCTGTTTAACACTTTTTTTGTCGACAAAACTCAAAATTTAGTCTCATAATTTTAAATCAGCGCCATCTGACCGATTTTTTTTTAAATTATAAAGTTTAGACCCTTAGTTTTTGAAATATTATCTTAAAGCTCTTGATTCCCCGATGAAAAATACTAGTATCCTTCTAAATACTAGTACTGATATCCTTCAAAAAGTAAAAACGAAGCAAACATTATTAAACCTTGTATAATAGTGTACAAAATATCAATTGAATTATCTCGATAATTCTCTTTTTTTTTTTCGTGTCTATGACGTTGCCGAAAAGTGAGCGTAAGCTAAATGAAACCATGCGTTTTGATAACCGCGTTTGCAACTTTTTGGATATTACTGTCATAAAGATCTATCAATGATGGCAGAACTCTCAATGAGTGCCAATTTGAGTGTCTCTCAAATTGGCACTCATTGATGGGCATTCAAAAATGTGGCTTGATGTAAGCACGTATCTGGGCAGTTTTCACTGTTACTAGTTATTTTGATAGCAAATTAGATGAAACCGATTTTAATAAAAAAAAACACCAAGCGATTAATTTTAATACTAACTCGTGAGGTCAGCTAAGTCAGGTGCCGGTGCACTTGATACAATTAAGTACCCATTTAACATGTGTAGCAGTAATGCAAAGTGCGCTTTTTACTTCGGAATTCCCACCAATAGCTTCCTTTTTATAGAAAACCAGGTGTTATTTTAATACATCTTTACCTGTGATTAATAGACAAGTGTTAATTTTTTATGTGTTTAATTTAAAAAAACATACTGGTAAACAAGAAATATTAAAAAAAATGTATAGAAATATATAATTTTTTTTCATTTGTAGCAGCTCATTTTATTGTAGATAGTAATAATAAATAACCTTGAATATGAATCTTATTAAAAAAATAAGATTCATATTCAAGGTTATTTTTTATTAATCTGCAATAAAATGTGCTGCTACAAATAAAAAAAAAACTTTATTGTAGGTTAAATGAAGTGACAGGGGAAATTTCCCAAGTGTATTTTAAAAGAATCCATGAAAAACAAAGGATTTTCAAAATAATAAATCAATAAACGCGAATCTTAAGCCAAAATTATTTATTAGAAAGATGAAAAAAATATTTTTTGGGTTAAAAGGATTTTTTTTAAAGGTGGCAACCATGTCCAATATTACCTTGTTAAATTTACAATGGTATAATGTTTAGATATATTAAAAATGTTTAAAACTTTATCTCCTATAAATTGATTTAAAAATATATTAATTAAATATCCATAAATCACTATTTCATAATCACAAACTAGATGAATTAGATGTGTTTTAATGGTTGTAGGTTTAAAAGTTTCTATTCATTATATTTACTTGCCAATCGAGCATTTTTTTTATTATTTAAAATTAGAATAATTAAGAGTATATATAAAAATAAATATTATATTCGAATGAATTATTAGTCGAACCATTTCCTTTTTATTGTACTCTATGGCGCTGTATGACATGGTGCAATATGTAACGTTGGATTGCTTGTTTTGATATCGTTGTATTTGTTAGCTGACTTTTCAATAAAATTTGAAACTTGTTAAAAAAAAAAGTGTATACTTGTTTTCTTAGAAAAATCTACGTCCCAAAATGAACTACCTGTTTTTAAAAGTTAATAAAAAAAGAAATTGATTGAGATTTGAACACAATTCTTGCAGAAAACGAATGAGTCATGTCTGGAATTTGATTGAAGACTTTATTATGTTAGTTATGCTTATCACGTTATAATACTTTATTGTGTTCAATTTAACGGAAAGATGGCGCTTCAATACCGTGTGTTGGCTATATGAAAGAACTAGGCATGCGTATACGCCAAAAAGAGAGACACGGGGTCAGAACTGAACATTTCTGAACGTGTCCTTTTTTTCGGTGTATTCGTTAAACAAGTTCAACCGAAATCAGTAATGGTAGCCCTTGGTTTTCGCTACGGATTACTGAACACACCCGTGGTAAAGTTCGATTCACCCACCTTTGTATCTGGGTCTGATGATACCCACCAATCACCCAGCATTATTTTCTATTCTGTGGTGTTTGTGGTTTTTTTGCCGTCTTACCTAGGTAAACCCTACCAATTTTGGATCGTATAAACGCGGCCTCAATGCGCAGCTATGTCCGATCGCGCCATGTCTGTGACTCGTCGCTGGATGCTGCGCAGCAGTCCATTTTCGCACTGACGTAGCCGGTTCCTTTAACACCTTCTCTGCCCAGCTGTACACCACACTGGAAATCAAATACACATGATTAACACCTGGAAGTTTTTATATGATTTAGATTGGGGGTTGAGAATACGAGCGAAACAAGTCCACTTTTTACCATTTTCGAGTTAGCAGCGGAATTGCATGTACTATCTATGTAGAATTTCAATGCAATTCCATAAAAAAAATGACTTTGTTTTTATGGAATTGCTGGCATTGGTGCTGTTTAACACTTTTTTTGTCGACAAAACTCAAAATTTAGCCTCATAATTTTAAATCAGCGCCCTCTGACCGATTTTTTTTTAAATTATAAAGTTTAGACCCTTAGTTTTTGAAATATTATCTTAAAGCTCCTGATTCCACGATGAAAAATACTAGTATCCTTCGAAATACTAGTACTAATATCCTTCAAAAAGTAAAAACGAAACAAACATTATTAAACCTTGTATAATAGTGTACAAAATATCAATTGAATTATCTCGATAATTCTCATTTTTTTTTTCGTGTCTGACGTTGCCGAAAAGTGAGCGTAAGCAAAATGAAACCATGCGTTTTGATAACCGCGTTTGCAACTTTTTGGATATTACTGTCATAAAGATCTATCAATGATGGCAGAACTCCAATGTCTCTCAAGTTGGCACTCATTGATGGGCATTCAAAAATGTGGTTTGATGTAAGCACGTATCTGGGCAGTTTTCACTGTTACTAGTTATTTTGATAGCAAATTAGATGAAACCGAGTGAAATAAAAAAAAACACCAAGGTGCCGGCGCACTTGATATAATTAAGTACCCTATTTAACTTGTGAAGCAGTAATGCAAAGTGCGCTTTTTACTTGGGAATTCCCACCAATAGCTTCCTTTAAAAGAAAACCAGGTGTTATTTAAAAGAAAGACTTGCGCTCTGTATGTGAACACCAAGGCAAAATTTCTTTATTTGTTTAATTTAAAATAACATACTGGTAGAAGAAATATAAAAATAAGATTCATATTCAAGGTTATTTTTTATTAATCTGCAATAAAATGTGCTGCTACATATAAAAAAAAAACTCTGTTGTAGGTTAAATGAAGTGACAGGGGAAATTTCCAAAGTGTATTTTAAAAGAATCCATGAAAAACAAAGGATTTTCAAAACAATAGGGTCATATGGGGGAATTATGGATAAAAAAATCACAGCATCCTATTTTTTTCTAAAGTATGAAAGATAGAAAGATTTAATTTTGCATGGAGTAAGCTTAAATAATTTAGAATTTATTGAAATAATCACTTTACCTAAAACTTAATTATTATTAATTTTATTTTAATTATTGAGTGATCATTAATTACCCCGGGTTTGGGCAATTATGGATCACACATGGGGTAATTATGGATCACCCTTTTTTTTATAGAAATGCATATTAAAAGTAAATTAATTTTTGGTTGAAGTTAAAATATAATTCAAAGCAAACTTTTAAACGCCTAAATTAACTCCTTATTAATCTTCTTTCTCAGAAAAAAAATTAGACCTTATCGTTTGCTAAGTTTTTTTTAAACTCGAAGAATAATGATCTTTTTTAATGAATTATGCCGCAATTTCCCATTTACATTCTTTCGAAAATTCGGTTATTTATCGTTTGTTAAATTAATTTACAGTTCGAAGTATCTCGAAAGTTTCTCGTAAGTTTAACGAAATGAAAAGAGTCAAAATATTGAATATAAATGGAATTTGCATGTTATTTCAATGTAGATATTTTTTGTTATTTAAATTTTAAATAAACTTTTAATTCGAATTTTTTAATGAAATTTGGAATGCAGCCTAATCTGATTTTTTGCTTCAAAATGACGTATACCACAGCTAAAAACACATGAAAAATTAAAAAATATCACTGATCCAGAATTACCCCAGTAAACTGGGGGATAAATCGACATACCTTTAAAATCATTAAAAAAAATAATTATGAAAAATTTTATATCGGAATGAAAAGCTTAGACCTTTTCCTATTGAAAAATAGCACCAACAATATAGTTAGTTCAAATATGTTTCTCCAGTATGGATCTTTAAAAAAATCATGTTTTTCAAAGACAATCTTTTTTGAAGATGTTTTTATAGTAGTGTAAAAAGTATTTTTTTCCTATTATTTGCTGCAGAGTTACATTGTTTTTGAACTTGATATAAGAAAATAGAATGTATAAGGATGACTTGGCATAATTTTTTTTTTCTAAAAACCATTTTTAATCCTTAAAACTTAGTGATCATTATTTACCCCGGAAAGAGAGTGATCCATAATTCCCCCATGTGACCCTAAATCAATAAACGCGAATCTTAAGCCAAAATTATTTGTTAGAAAGATGAAAAAAATATTTTTTGGGTTACAAAGATTTTTTTCAAAGGTGGCAACCATGTCCAATATTACCTTGTTAAATTTACAATGGTATAATGTTTAGATATATTAAAAATGTTTAAAACTTTATCTCCTATAAATTGATTTAAAAATATATTAATTAAACATCCATAAATCACTATTTCATAATCACAAACTAGATGAATTAGATGTGTTTTAATGGTTGTAGGTTTAAAAGTTTCTATTTATTATATTTACTTGCCAATCGAGCATTTTTTTATTATTTAAAATTAGAATAATTAAGAGTATATATAAAAAATAAATATTATATTCGAATGCATTATTAGTCGAACCATTTCCTTTTTATTGTACTCTATGGCGCTGTATGACATGGTGCAATATGTAACGTTTGATTGCTTGTTTTGATATCGTTGTATTTGTTAGCTGAATTTTCAATAAAATTTAAAACTTGTTAAAAAAAAAGTGTATACTTGTCTACTTAGAAAAATCTACGTCCCAAAATGGACTACCTGCTTTTAAAAGTTAATAAAAAAAAAGAAATTGATTGAGATTTGAACACAATTCTTGCAGAAAACGAATGAGTCATGTCTGGAATTTGATTGAAGACTTTATTATGTTAGTTATGCTTGTCACGTTATAATACTTTATTATGTTCAATTTAACGGAAAGATGGCGCTTCAATACCGTGTGTTGGCTATATGAAAGAACTAGGCATGCGTATACGCCAAAAAGAGAGACACGGGGTCAGAACTGAACATTTCTGAACGTGTCCTTTTTTTTCGGTGTATTCGTTAAACAAGTTCAACCGAAATCAGTAATGGTAGCCCTTGGTTTTCGCTACGGATTACTGAAAACACCCGTGGTAAAGTTCGATTCACCCACCTTTGTATCTGGGTCTGATGATACCCACCAATCACCCAGCATTATTTTCTATTCTGTGGTGTTTGTGGTTTTTTTGCCGTCTTACCTAGGTAAACCCCACCAATTTTGGATCGTATAAACGCGGCCTCAATGCGCAGCTATGTCCGATCGCGCCATGTCTTTGACTCGTCGCTGGATGCTGCGCAGCAGTCCATCTTCGCACTGACGTAGCCGGTTCCATTAACACCTTCTCTGCCCAGCTGTACACCACACTGGAAATCAAATACACATGATTAACACCTAGAAGTTTTTATATGATTTAGATTGGGGGTTGAGAATACGAGCGAAACAAGTCCACTTTTTATCATTTTCGAGTTAGCAGCGGATTTGCATGTACTATCTATGTAGAATTTCAGTGCAATGAAGAAAAAAAATCCTAATTTAGATATATGCTCTAGGCAACAGCAACTTGTATAAAAAATGACTTTGTTTTTATGGAAGCTGGCATTGGTGCTGTTTAACACTTTTTTTGTCAACAAAATTCCAAATTTAGTGTCATAATTTTAAATCAGCGCTATCTGAACGATTTTTTTTTAATTATAAAGATTAGACCCTTAGTTTTTGAAATATTATCTTAAAGCTCCTGATTCCCCGGTGAAAAATACTAGTATCCTCCTAAATACTAGTGCTAATATCCTTCAAAAAGTAAAAATAAAAACGAAGCAAACATTATTAAACCTTGTATAATAGTGTACAAAATATCAATTGAATTATCTCGATAATTCTCTTTTTTTTTGTCGTGTCTATGACGCGACGTTGCCGAAAAGCGAGCGTAAGCTAAATGAAACCATGCGTTTTGATAACCGCGTTTGCAACTTTTTGGATATTACTGTCATAAAGATCTATCAATGATGGCAGAACTCCAATGTCTCTCAAATTGGTACTCATTGCCGGACATTTAAAAATGTAGTATGGTATGGTATGATACATATATATTCCAGCTTGTGTGCTTGTTCAGAGAACCGCTTATAAGCTTTCGTCAAGTGGGACAGACACAGAAAGAAATTTTACAGTCACAAAGAAATGAATAACACATAGACAAATAACAACATTTATTGACAGTCACAAACATCCATACCTGACCGGGATTCGAACCCGACCCCAGCAGCTCCAAAGGCTAGTACACTAACCATTCAGCCACCGAGGCGGAAAAAATGTAGTTTGATGTAAGAACGTATCTGGGCAGTTTTCACAGTTACTAGTTATTTTGATAGCAAATTAGAAGAAACCGAGTTAAATTTAAAAAAAAAAGACACCAAGCAATTAATTCTAATACTGACTCGTGAGGTCAGCCAGGTCAGGTGCCGGTGCACTTGATACAATTAAGTACCCTATTTAACATGTGTAGCAGTAATGCAAAGTGCGCTATTTATTTCGGAATTCCCACCATAGGTTAATTTAAAAGAAAACCAGGTGTTTTTTTCAAAATCGAGTGTTTTTTGTCTTTTTGCTGAATCCCTAGGCAAAATTTATCTATTTGTTTAATTTAAAATAACATACTGGTAAACAAGAAATAAAAAAAATAAGATTCATATTCAAGGTTATTTTTTATTAATCTACAATAAAATGTGCTGCTACAAATAAAAAAAAAATGTTGTAGGTTAAATCAAATGACAGGGGAAATTTCCAAAGTACCTCCTTAAAAGAATAAATGAAAAACAAAGGATTTTCAAAACAATAAATCAATAAACGCGAATCTTGAGCCAAGATGGCGCTGATTTAAAAAATTATGAGACTAAATTTGGAGTTTTAACGAAAAAAAATGCCTCAAAAAGCATCAATGCCATCAACTCCTTAAAAACACGGTCATTTTTTATACAAATAACGAATGGTACAAGTCAGCTGCTTCATAATCGATATTTTTGAAAGCTTGAACATTCTCTTTTATAAGATCAGGTTAGCTCAGTCTTAAAGGGTTCATTAGAAAATATGCTACAAATAGACAAAATACAAATTGGTAACGATTTTATTTGCATAATCCTTTTCGCCATGTCTTGGATAGTTCGTTGTTTTATTACAGATCACCCTGTATACCTCCCCATAATTTCGGACAAAATCCAAAATTTTCTCTTCCAATAGAGCAATCTCCCTACAATCTTGCGATTTATTTTTTTCGTCATTCTTTCAGTTTTCTGCCAAAAAATTTTTTGCAGAGGACAACAGACAAAAACATTGAGGTCAACATTTCTCCAACTCACTCTACAGCAAATCCCTGTATGGAGAAGACTGTGTGTCCTTGCAAAGCTCTTAAGAAAAACCGAACTACACTCCTTGCGAACCTAAGTTGGGTAAATAGAAATGTGCTAGGGAGAAGATCCTTCCGCGTATGTAAAAAGTTCCATAAATAATTTGGGAATCCTTCCAGAAATCATGCTTAAAACATTAATTTCGTTTAAAGTATGACACATTAAAATATTATTTGTGAACATTTGGCAATTTTATCGGAATAAAAAGTGTATTTTGGTTAATTTTATTCAGATCATTTTGTATGTAAATATTACCTTACAAGAGTTTCCAACTAAAGAACCAATCGCGCTTTTTCCCTGTGCTTTTTTACTCTTTGTTTTTACAAAAAGTTAGGTTGGCACGGAGTGTAGCTTCATCCAATGACGTCACTCATCGTACTTTGCCTGGTTTCTAAATTCCGTTACGGCTTTCTGTGGAAGGAAGGTAGGTATATGCTATTTCCGGTTTGTGTGCTTGATCAGAGACCCTATTATAAACCTTTGTCCCCGAGTACACTGGGACAGACGTTCTCGCTATATCTGTGGAGTCCGAAGTCCCGACGGCGGCAGCGTACGATGTCGCTCGAAGTTCCGTTGGGTGCCCGCTCAGGTGTCAACCTCGTCACTTGACCAAGGTTCAAAATTACGCGGCGTTCTTGGCTGTCTGAAACTCCGAAAGGATGCTAGAAATAGGCAGCCGGCATTCCGATTGCATTAAAATTACATGAAACCTTTGTCAAGTAAGACAGACACAGGCAGAATTTTTACTGACAGAGGGGGAAAGAGAGAGAGTACACCCAGGGCAAAGGCGGGAATCCCACTCGCACCCGGTACAGTGCAAAAAACTGTTAGCGTATTGGGCTGCGATCAAACCCACTACGCCACCCGGGTCCATTCAGAATGACGCGTAGTTACGAAATCGCCTCTATACCCAAGTTCTGAAAAGAAGAATTAATTATCTCAGAGTGTTCAGGAAAAAATAAAAATAAATAAATATAAAATAAATGAAAATTTTATATATTATCTAGATATAACAAAATATTTATTTTGTTTCAGTTTCTGCACACAAAAAGAAATATTCATCGTTAGATGAGTTCGTAAACTCTAAGTTAGTTAACGTTCAGTAATTCAATTGCAACAATGGACAATTCCCACATTTTTTTTATTATTTTTTTTATTCGATGCAGGATGTCGAAAAAAAAAATATTAGTCCAAACAAAAAGAATTTCCGATGCGTATTTATTTTTTTATTCAATTTCAAAGTCGAGCTTTCGAGAAGCGCGCGAAAATCACTCAAAAGCGCGCGGAAACGCTGTGACGTCAGTTTTTACAAAACTCGCTGACATATTCCTCTCAGCTCTGGTTGATATTGACATTTGTGTGAAACTGAAACTGTGAAGTATCTATACTTCACAGTTTCAGTTTACTTACTTACTTACTTACAATTAGTTTCGCTTGTTAAAACTATTTGAACATGTCATATCGGTATTGCATAGTTCCTGAGTGCCATAATACTACAGTTACTATCCCAGAAAAGATTTTTTTTTATATTCCAAGTAATTGTCCTGAAAGAAGAAAACAATGGATAAAGGCTATAACGTGATCCTGTTTCGCCTAAATCGTAAGGTGTAGACAACTTGCTTTGCAGAAAGTATAGATAATAGCTCATTGTAAAAGTTTAGAAACAAAAGAGAGGTTTTTTTTTTAGTTTTCAGCTACTTTTCTTTAATGTTTGAGTTATTAATTGCATAACTGTTTGTTGTTCAAAAAGTTATAGTAAAAAGCGACAGTGTAAATATCTAAATAATAGATGGCAGCACGAGTGCTTTGGAATAAATGTTCTAAATACATAAAGTAATTAATTAATAGCTTATATTTAGTTATTTTTGGGTTTTCAATTGGAATTAAATTGAAAAAAAGAATGTATAAATGGTACATGCATTTGAGTTGTTAAATAAAATTATAAACTTAGATACAATGATTTTACAAAACTTCAATTGTGTTAGATAATAACGCAGCTTTTGGGTAAGTTGTCGCTCTGCGTTTTGAAAAAGCCTGGTTCCATCGAAATAAATTGAAGAAAAAAGACAATTAGAACAAAAAAAATAGTAAATAAAAAATAAAGAATAAAAATCCGAACGTTTAAGAAATAAAATAAATTTAATAAGAAATCAATTGAAAACTCTAGATAGGTCCTGCACGCCGTTGTAAACTTTAGTAAACAAACCCACGAACATAAATGGTGACGTCACAACCGCTCCAACCAATAGCAGAACGGTTAAAATAAGAACTAATTTCTGCGAGTATTTAAAATTAAATATTAAATTAAACAATTTTTTTCGATATTTTAACCAGGATATTTGGAATCAGCGTTGTTTTGTCTATTAAGAAAAATAGTTTTGAAGTGTTTTTAAAAAATACGGGAATTGTCCATTAAAATTAGTACGCTTTGCCTTTGCTAATGGGTGACACCTACTGGTCATTTCCCCAATTTTTTTTTAATCGTTACATTCTTTTAACGATAACATCAACGGTGATTTTTCAACAACGCCTTTACCAACGATTTAAGTGCATTTTTTTTAAAGATCTGTTTTAATTATTTTTTTTACTTTTTTAGATGTGTATGACACAGGAAAAGAAGCATTTGTGCGATTTTATTTAAATTCTTAACTACCACATTGTTTTATTAGGAATTTCATGTTTGAAAATTAAAGTACGTCTTATTACTCTGTCGATACTTATATATTTGTGTGCTAAAAAAAAAAGAATCTTCTGTTGAAAGAAGATTCTTGTTATTTAATCAGAGACTTAAAACTTATATTTAGTGTGCAATACCGGAAAGATTTTCTTCGGTGGTTTTAAATAACGTTCACTATTCGGAGTGGTCAGTAGCTTGAATGAATTATCCAAATGCATCAAAAATTGAGACACTTACTAATCAAGAAGGGGGAAAAGAATGGAATCATAAAAAAGATAGAATCCTAAAAGAGAACTCACCAGGACCGTCTTATTACTTTGTCGATATTTATATTATATTGTCGATATATATTTTTACACACAGGAACTGACCAGGGTTCTCAATTACTAGGCGTCGCCAATTACGGCCAACACAGCTAATTACGCCTCATAATTTAGAACCCTGGTCAAATGACGAGTTTGTTTTTTATGATTCTTTTCCCCCCTTCTTGATTAGTAAGTGTCTCTATGTTTGATGCATTTGGACTATTCATTCAAGCTACAGACCACTCCGAATAGCGAGCGTTATTTCATAACCTCCCTGTATATTTACATGTCAGGGAAAAAAAGGTACTATTTCTATCCCTCGATATAAAACGGCTCCTTATCATTTTATCAAGCGTGACATATGCAGGGGCGGTTCACTATTTTCGAAAACACTTGAAATGATAAGTTAGTTAAATGTAATATTTTTCTACTTCGATTATTTTGGGGGTTTGATTAAAATCCAGAACTAGTTGCGACATAAATTTGTGTGTGTGTGAAGGGTTTTTTTTACTGGCTTGATTTACATTAAAATCTTAGACGTGATGGCTTTATATTGAGGTAAAATAAAAAATAATTAAAGAAAGAAACTAGAATGCAAATCTTTAACACAATATAGTATGAATTGTTTACAAAATTTATTTTATTCACATACATTGTCATACCGAAAAAATATATATTTACATAACATGTCAGGGGAAAAAACGCCAAAAAATAATAAATACAATGAAATGCAATTAAAACAATAGGTATTTGAAGAAAGCTGGCTAATCTAGTGCCTGCATTAAAGGGGTGCTCTCTGATGGCACAATTTAGAAAAACTGAAAACAAACTTTTGTTTTAATTTGATGGTTACCATTTTGAAAAACAAAATCGGCTTTGTATTGTCGATCACCAAAGTTCATTTCACGCTATTCGGTTTATATACTACCATTAATGTTGTAATCTGGAATAGTGGTAGAAACATGAGCGTTAAATCGGCGTCACCTTGTTGATTGAATATTGAGGTTGCGTGTGTGGTACCCGCACAAGAGTGTTTATGCACCTAGAAAGCATGTTACTTGGATCAGATAATTTTCAAGAAAACGATCATAGCAGTTTATATTGTTTATCCCTGTATCCCTTTTCGACCAGCGGTCAGGTGGCGCTGATTTATAATTATAAGACTTAATTTAAAGTTTTATAGAAACAAATGCGTTAAAAAGCATCAATGCCAGCAATTCCTTTAAAACAAAGTCATTTTTTATTCAAATAACGAATGGTACAAGTCAACTGTTTCGGTATCGATATTTTTGAAGAGCTTGAACATTATCTTTAATACCCGCAAGATCGTGCGAGCCCGGTTGGAAAGGGTTATACAGGGCCTGCTTTTCCATAAGGCCTGTTAGGCCCGGACCTAGGACCCTCAGATTTTAGGGGCCCCTAAATTTCAGTTTCTATTATCCCTTTCCGACTGGGCTCGCACGATCTTGCGGGTAGTAAAGGGAATGTTCAAGCTCCTCAAAAATATCGACACCGAATCAGCTGACTTATACATTCGTCATTTGTTCAAAAAATGACTTTGTTTTTAAGGAGTTGCTAGCATTGATGCTGTTTAACGCATTTTTTCGATAAAACTCCAAATTTAGTCTTATAATTTTAAATCAGCGCCACCTGACGGCCAGTTGAAAAGGGTTATGCTAAATGCTGTAAATCCCCAAAATATCAGTAAACTAAAAAAAAATTCAGATACTCCACTTTGTTTTTTTGCTCAATTTTAATTCAGTAATTGACCTAACGTTATTGTTTTGATCGATGCTTGTAAGGAAGCCTATAAAATTGTAGCAAAAATTTTATACATGGGTCATATAACACCACCATTATTGGAAATCATCATTAAGTTTTCCGTAAAGGGGTCCCCAATGTAGGTTGTGCCTATAGTCTGAGATTTCCTAGAGCAGGCCCTGCCTGTATATTTACATAAAAATGCATCTTTGAACAACATAGCTACATTATTTTCTCATATTTTATTTGTTTTTAGATTGCGATATGAAATTGTTTCAGTTGATGTACCGCTATTTGATTTTTCCTTTAATCCATTACTGGCTAACCTTGTAATCTTTGGCCCAATTCCGAAACTCTGGCGTTTAAGGTAGGCGAATACCCAAAATTTCCCAAAATTCTACAATTTTTACTATTGCTTTAATCCTTTCCAAATTTGGCATAATGATTTCAAATATAATGAATAATACTATATAGACTTTTGTTTTTATTTAAATACAATTTATTTATTTTAAACGGTGTTTTTCTACTAAAAAAGAGGTTTACGCCAACAAGTCTACCACATTGAATTTTCATTCTACGAACATTTATTATGTGTTAAATTCTTCGTTTTGAACTGATACATGCAATGACCCTCTATAGTTACATACAAATTACAAGAAAAAAGTTATTAAGAAAAATGTTAATCACTTCGACATTTTTTTTTTAAAAAAACTTGTATACTTACACCAGATGTTAGAGGTTCATGGCACAGATATATATTGAAATAGCATCTGTGAAAAATTTCAGGTAAATTAATGTAAAACTTTTTATGCTAGAAGTGTTGGCGTAAACCCCTTTTTTTAGTTGAAAAACACCGTTTAAAATAAATCAATTATATTTAAATAAAAAAAATTGCCCAAAAAGCATTGCTCATTATATTTGAAATCACTATGCCAAATTTGGAAAATATTAAAGTAATAGTAAAAATTTTAGAATTTTGGGTATTCGCCTACCTTAAACAAACGCCGAAAGTATTTGTTTACATTGTGTTTCTTATGCCAAAAGTTTTTCCAAATCATAGCTCTAAAGTTGTTTTATCGTTTTATGGTTATGTGGTGAATCTCATTTCATTTCTATAAACTTTCTGTCAGGAAGGATTGTGTTTTATATTGCGGTTTTTTTTGATAAAATCAATATTGACGAAAGCGAAATTCGAGAATCCGTTTGGAAAAAAGGTCGGAGTTAGTATGAAAGTAACCATGTGTTCGGCCTAAAAGAAATGGTATCTGAAAGCTTAATTACAGCTTTTGTGATACCGGAAACATCCGTGTCTTCAAGATACAAAGTTGAAATAAGGGTTCTGTTTGTAATAATTCAACCCCATCCTCCTAATATTAGTAGAAGTACGCCAATTTTGTCCATCATGGCTGTTAAAAATAAATCAGATATAAATGACTTTTCCTTCAATAAAATTCAAAAGTATCTTAAGTTAATTTTATTTGTAAGTGCTTTGCCAAAATAATATTTTTATAAATAAAATGTCAGAACTACAAATTATTGTGTATTATTTTATTATTAGGTCCAGTTCACAATATTTAAAGAATCTGAGGTTTAAAGCTGGTTATTAAACTAAGAAATGAGAAATGTAATTAAGAAAATACTACAGATTTTATAATAACACACAAAAATTAGACAATGTCACAAAGATATGGTAGGGTTTCTTGATATGACAAAACTCAATGAATATTAAGAAATGTTAGTTTTATTTTAATCTATAATTTAATAATTTGAAAACTTATACAGTAAAATTGGAAACAAAGAGAATTATCGAAACATAATTATGTTTGCCTACGACTTATTTTAACTACATATTTTTTTTAAATATTGGTTCGAGATTTCGGTGTAACAGTTTAAGACATGTATAAACGCCATTAAAAACCTGCCAACCCTAACAGAAAAGCTTTTATTCTAAAGGAATTTCGGTCATTGTTTTTAAAATAAAATATTTTTAAATAAAAAAAAAACTTCTTGCGATCCATTTATCACAGCGACCCGGAAATCTTTCTTCAGATGGGAAACGATAAAATGCTAATTTTGTATTATCTTTATAGCTTTCGCGTAGGAATTTGAGCATCCCACTACACAGCACACAGTTTTACTCATTTTCAGAATATTTTTGTTCAGAAATATTCGATAAATATATGAAAAATGTCACTTGTAGAAACGGTTCAAATGGTAAACAAACAGGTTCCGATGCAATGTTGACACGCCAGAGTTTACCCATTTGTCCTGCAGATGGCGCAGGCATCTACGCTTACGGTCTCTATAGTTATTTGAAGAAAGCTGGGTAATCTAGTGCCTGCATTAAATTACGTAGTCATTAATCCTATGTTGGATAACCTGTTATAAAAGATTTTTTTGCTGTTATCCTAGTGTAGTTAGTGTCTCTGCAAGTTTCGATGACCAGTTACCTATATTATGTTTTAATATATATATTATATATATATATATATATATATATATATATATATATATATATATATATATATATATATAATATATATTATATATATATATATTATATATATTTATATATATATATATATTATATATATATATATATATATATATATATATATATTTTTATCCAGAAAAAATAGATGATATGCAAATTACTGATTTTGTGTTCTCAAACAGATTTCGGAATATTTTAAAGAACTCGGAATTGCTTTCAAAATCTTTATTCGGAATTGCTTTCAAAATCTTTATTTAAAGGGACGCTATCTGATGGCACAATTTGGAAAAACTGAAAACAATTTTTTTGAATTATATGGTTACCACTTTGTATAAACAAATAAAAAAATTAATAAAAATTTTTTGATAAAATTTAAGCAGGGTCATGTTTCTGAAAGCATTCATTGATTAATATGCATCTCACATTTACATGAGTGTGAGGTATGTTTAAATTAAATTTAGTCAATTATGTCTGTGCAAAGGTATTACCGATTCCGGTTCAGACTTTAAAAGTGGGTAGCGGACGGACTGGAGCGGTATTAAAATACCTCCCAGTTTTTAGGTTAGGTTTGAATTATATTATCGTTGTATTTTAGAACCACAGTCAAGTGACGAGCCGACACCAACTCAACCGTTAAGGGCGACATCGTAAGTAGCGTTATTACTTTGAAGGGTATTTAGCGTGCACGAGCCGCTTAAAGATCGGCAGTTATTTTAACGAGGCCCGAACCTGGGACCATTCGCATGCCCCAGCCGCCTTCCAGTTTTTACGTTATGAACCTAGTATATCATTTTGAGGTCTGCCATTGTGTGCTTGTTGTATGGTATGGTATAGTACAGAAATATTCCATCTTGTGTGCTTGTTCAGAGAACCGCTTATAAGCTTTCGTCAAGTGGGACACACACAGAAAAAGTTTTTACAAGCACAAAGAAAGGAATAACGCATCGACAAATAACAACATTTATTGACGGTCACAAACATCCATGCCTAACCGGGATTGGAGCCCGATCCCAGGAGCTCCAAAGGCTAGGGTCCTAACGATTGCGCCACCGGGGCGGCATTATGTGCTTATAGTCCGACCAAGCTAACTTGGCAATCAAAATATTTTGATTGTGGACGATTCCACTATGAATTGAGGTTTTTAAGCAGAAGAAAAAAGGGTTGCCAGCTCAAGGCGTTTGGCGAGAAGAGGGGATTGTTGGTCTAGTTCAATCTATCACATTATAGGGCATCAGTCATCGGCGATAGAGGATTGTTGTTGATTGCTAGTAGCGGTTAACGATTACACGTGAATTTCTTTGTTTATTTGACTTGATCACTAATCGATTAATATCTGTGCATATTTGATAATGTCTAATGAAAGAACGATACTTCATGCGAAAGAGAAGAATATCGTACATAATGTTTTAAATTTTTTCAAAATGGAAGCCTCTGCCGAAAATTTTTATTAAATTTTTTTAGAAAAAAGTTCTTAAAATAATTTCTAATTAAAATTGAGCTGAGAATTTAGGTATAAGTCTTTGTTTGTACATATTTGTACAATACAAAGTCATTTTCTTGGTCATTTTTTCAATTTTGACCTCACAATTTGCCGCGCAAGCCTAATCACAATGTGTTCAAATAGCTTCATGTTTAATATCATTTATTTTAGTTTTGGCAAAAGTTTCATAAATTTTAAAACTTGTTTTATAATAAAGAAATCCTGTAGAATTACAAATAAAAAAATTATACTCATACATTGGAGTGGTTCAAAAATGACATGAAAGATCAAACTATGCTTTGTAGTATCTTCTTTGCACATTTTTAAGACTCCTGTGACCCCTTAATAATCTGTTTCTTAACCTTAAAGAAATATGCGCCCAAAAGCAATGAATCGCCAAACATAGTAACTCTTGCCCAAAACCAAAACCTTCCTTACCTTTTTTCAAAGTGGACAGGTCCACAATCAAAATATTTTGGTTGCCAAGTTAGCGTGGTCGGACTATACCCAGAGTGTGGTCGGCCAAGGGTTGATGAGCAGACCACTCGACAAAAATACAGCATTTTGTAGCTACCATAATAGAGTTGTCTATTTAGTTAGAGTAAGAAAATAGGTATTTAATATGTTTTTGTGTAGCATTTATTCATTTGGTTGGTTAAGTTAAGGTATCTGTACAATATCTGTAGGAGTACTTAAAAAACAAGAAGTTCTAAACGAACTAAAATAGCCTACTTTACTGTTACTTAAATACTTACTAAAATTATTATCTTGAAAAACTAGGTTCGTAACAATTAGTGACATTAACAACCGTTTCTACATTGAATTTATATACATTAGAATAAATTTCACTAAGCACATCATCTAGCTCTAATTTCAACTTTTTAAAGCCCAATCAATTATTTTCATTAATTTTCTATCGCCAATAAAATAAATATCACTTATCGTCAGCAGGATTTATTTCCAGTTATAAATAAATAATTTAATTATTCGTAGAACAAAAACCATAAAACTACTCCTAAATGCACTTAAAATAGGAAATGTAAATTAACAAGTAGGTTTGTAACAGAATCTGTCACTTAACCCGCTTCCACACAACAGTTGTGTTTAACAGGTAAAAAGGCGCCAAACACAGCATTAATTCTATATTAAACATTTACCCGCTAAATTCGGCTAGTTTCACTTTTTTTTATCTCGAAAATTAAATAATTATACATAAATCGTTTGCTAAAATTTATATTTCAAAGAATTAATATTTCTCGCTTTTAAGGGGTCATAGGAGTCTTAAAAATGTGCAAAGAAGGTAGTACAAAACATAGTTTGATCTTTCATGTAATTTTGTAACTACTCAATATATAAGTATGATTTTTTTAAATGTAATTCTACAAGATTTATTTAATATAAAACAAATTTTAAAAATTATGAAACTTTAGCCAAAACTAAAATAAATGATATTAAACATAAAGCTATTTGCACATATTGTGATTAGGCTTGCGTGGCAAATTGTGAAGTCAAAATTGAAAAAATGACCAAGAAAATGACTTTATATTGTACAAATATATACAAACAAGGACTTATACCTAAATTCTCAGCTCAATTTTAATTAGAAATTATTTTTAAAAAAATTTTAAATCAAAATTTTAAAATTTTTATTAATTTTATTAAAAAAAAGTTCTTAAAATAATTTCTATTTAAATTGAGCTGAGAATTTAGGTATAAGTCTTTGTTTGTACATCTTTGTACAATATAAAGTCATTTTCTTGGTAATTTTTTCAATTTTGACCTCACAATTTGCCGCGCAAGCCTAATCACAATATGTGCAAATAGCTTTATGTTTAATATCATTTATTTTAGTTTTGGCTAAAGTTTCATAAATTTTAAAATTTGTTTTATATTAAATAAATCTTGTAGAATTACATATTAAAAAATTATACTTATATATTGAGTAGTTAAAAAATTACATGAAAGATCAAACTATGTTTTGAGTACCTTCTTTGCACATTTTCAAGACTCCTATGACCCCTTAAATAAAATGAATACATCCCATACCAACATAAAAAGAATCTCTTATTTGACGTCATTTTAAACTGGTCGATGTCGCAAAAATAAATTGGTTTTAATTTATTATCGAAAAGAATTAAAGTTTCTCGAGCGATTGTTGCGATGGCAATGGTGATTTAATTATACTAAAAATGGCTTCCTATGCTTTTTGAATGAGCATTTAATTTTGAAGTTTTTTAAATAATTGAAGTACTTAGAAATTCGAATTCTTTTCTGACATTTTCAATGAATTCTCATTTCGAAGCGCTGAATTTGTAGTCGTATTTCACTTGTCCGTAGCATTTGTGGTTTGCAACAGCGATTTAAATGATATTAATTTTGGCTTATAAAAGATTGAATTAGAACTAGCTAAAGGCCCTGCCTGGCGAATTTCTTTCTGAGGTGGTGTTAGTGTGTTTCCTGTTGAACGTTAATATTGTGTGGAAGCGGTGTAAGTGACAGATTCTGTAACAAACCAACTTGTTTACGTTATAAACGTTGTGTGGAAGCTAAAAAAAAACATATTTCCTCCAAATTTATTAGGTATATTCCTTAGACACAAGTTTACAGTTTAACTTGGTAGTATTACTTTCTTAATCAGTCAGACAGTTTTTACTCTAGAATCATTGAAGTTTTTGACAAAGAAAAAAAAAACTGCAAACAATATATAAAATGACCATATTTTAAAAAATTGGGGTATGTATGCAAAACAGACATGCTAAGTTAGTTATTTCTTTCACATAACACAAAAATACTCAAAAAGTTCATATATATATATTTTTTTTAAGTTCTCCCAACTTGTTTGGATACCTTAAGTCCATTACAAGGTGAAAAGTGAAAAGATTTTTCTCTTTTTTAAAATTCAACAATTGTTACTTTGTTCAAAGAATTTCTAGAATACAGTGGTCTTGCAAATATTTTTTTCTACAGCAATCTAGAAGTACTGCCTACATTTCAAAAGATGTGTTAAAAAATGAAACAAAATTTGAAAACAATTTTGTAAAATAATTTATTAACTTTGATGTGTTTTATTATAAGAGACATTTTTTTTTACACAATCAAAAACAATTTGAGGAACAATTTTTTCCCGATTTTATTTTGTGTACGAAATATTCAATAACAGTTGAATAATGCATAAAAAATACAATAAATTCAATAACAAAATCGTCAAATATATCAAATTACAACTACTTAAAAATTTTGCTGACGTTTGTCAACTTTAACATTAATTAATTTCATATACTGAAATCTTTTTTAATGTTTAACAATGAAAAAGTATTTCAAGAAAAAAATATGTACAGACAATTTTCAAACATTTAATATAGCGTCCTCATTACTAACTAGTCTATGACGATGCCAATCTTTTTAAAATTATAATTAAGCTCCACAACAAACAGATTTTTGAAAATAAATTACCATTTATAAAAATCAAAAGTTGAAACTATAGGGCAAATTGGGGAGTTAAGAGTAAATTTAGGGTTTTTCAAAATCATTTCTCAATTTTTACAGGTTTTTCTCAATGAGGTGGAAAACATTTAAGTGAAAATAAACATTATGTATAATATGTAGTTTGCTGAATAAAATTTTTACCAAAAGAAAAAAAAAACATTTAAACACAGGATGTATGAATAAAATAGTTTTTGATTTACAATCTAGAACTACCCCCCCCCCCCCCCAGATATAAATTACATTTAAAAATTTCATAAAAGAAAATAACATTTAAAAACATGCTACATAAAATTTATGTTTGCATGTTCATGATAAAAATTATTTTAATATATTTATATAAAATTTAACATATTTCATCACATACAAACATTCTTTGGCACACAAATTAATTTTTTTAGGAACAATAAATTTCTTTTATGTAGTAGAAAGACAACTAAATGCATTTTAGAATTAACAAGAAGTTCTTAAAGAACTAAAATAGCCTACTTTCCTGTTACTTAAATACTTACTAAAATTCTTATCTTGAAAAAACTGGGTTCGTAACAGTAAGTGACATAAACAACCGTTTTTCCACATTAAATTTAAAATAAATTTCACTAAACGCAGCATCTAACTAAACACAGCACTAAATACAGCTTTATTTGCAATTATAAATAAATATTTAATTTTTCGTAGAACAAAAACCGAAAAAATACTCCTCAATAAACATTTACTTGCTAAATTCAGTTGGTTTCATTTATTTTATTTCGAAAATTAAATAATTATAACTTAAATCGTTTGCAAAAATTTATATTTCAAAGAATAAATATGTAATATTCCTCGCTTTTAAATAGAATGAACACAATTTATATCACCATACAAAGATTCGTAGTGAAATAATATATATTTGACGTCATCTTAAATTGATCGATGTCTCAAAAATAAATTTATTTTAATTTATTGTCTAAAAAGAATTAAAGTTTCTCAAGCAATTGTTGTGATGGCAATGGTGATTTATTTCTAATAAAAATGGCTTCCTATGCTTTTTAAATGAGCATTTAATTTTGACGTTTTTTAAATAATTGAAGTACTTCAAATTCGAATTCTTTTCTGAAATTTTCAATGTATTCTAATTTCGATGCGCTAAATTTTTTGACGTATCTCACTTGTCCGTAGCATTTGTAGTTAAATTCAGCGATCTAAATGACTCGAAATTGAATTTCAATGCTAATTCAATGGGAAATTTGTCATCAAATAGTAGATTTATGTCCGTCCTATCGCACAGACAGACGGACAAAAAGTATGAAAGTTGGGTGTCTGAGGTTATACCTTTCTAATAAAAAAAGAATTTTTAAGATCGGATAGATAGAACTGATTTTGGAAGGGGGGTACGGACGGACAGACAGACAGACGGACGGGCGGACATCGACCGCATGTCAATACCTACTTTTTCATTTTTTTTTTAATTCTTCGAATTAAAAAAAAAAGAAAAGTAGGCTAAAAATTTGTAATAGGTCACAAACGACTAGTTAAGGATACCCAAAAAGAAAGTTTAACTGCACGAAATGAAGAGTTTGCTGCAAATAAAAGCCATTTTTAATGAACTCTAACTAAATCAACACTTAAAAAGTTTTCTTAATTGAATTATAACACTTTAAAGTGCTATGAAACACAGTGAAACCACAGCAATGAAAATTAAAAGTGGATTTTTTACCCTTAATTAAATTTTACAATAAAAAGTATCCGTGGTAAAATTGTAACTGCTATGAAATAGTGAACCAATAATATAATAATATTAATTACTGTTAATGAACAAACAAGCCAAATTAACACAAAAATATTATAATTAATTGAATTAAACCATATAAACAACAGCAAACTAATAGCAATAAACATGCAAAAATAGTAATTCACTTCTAAATTTAACTTCTTAATAAAAAAATAAAAAAAAATTCTTGAATATTAAGAGGTATGAAATAAAGAGCAAAATTTGCATACAATAAAATAAATTTTTAAAGAACACCAACATAATTAGAATTTGTACAAAGCCCAATTACTTAACCCCTTCAGTTGGAATATCAAAATCCTGAAATAACATTGATTTCCTTTATTTATTTGAGAGAAAACAGACCTTTCGGTCCCATTACATTGCCCGAAATAAACAAGAATATACAACACCACCAGCAAAAGAACACAATAAACAATGCATACAATAAAAACTAAGAAATTATGGACATGCAAACTCTTTTAAAGACTGGAAAAGACATTAAAAAAATATCCAAATGATCTGTATACAAATTATAAAATGAGCAAAATTTATTTAAATGAAAATTTTCATCAGTAACAGTTCTTATATTAGTTCCACAAAATTTTAAAGCTTTATTTCTTGCAGACTGTCACCCTTACAAAAATACCCTTGGTTAAAGTATTACTGTCTATGCCCTTATTTAAAAGTTTATGAAAAAACAGCATTAACAAAAATTTACGCCTTGATTGCAGCTTTTGAATTTTAAAATTTTCTCTCAAAATATTTGTTGACATGTAAGTGTTACAATAACCATTTTCCGTGAAAAACATGTGTCTTAAAAAATATTCTGAATTTTTTCAATCATTTTAGTCAATCATTTACTCCTTATTAAATTGAAGGTAATTTAATTTAGAATTTCACTATAATAACAGAACTAAAGTATCTTTATTACAAATAAAGTTATGCTCATTTTAGTTGAACAAGCAGCACAATCAATGGATTCTCTTGTGCTGAAATTGCAATACAAGTTGGTGGTTCAATGACTTGCAAAACTAAGACAGATCATACTATTAGTTGCATAACTTATTCGTAAAACATATATTGTAATACTGTATTTATTTTTAATTCTACATGAAATTACTTTGATGATGATGATGGTGTGTCCATGGATATCGATTATATGGGACCAAAGGTCTCATAGACGGCTTCAGCGATCTGCACACAGTGGTCCTCATAAAGATTAAATTACTTTTAATTTTATATACAATTGTTTGATTTGATATACAATTAATATATTCTGTAATCACACAAAGTTGAAAAATATGAAACTTTCAAAATATGTCCACACTTTTGGCCACCACTGTATATAATTTTAATATATGACCAGGATGTCAAACCCATTTTTGAGTTCCAACATAAGGAAGGATCTCAAAAATAAAAAATCAAACAGGTGAAAGATTTTTTTAAAAAATTGTTTTAAAGTTTTTTTTAATTTAATATTCATAAAATCAAAAACAAAATTTATGAAATTATGTACCATTTAATTTTTCATTAATACATTAAGTTTTATAAACACTTTACAAGACTGCCGAAAGATACAATCCATAACAATTGAAAATTTTATATAAAAATATACATGATCACTTGGCGATACCACTTTTCTAAAACATAGAAATCTTGAGATAACTAGTAAAAAAAGTAATCATACAACCGATTCCATCTACAGGATGCGAAAATCTTTCTTGGAAATTAATCAAGACGAAAAGAGTAATTAATTTCAAAGAGAAATTTTGAGCTACACATTTATTTTTAAAAGTGAAAATATCAAAAAAGTTGACTTCCGCACGCCAGGTCTGAAGGGGTTAAAATCAAACCATTTCAAGCTCTCCATCTAACTTAGGTTTTCGTTGACGGTCAAAATGAGCTTTCCTTTGGCACCAGTGCTGTTGATGATGTCGTAGTGAGCTTTTGCAGCATCTGCCAGGGCATACTTGCGGTCGATAAAAGGCTTCACAACACCTTCTTTGCACATGTTTATCACAGCTGTAGAAATTTCTTTCCACTCTGACTGCAAAAGATAACAAAAAGTAAATAAATACAAAATACAGTCGAACCTTGATAATCCAATATAGTTAGGACCTAAAGTAGGTGAGATAATCCAAAATTCCAAATAAAAAAGAATTTTCAATTAAAAAATAAAACTTAGGTTACCATTACTCCTAACACTCCTAACACTCCACATAGTACAGAGGAATTTTTGGAGGTGCCGACGTTTTGCTATTGTAAAGTCATCCAAGTTTCCAGATTTCAAAATCTATGCATAATTCTAATTCAGAATAATCGGTGGCCAGGTGTGAGGGCTTTTTGAGAGGGCTTTATAAACGGGTGTTAGGATATTTTCTAAAAAATGTAGCCTTAATCCAATTCTTTTAAACGGTATTGTTCCTGTTAAATTTTCTTCTGTTAGGAGACCGACAAGTATTTAAGGAGAATGCGGTGAATTAATTTGAAAGAGTGATTACTCGATACTACTCGGTTGTCTCCTGTGTGTGTGTGTGTTTTTAAGAAGAAAAATTAAGTGTGTCTTTTCAAGCCTGTGTCCTCCTCCCTTTTTTGTGTAAAGTGTACCGGTTTTCGTCAACGCAAGTTTTCCGTCATGGACTGCATGAAGACGACGGACTGTACGTAACCTTTTTGTTATTTTCGGAACTAAAGCTTTAAAGAATCTCGGAAATGTGTTTGTAACGTAATTGTTTTGGGGTTTAACTTTTTTTATAAAGCTGTTCGGGTATTTTTTGACGTCGTAGTTTAATATATTTCATTTTATTTAATTTCGGTAAAAACCTAATCCAGCCTATTTAATTAAACATTATCTTTAAATACAAATGTTATAGATTATAAAATTTCCTACAACTTTGTAATTTACACTTTTGATCTATGAGTAACAGGTTATGAGTTATGGGGAAAAGAATGAGCGATATTTTACTGGTTTGTAAATCCCCCCCCCCCCCATGGCCACACTACGCAAACGATATCCTTCAAAATGGTGCGACATAAGCAATTATTTAGATAACTTTTAACCGTTCTGTCTAAAAATCAACTAAAAAAGGGACATATTCAAGTATTTAAATAAAACACATTTAAAATCTGCCGTAATTTTAAGACTTTGGGCTGTCTGGGCCGTCGCGTGGGTGGGGCAGAGGGTGCAACATTAAAGTGATTATTTAGATTAACTTTTAACTGGTTATGTCTGACATTTAATTAAAAAGGGGCAGATTCAAGTATTACAAAAAAAAAAAACTTAAAATGTACCACGATTTAAAGACTGTTGGCTGTCAGGGCCGTCACGTGGGTGAGAGAGGGGGTGGGGAGCACTTTCGCTAAGGAGTAAGTTTTTTTTAATGGCAAAAGCGATACGCCATGAGTCATACATTTATCCACACATGTTTTCAACCCCTGTATAATGGTTACTGCCTCTAGTTGAAGTAATCCAAAATTTCTTACATATGGTAATGGCAGAAAAGATGTGAAACCAATGCAATTGCTAAAAAGACTTTGTTGCGTTCTAAAAAAGCTAATGCGGTTTTTTTTAATTGATAGAACAAGCAATTTCTAACGAATTTCGGACCTTTGTTAAATGTTTCATATAAAGTTCGTGTATACGTACTGATACGTTCGTACCGAGTTATGCTCGAAAATAAATATTTATTTTCGCTACAATTAAAAACCAAGTAACTGGTGCCAAATTGTTATTTCTTGGAGATTTGTTACTCATATTATTTTTAAATATGGTTAATTAAACCTGAATTCACACGAGTGTTTTCGTTGCAATGGATGAAAATCTAATTTTAGAGGAAAACATGTATTCCTACCTGCAAAATATAACACTACAAATGAATGGTTATAAAACAGATTCGAATGACAGAGATACCACATTAAGGAAGATTTCAAGGAATTACATCCTTTACAATGTTCAATTCTGAAAATTGTCTGAAAGGAAGTTTTAAGATCCTTAAACTTCGTAAATTTTGCAGCTTAAAGAGGTGTGAAGTTAATTGAAGAATTCAACTATCAGTTTACAAAGGATGAATCCAAAAAACCATTTATTTTACAGACCATGCAAGACTGTCTTAAAAATTACACATCACACTATTAAAAATCTGTACTAAAGCAATACAATAATGACAATATAGTAAGTTAAAAGTGCATGGAAATCGGGCATGAAAACCCCAGTTTTTATGTTCAGGACCGGAACAATTTACAAATGATTACATTCTAAATTAGTTTCTTACTTGTAGAGAAAATAAAAATACTAGAAAACGTCAATAATACCGTATTTTCAATAAGTTTCGAAAAGAAAGGGGATAATATTTTATACAGGAATATTAATAGTATAGGGAAATTTATAATATTTATTCTCTAAAAATATTCTTTTTCTTTCAATTTATCTGGTTTTCATAAATGAATTTATTACATTTACTTATACTAAATTCCTTTTAAAAATTTACTATTTTAGATTTTCTTTTTATTATTAATAAAATATTAAGATTAACCAATTAAAATATTAAGATAAACCAATGACCCCTTCTCCCATATTGTACATTCAAAACAGCACTGGTTAGCAACATAATTACATTTCTAAGAATGTCATTTGCTTACTGGCTGCACAAATAGTTCAGTAAATAACATATATTAATTTTTGAAAGTGCTCCCCCGCCCCACCCACGCGACGGCCCTGACAGTCAAAGGTCTTGAGATGGCGGATATTTTAAACATGCTTTTTTTAATTAAATACCTGCATCAGTAACTTTTTAGTTAATTTTTAGACAGAACAGTTAAAAGTTATCTGAATAATTACTTATGTCCCACCATTGTGAAGGATATCGCTTGCGTAGTGTGGCCATGGGGGGATTTACAATCCAGTAAAATGTCGCTTGTTCTTTTCCCCATAACTCATAACCTGTTACTCATAGATCAAAAGTGTAAAATACAAAGTTGTAGGAAATTTTATAATCTATAACATTTGTATTGAGTATGTTTTCTTATTTGGCATAGATATTGACTTATAATGGAATTATTAAAAAAAACACCCTAAAATTTTGCGTTTTTCAAATCTTTAAGCCTCGTGGGGCACGTGTTATTACTAATTGATTTGGCTAAAATTTTGCAGGAATTATTTTTTCATATGAATAAACAATTTGAGGGGGTGGCTCGTTCAAAAATCGAAAATTTATTTTTAAGGACCACCCTAATATATATATATATATATATATATATATATATATATATATATATATATATATATATATATATATATATATATATAGATATATATATAATATTTATTTACAGTTTTCGATTCAATAAAAATTTGTTCTATTGATGATTCAGTGTGATTCTGATAAAACTCATTTACGAAAGAATGTTCAGTGTTTCAAGTTTTTTAGTGTTCAAATAGTTGGTGTAAATCGTAATTTCAAAACTACTACACGAATCCTTTTGAAATTTTGTTGTTGAAAATTTCATTATTTTTATTTTAATATTTTATTCTAATATTTTTGTTGTTGAAAATTTCAAGTATTTTTTTCGTTTTTCATGGAAGAGATCTACCTTAACCCGAGTAATCTCATTTCCAGGAAGACTTTTCAATGCTCACCAGATAGCAATTCATCAATGCACAACCTGATACTGTCAGCTCTTTCGACATCATTTTCCTTGGGTCTACCTGCGTGGGGCCCCTGCTGCCGACAATCTAGAAGAGACAAAACAAGTTGGTTTGTTACAGAATCTGTCACTTACACCGCTTCCACACAACATTTTAAGCTCAACAGGAAACACACTAACACCTCAAAAAGAAATTCGCCAAACAGGGCCTTTGGCTACTTCTAATTCAAACTTTTATAAGCAAAAACTAATAATTTTTTTTTTATCTTCTTTTGCAGATTTGATAATTAATCTTTATCGTTTGCTAATTTTTTTGAACTTAGAAGAATAGTGATGAATTTTTTTAATAAATATCTTTTTGCAGTCACAAGTTTACATTTCAAAAAATAAATTAGTAAAATTGTTGCTTTAAAAATAAAAGTGAAAAATTGCATATTTTTCATGCAAATTTCGAATTTTTTTTATGCATCTTTCTTCCCAAAAATACAACGAACCATCAAAATAACTTTATTGTGCTATTACAACAATCCAAAATGAGTAAAATGGAATTCGCATGCTATTTCAATGTAGACTAAATTGTTAGTTATTTAAATTTTAAATAAACTTCTAATATAAATTTTTACTGAAGTTTGAAATGTAGCCTAAACTGATTTTTTGCTTCAAAATGACGTATCCCACTTGTTTGTGAGACTTGCGGTTCATTCTGTGAAAGTGGGTGACGGACAGACGAACAGACAGAACGATTATAAAACCTTCCACTTTTTACGTTATAAACATAGTGTAGAAGCTAAAAATTAGGTTGGAAACTTTGGGTTGCTTCATGACCACTCAACATAATACACTTTATTCTATTAAAATCCTTTCAGTCCCAAAAATTTACTACACTACAGAAACATCTGATATTCACAAAATAAGCTTATTTTAGGTCAAAAATCATCAATCCATAACAAAAAAAATTCTTTTTAATTTTTCATTTGGTTTTTGAAATAATGCCAAAAAAAAAATTCTGTGGAAAACAATAAAATAAAAATATATATTACCTAAAAACACCTGGAGTTATATATTTTATGGTATCTGACCATATTATTAAAAAAAATTAAGTAATTATTTTAACCGAAATAGTTTAAATTGTGTTTTAAATATGTAGAACTGAAGTGAACTTTTCAAAAATCAGGTAAAACGCTTGTTTGATACTTTCTAAATAAAAAAATAGTAGTTCTGACCTCTATTGAGATTAATGTAAAATATTGTCGAATAGAACAAAATGTGAAGAATCAAATGATGTGTGTTTGGATGTCTTAACGGGACATAAACATTTGGAAAAAAATATTGAAAGTGATGATTCCAAATGGCATGACTGGGACTGAAAGGGTTAAAGTAGAGTTCCCTCTCCGCAAATTTGTGGTTTTTTCTATCTATTACATTCCATTTTGAAGTTTTAGTTACTAATAACCCTCATAGATGACAGCAGTAAAAGTGTATTTAAAATTAAAGAGTCAGGATATTAACTGTTGTGAAATTACACTTTAGCCAGTATTTAAGGTATAATAATATTAGTACTAAATACAAATAAATCGTTTTGAAAAATTAATTATAGCTAAAAAGGGTTATTTTGAAATATATTTAGTAGTTTTCTAGTCAAATCAAAATTATTATCAAAATTGGAATTTTGTAGTTGGGTTTTTGTCATATGGAAAATATTTTAAAAATTGAAATCATTTAAATTCTAATGTGGTTAAATTTTTTTCAGTACTTTTCGCATAATGTATGGGTATTAAAGATATACATATATATATTTTTGGGATGAAAATAAAAAAAAATCATGCATTAGAGGGTTAAGGACAGGGTAGGATTTTTAATTTTTTAAATATTTTTTTAAAATTTATTTTAACTGAAATCATAGTATCTAAAGAATATTGTGTCTAAATTTCAAGTAGATCAGAGCAAAACTGACGATAGCAAATTAACTGCGTTTTTTAGCTCAAAATCGTGTTTTTCCCTTTTAAAGTGTTCCCAAAAATTGAAACTATTAAATTTCGAGAAAAACTCCAGGGTTACCTCGGGAAAGTTCTTATCTAACGATTTAACTTTTTTACCTTTTATTTTAGATCAGGGGTTCCCAACCTTTTTGCACCTGCGTACCACTTGACTTTTTGAGAATTTTTGGCGTACCACCAGACCTCAATATTTTAATAAACGTATAGTATCTAAAAGTGTTTAAAGGGATTTTGAGAAAAAATCCCGAAAAAACTTCGTATTTAATAATTAGATATTTATTTATTTATGACTTGCTTATAATAAAGGATAAATAGAAAGATTAAAATGGTATTAATTTACAGTTTTGTTTATTATCTATAGGGAATTAATCATGCAAATACAAAATAGTACCAACTGGGCAAAATCCGATCCAGAAGTTAATTAAAGATTTCCTCTTTAATATAATGTTATGCGTACAGAAGCTATTTATAGCATGTTGCTCTCATCACTCACGAGTACCACCTGAAATGTTCCCGCGTACCATCAGTGGTACGCGTACCACCGGTTGGGAACCCCTGTTTTAGATGATCCAGCACAGAGTTATGATGGGCACTACAATTAGCTTTTTTTCGAGACAGATGACAAAAAAGACTTTTAGAAAATATTTTGTATTTATGCTCAGCAACCTTTCACATTTTCATATTAAAAGGATGCATAAGGATTAAGAAGCAGTAACTGAACCACTAAGGCGAAAGCCACGGCAGGATTTTAAAAAAATATATTGTTCACTAGTTGCTGTGGTGATTATTGACTTAGCAGCAGTCAACTTTGGATTATTTAATAACAGTAAGAAATTTGCAATTAAAGCTCATGTTTGGCGCAAAATGGCAATTTGGAAATTTTCCCCTTTTTTCAAACAAATCACAAATTTTTCTGACTTTTTCTGATATTCCGACTCTGTAACCACCCTGTAGTTACAGTTACTTTTCGAAATTTCAAGTTATATGAAAAATTACAATTTATCAGCCATCCTACTGTTTTTTCCTAGAGAACCAAGTCTAAAGAAATAGGGATAATTGAAAAAAGTTACTAACGAAAGTTCAAAGTTGTTAAAAGTTAATTTTTAAGTATTTAAAAGCAAGCCGAAAGCCAGACCGTGTCAAAAATATCTGTGAAGAGCAGCATGAGAAGCAACGAAAAAAATACCGAAATTTTCCGTTACTGGTAGAGCAATTATGCTAGTTACTTTCTAAAAAATCCAATGGTGTTACCGGGAAAAAGAAACTGCTACAAGTAAAGCATTTCTCCGATCCCTGATATTTAAAAAAAACAAGTAATATTAACTAGCTATAACATAGATTCAGAAAGTAGCAGATCATCCCTAGGGGAAAGGTGAAGCCATTTGTGAACCAGTATCCCATAAGGCAGTTCGCAAGCCCTAGCACATGGCATGCCATACGACACCATAAGATAATTCCACAAATTAAAAATATATATTTATATTAACTTATTAAAACTTTTTACCAGTTTCGCTAGCATAAGTTTATAGCTGGATATGTATTGATAATTTCTAACAGACTTGAGGTATATATTCATAAAGGAAGCATATTAAAAATGGAGTTTTTAGTGCATGCAACTCTTCAGCAAAAGCATTTTTTGTGAACCAGTATCCCGTGGTGCATTGCAAAAACAGCGAAATGTAGATTCATCAGACAATCGCGCGGTATGTATTGTTGTACAAGATTCTGCAATCGATGGGCGTATCTGCTACTTTCTAAATCTATGAGCTATAAGGGCATTAGATTTAGCACTTTATGAGGTGGTGCCATCTAGTGTTTTGCAGCATAGCCAATAGCCTATATAATGATAGCTGTTACACAATGGTTTATAAAACAAATTTTAAAAACTTACAACTATTCGCCCTCTTTGTGCCATAATGTCAAAATCATTGTCCAGATTCACATTCGCCAACATTTCAAGCACAATATCTGTGCCATATGCTCCTGTTATATCCTGCAAAAAATATACAAGTAAGAATTTGTAACAGTAACTATCACAATGATTAAAAAAACAAGATCGAAATAATCAAACTTGACACATCAGTATCTCATAAACAAAATTAGCGAAATACTGGACTTAGGTAATGAGAGAGTTGTATGAATTGTAAGTATATGATATAGCTATTCAAACTTTTAAATATTTTAAATGAACTCAGACAAAAAAAATTACTTTTCAGCAAACACTGTTAATCCTAATTCCAGTTATTTTCGATTGATCCAACAATTGACTTGGTCTGAAAAAATACAGCACACTCTTTTTTTACGATTTTAAACAACCAAACAAGGAACAAGCCCTTTTAATTTATTTCCAAAAACTTGCTCAAATTAGCAGATTGTTCGTTACGACAGACGGTTATCCGAAGGATACATATGTTTGTTATATTAAAACCGTACTGATTAAAAAGATTACAAAGGGAATAAATAATGTCAGATGTTGTTTCAAGTTATGCGAGTTTCATGAAATTTCAAAGTTATATTTTGTGTGAAATTAGTCTTTTTAAAGGTTTTTAATCTCTTATTTGGAATACATTGCTTCGAATGTACCAGAAAAAGGTATATGTAAGTAATTCGAAGAAAGATAAAAATTTCTCATTACAATTAAGACGTCATCACTGTTTCATACCTAACCCTCTACTATTTTATTACTTTGAATTTAGCATTTTATTACAAATTTGACTTTAAATTTTAAAATCATGAAAATTATTACATGAAATAAAATTATTTTGCTATGAAGAATTACAAACGCTCTTTGGTATGTGCAACAAGGCCCTACACACAGAAAACTTAATATTGTTTTTATCAACCCGGAAATTCTTTCTGCATCACGTAATGACCAGACCTCTATTGAAAAATCTGTATCTGACAATTTTAGTTTTCATTAAATTTACATTACAGCTACACGAAAAGTATTAATGAAGGGCCCAACGTAGTTTGGAACCACAGTCAAGTGACGTAATGACACCCAAGTAAATGATCAACGCAACTTTTATGGGCGACATCGGGACATGTTTAACTTGCACTCCCTTTACACTGGGTAATTTTCGCCCAACTTCAGGTCTAGGTCTTCAAAAACCATTTATCTTCCTAAAGTGGCTTAGTGGCAGTGCTTCGCATTGCCACGGCACAGGTCCGGGGATCGAATCCCGGATTTGGCAAGGTTAACTTATCCTTTCACCTCTTGAGTGGGTCGATAAAATGGGTACCAAGCATGCTTGGGAACTCAACACTGGAGGTTCTGTATAAGGCTGGCCACCTTCCAGGGACATCTGCCTAGCACCCCAGAGCCTTAGGTCACGAAAGCTGAAATGGGCACCGCAGGCCTTGGCCCAGTAATGGGCTGTTGCCCCGAGGAGTTTAGTTTAGTAGTTTAGTGTCATGAGCTGAAAAAACTAACTCCCCGGCACTACATTCCATGCTGGACCATGGCCTCTCTTAGAACACGACTCCAAAGCCGCCGGTCTTTGGTCTTCGCCTTCCAGTTCTTAATTTTCATATCTTTTAGATCTTTTTCCACATCATCTATCCATCTTTTTCTCGGTCTTCCTCTTCTCTCTCTTTGACATTGCCCCTTGAAAATTTTCTTTGTGCCTCTGTAATCGTCTATTCTCTCCATATGTCCCAGCCATTGAATTCTTCTAGTTTTTATGATGTTAATTATGTCTTTCTCTCGGTCTTAAGTAGTTTAGCCACTTCAAAAGTGTATCGTCTTCTCCAAACATCACCTTCTTTAATTGGTCCAAATATGACTCCTAAAATCTTTCTCTCCCAAATTATTAACATCTCCTCTTGCTTTTGAGTCAAGGTCCAGGCCTCTGATCCATATATAACTGTTGGTCTTATTACAGTTTTACATGGTACATAGTTTAGTTTTCCATGTAATTACTTTAGAACGTAATTACTTGTCAGGAGCTACTTTACAATAATCTATAATAATAAAAGAAAGAGTCTGTCTGTGTGTATGTCTGTGGATCGCAAAAGACCTACTCAGACTGCTCTAAAAAATTCGAAATTTTTAATATAGATTCCATTTAATACCTACGTGCGCACCTGAGGCTTAGATTTTTCATATTTGATTGAAATTTTTAATTAATATAATTAGTTTAAAAAAAAACGTCATCCACGTGGGATTGCGGGACCATAACAGGGCTTGAAAATACATGGTCCGGGCCGAAACGGGGGCTTGACGCCATCCTCTATTAGTTTGATTAAGATATGCGCTCGCCCTAGGGCTGCTTCATCCTCTATTAGTGTTTGCTCTTTTAGGTGCGCATGCGAAAACACGAATTTAATTTTGTTTTTATTTTGATTGTATTTTCATAAGATAAGTATGCCTCCAAAAGGAAGCAATGCGAAGTTAACGGGTTCCCAGTAAGGCGGGACCATACTGCTAGTAATTACCATAATTTTGTCCATGTAATCCTTCTCCCTATGACAAACAGCAAAATCGGCTCCTAATCTTTTTACGAGCGCCATTCCTTCACTGGTCCCAGCTGTTCCGGTCACTTTCAGCTTCAGGTGCTTTGCCATTTGGACGGCTGCCAAACCAACAGCTCCACTGGCACCATGGATTAGGACAAATTCACCAGGCTGGCATCTTGCGCTGGTACAAAACGAAACATATTTCAGGGATTATAAACCATTTTTAGAAATTGAGACATTTTTTTAAAATAATAATGACAATAATTTTATTGCACACAAACATACTGTTGGCACAACCTTATCCTATCTCAGCAAAATCCTACAGGTATAATCTTCATCCAAGCAGACTTTTCATGCACATATATTCTACATGTAATATATATATATAGACAAATACTGTGGGCAATTCCCTTCGAGTCGGATGGGTCAAAAATGTCAATTTTTCTATGTTAGGTTAGGTTTGAATTATCGTCGCACTAGAGCTACATGAGGGCTATTGGTGACGGGCGTCGTATTTTAGAAGCACAGTCAGGTGACGAGCCAACACCTGAATAGGCACCCAACGCAACCGTTAAGGGCGAC